>JASDDO010000014.1:535238756-535838756 GCA_030015575.1 Agapanthus africanus
GATGGCAGTCACACTAGTATGGGCTGGGTAATCTAAAAGCACATCCTTATACAGGTCCCTAGTCGTAGGACTATCGAGACGGGGCATCGATACTCCGGAGTAGACTAGCGTATACGCTTCTCATCCCAGCTCGGGAGGTGGTCTGTCCCACAGCCATCAGTACGTCGTACTGGAGATAGTATGCGGGTGCTCGTTAGGTTACGAGTACACTGGACAGGACTCGTCGGGAACAGTTGGATGGTATTATATCTATCGTCAGTTATCAGTTCCCAGGTGACATAAGTACAGCTTAGTCCGCTGACTTGACACTGTCACTTCGCCTCGAGTGTGTTCCCACTATACGTAGATTACTACCCTACCACGGCTCAAAGGAGTCGTGCAAACAGGTAGTAGTTGGGTGCAGTCCCGAAGCACTTGGAGGAAGTGACGGTTAGACATGATTCGTCTCTCCCGGTATTGGGGGTTGACATCGCGCTGTGTCTAGGAGAGCCATTACACGAGTAGTCCTTGGCCAGGGCAAGCGAGATATACTGGTAGGTTTCCAGTGTTATCTCAGGGTGTTCTGGGCTACACTCCGACACGACTTGTACCGCTATTGGAAAACTGACGTTCACCATCCCCTAGGCCCGCCATGAGATGTATCAGACGAACAGACCGGACTGTACGGAGATTGTCACATACAGGCTCAGTAAGAGTTCGGATGGGTTTATCTCATCGGCCTTCTTATCGACATCTACCTGGGGACCGTTACGTACAGCTAGTACCCCTTGCGGTCTGTGGTTAAACCCACTGCCAGCATAGTGTCGAGTCTTTAGAGTCCCACACAGAGAGTTTCCCTGCACTGAGCGAAACGTGTAGAGGCCGTATGGTTTTACGGCAGGGCTGCGATCACTTACGTACACTTGTGTGCGTATGCTGTTCGGGCAGGCAATACTAGTGGTCTTTGGTTTAAGCCGGATCCTAGTATTGCACGGATGGATTCGTTTTGTCTTTTGTGCATTCGCATTCTACGGAATGCGGATACAGGTGTGTATGCACAGTTTTGAGGAGCGATGAAGGAGGAGGTGCCTCATTAGGGTTTTGGCAGATGGTTCGGCCAAAACCGCTATGAGGCAGACTCATTAGGGTTTTGGCAATTCGTTCGGTTCAAAACCATTATGAGCCGGAGACATTACTTACTAATCTTTTCAATGATAATTTTATGATGGCTAATTGCTTTGACCATTTGACCACCTTGACCACTCTTGACTTTGTTGACCCATTGACCAAAGTTGACCTTGACCTTCATGAAAGGTCTACACTCTTCTTTGGTTTTCTTTTTCATTTTGGATTATGATAATGGTCATGTCAATGTAGCCATCAACTTTATCATGATAGGATTTGTAATGATGTTGTTTAGTATTATTGCAACCATGGTGCCTTTTTTCTTTAGTTGATAATTTTATTTCTATTTTCTCATTCTCTCTCTTGCAAGTGAGAAGAAAGAAAGAGAGCTCCATGGTTGCTTGATCTCCTTCATCTTCCTCCTCTTGAAATATTCTTTTGATCCCATGTGTTGAGAGAAAAAGAATCCACATAGACAAACACTTCCATCAACCTCCTCTACATAACCTAGGACTTCAAGACTAGCGATCTTGTTGCCCTAGTTGCCTCGGCTCGAGGTGGAGCTCGGTGTACATCTCTCGGGTGGATCGTCTTCGACTCAAGAAGGCCGCGGAGGTGACCAAGATCCGGATCGACCCTCGGAGCGTGGATGGATGAGCCGGACAGCGGAGAGAAGACCCGAAGGACCGGTTTCGTGAGGTATAATTTCTACGGCATAGTAGTTAACGCCTCTTGTAGTTTGCTAGTTTCTAGTTTAGCAAAGATCCGGCTTTTAGTCCATGTTGCCTTTGCGCTAAATAATTGTTTTTCGCCGTTTCCGCCTCCCCGTAAGAACCGGGGTGAGCAACGTGGACTTACACACTTAAGAAAATGTTTTATCAAAATATATACAAATATATATGTGATATATATTAATGTATTTGTTTATGTGTCATGCTAGATGATACATTGGACTTGGGTGTATGAGACTCATACCATACTTAAGATAATGTGGGGATTTAATTATTAAAGGGAAAAACAAAATTAGGTGGAAATTATCATGGTTGAAGATGCTTGTAGAAGCTTGTGGAAACCTTGACTTAGTCCACTAATTTTGTCTTACTCTAGATATTTATTAACCCAAGTCTAATATTTAGCCATGGTTAAGTCTCTACATTAGTTACATGAGATATTTTCTCACCCATTGTTCACATTTGATCATTAGAGTTTTCTTTCTTTATCTCCTTAATTTAGCTCTCTAGCTTTGAGTGAGGTGAAAAAGAAAAGAGAGAAAAATTATTCTAAAGTGAGAAAAATTCCTACTTCATTAATCTATACCAAACTAGCCATTTAGTATAGGTTGTTTTCTTCACTAATTCTCGATTAGTGAAGAGGTAGCTTGAGTTAGAGATTCTTCGACGTAGATCATCTTTGGCCTCGAAAATCCTTGAGCAAGCTTGTTCCTTTCGCCAATGGAGCCTAAAGAGAGTCCGGGAGACCACTACTTGGAGCAAAGAGACTACTACACGGAGCTTTAGAAGTGAAGTACCGATCTACAAAGGTTGTATTCCTTGTTCACTTAGAGTAAAGTTGTTTACTTGCTTAGTTAAACCCTAATTCTCTAGTTAGATCCTTGGTTTGGGTTGCTTTGCTCTCTAGATTTTTTGAAATTGCATACCCGATGCCTTAAAACCTAGTGAGAGTGCTAAGGAACCCAGCACCACAAGCACATCCTTTAACAGTTCCTAGTCGAGGGAGTATCGAGATTGGGCATCGATATTCCAGAGTAGACTAGTATGTATGTTTCTTGACCCTGTATAGGGCGATGGTTGATCCCATGACCATTGGTGTTTGACATCAAAGATTGTTCACAGGTGCTCCTTAAAGAATGGGTACACTGAACATGACTCGCCGAGAACTCCTAGTTGTTACTATACCTATCGTCAGATAGCAGTTCTCTGGTGACACTATCACAGGTTAGTCTGTAGACCCGAGATCGTCATAGAGTCTTGTGTGGTTTCCACTGTGCTTTGATTTCCTCCCTACCACGGCTCAAAGGAGTCATACAAATAGGTGGATTTTAGGTACAGTCCCGAGTCACATGTAGGCAATGAGCGATAGAAGGGATTTCGTCTCTCCCGGTATTGGAAGTTGATATTGCGCTATGCTCGATTGGCTATAACAGTAAGTCCCTGGCTAGGGCTGATGAGATTTACTGGTAAGTGTTATTAGTAGTTTCTTGAATCGTTATGTGCCATACATCGGCATGACTTATCTAGTTACTGGGTTCTGACGATTCCACCCTTAGACTCGATATGCGACATATCGGACGAAGAGACCGGACTGTATGGTAAGTGTTACTTATAGGCTTCATGGGAGTTTGGACAAGCTTGCTTGTTGATCTTCTATTCGCTCAATACCTAGGTAGCCGTTACGTCCAGCTAGTACCGCTGACAGCTTGTAGGTAACTGATGTGATCATTACCTACTGCTGGCATATTGACGAGTCTTTAGAGTCATATACAGAGGTTTCCTAGTTCAAGCGAAACGAAATAGGGTACATATGCTGATATGTGCGGGGGGCCTGATTAAATACGAGTATGTGATACCATTTTCTAATCTGGCGGTTATTTGATATCGGTTATGTTATATGTGATATAGCCGGATTATTGAATCAAGTGTTTGATTTGATAATGTGATATACATATAAATAATATTAGTCGGTTATATGTGGTATAACTGGATTATTAAATCAAGTATTGATTTAATAATATGATATATATTTATATTTGATATAATTATATATTAACTAATATTATTAGCTCACTAATTATTTTCTTCATAATATATATATACATATATATATATATATAAGCATGGTTGGATTTTCTATTTTGTGAAAATAGAAAATGAAGTGGAAAATGGGGAGATATTTGAGGGATGGGCAACGTATGGCTTTTATTATTAGTTTATTACTCTTGACTCACTATTCAAGGATGGTTGCAATTTATTATTGCAATTTATTCCACGCTTGAATGAGTGAGGTCAAGTGTGTAGCCATTCTACACTCATTTTCATACTTCACTCACTTGAGCTCATATGATGAGTTCTCCTCTCTAGCTCTCTCCATCTTCTTCACCCTTCACCTCCAAGCTCAATCCCTCACATTAGTTATGAAACCTTGAGCTTGTGAGAACCCTAGTGAGTTTTGAATCTTTACTTCACCATCCTAGTTTGAATTATCAATTTGAACTAGTGTGTTTACTTCACCAAAGTGTTTAGTGAAGATGTAGCTTGGATTAGCAGAACTTCGGGTGGATCATCTTCGGCACGAAGATCGCAAAGGAAGCTCGATCCAACTTCAAGTGGAGCCTAGTGGAGTCATAGGGACCACTACCCGGAGAATTTGAAGAGAAGGACACAGTCTACAAAGCTTGTTGCCTCCTTCTCTTATCTAGTTTAGTTGATATCAAACCATAAACCCTAATCATCTAGTTTAGATTCTAGGTTAGTGTTGATTATGTTAGTGTAATATGCCCAGAGGCCATTATTGTATAGTACTAGTTTGTATATTATATTTTGGAAGCTTGGGATATATACACGGATTTATGTCAGTCTTGCTCGATATGGTGGTATGCTACTTGGTTTGTATCTATCTTAATATGTGAATATGTTTCTTTTGAGGTATCGCTAATACATATTGGTAGAGCCCTTAGGATCTTTGCATGACTACCAGCGTTGTGATGGCAGTCACACTAGTGGGGACTGGGTAGTCTACAAGCACATCCTTATAATGGTCCCCAGTCATAGGATTATCGAGACAGGGCATCGATACTCCAGAGTAGACTAGTGTATACGCTTCCCATCCCAGTAAGGGAGATGGTCTGTCCCACAGCCATCAGTACGTTGTACTGGAGATAGTATGCAGGTGCTCATTGGATTATGAGTTACATTGGATGGACTCATTGGGAACTGTTGGTTGGTACTATACCTATCGTCAGATAGCAGTTCCCAGGTGACATGAATACAGTATAGTCCGTTGACTTGACACTGCTACTTCGCCTCAAGTGTGTTCCCACTGTTCTTAGATTACTACCCTACCATGGCTCTTTTGAGTCGTGCAAACAGGTAGTAGTTGGGTGCAGTCCCGAAGCGCTTGGAGGCAGTGGCGGTTAGATAGGTTTCGTTTCTCCCGATATTGGGGGTTGATGTCGCGCTGTGATTCGGAAATCCATTACACAAAGTCCCTGGCCAGGGAAAGCGAGATTTACTTGTTGGGCTACGGCAGCACCCCGGCCGTCAATCCGAGGCCAAACGCGGAACAAAAACTTTTCAAACTCGGCGCTACCGCAACCAATAACCCGGATCGTACCATTAACGCTAAACTAGCTAACTACTAAAATGATAGAATGGCTATACCGATTGATCCGTGTCCTTCGGTCTTTAGCCACCATCTTTAGCTCCTCGTGGCATCTCCGATCTCGCTCGATCTCCGGTCTCCTCGTCGAAGTGGCACCACGTGAAGAAGTCTTTTTACGGGCTCCCGCTTCAAATCGAAACAACTCGGACATGATGTTTTATAGCCGACATGTCCAAGGTGAAGTAGAGAATGTGTGTGATAACTTTGTCTCTGAGCATCCATTGATTCTCAACATATGAGATTGTATGGATCGAGGAAGAAGAAGATGCCATTGATGGAGATTGTGAGCTCAAAGAGAAAGCTAAAGAAGAAGAAGAAGCTTGCTCTCTTGTGTGAGATGAAAAATTGAGAGAGGCTTATAATGATAATCTCAAGAGCTAACCCCATACATGTGGCCGCCTTATCTCTCTCTGCCTTTCATTTCACACCACAAATCAATCAAGATAATTGTCATGGCACAATAAAACACACCATGAGTCACCAATGAAGCACATGACACATTTAATGCACATAATCATGACACCCACTCACAATTTCCACCAAATAAACATAAACCAAAATGTTTATGACAATAAAAAGATACGACATCAACTAAAGTAAACTTGTGACGGATCACAAGAATACCCCTCACCTGTAAATACATACCTGCATCCGCATTCCGACTGAATACGAATGCAATGAGACTAAAGTAATCCAACAAATCTAATACTAGGATCCGGCTTAAACCAAAGCCCATTAGTATGATCCGTCCGATCATGATACGTGCACAAGTGCACGTATATGATCGAACCCTGCCATAAAACCAAACGACCTCTACAACGTTTCGCTCGAACTTAGGAAACTTTTTGTGGGGGACTCTAAAGACTCGTCAATACCATGGCAGTGAGTTTAACCACAAGCATGTCAGTGGTACTAGCTGTACGTAACGACTACCCATGTATTGACAAAAAGGGAGGCTGATGAGCAAACTCATCCAGAAACCCTACTGAGCCTGTCAGTGACAATATCCATACAATCCGGTCCGTTCATCTATGAGTATCGCATATCGGGCCTACGGGGCTGGTAAACGTCAGACCCCCAATAGCGGTATAATTCATGTCGGAGTGTAGCCCAAAATACCCTGAGAAACTACTGGAATACCTACATGTAAATATCACTTGCCTTGGCCAAGGACTTTGTATAATGGCTCTCCTAAACACAGCGCGATCTCACCCCTAAAATCGGGAGAGACGAAACCCCTGCCGATCTACTCATTACCTCCATGTGGCTCGGAACTGTACCCAACTAAAACCTGTTTGCCGGACTCCTTTGAGCCATAGTAGGGTAGTAATCAAAGCACAGTGGGAACTCACACGAGACAAATTGCGATCTCAGGTCGATAGACTAACCTGTACACATGTCACCAAGGAACTGCTATCTGACGACAGGTATAAAACCAACTAGCATGTTCCCCTGCGAGTCCGTCCGGTGTACTCATAACCTAATTAGCACCTGTATACTATCTAAGGTGAACCAACTGACACCAATGGCTTGTGAGACTAGCTACCGCCCCTCGTCGGGGTTTTGATCCGTATACACTAGTCTACTCATGGAGTATCGATGCCCAGTCTCGAAACTCCTACGACTAGGGACACTTTAAGGATGTGCTTATAGACTACCCAACTCTCATGTATATGATCGCCATCATACTGCTGGTAGTTAAGCAATAATCCTATGGGCTCTGTCAACGTGTAATAGTGATCTGCAATGTCACCTGAAGCATGTACACGATGATAAAGACAAACCAGATAGCATTCTATCATCTCGAGTAAGACTGTTCTACTGGTATAGGTCATCCCTCAATCATTGCAATCACGTGCCTGTGATCCAATAATTGACTTGAGGGCACTATAGCCAACAATTTCCCACTTGCACTTAAGGCTATTTATTGCGGTGTCGCATACTCACAGCCCGTGTGATACCGAACACCCAACTCCTCTACTAATCAGTTTCACAAAGCTCGTTTGTGAAACTATTGCTTTCGAGAAATAGCTTCAGTGAGTGGATCCGCTCTGATGTTTCTTTCTATGCCTCTCTTAATCTCAAGTTCACGGAGAAATCCATCTCCCGAAATGAGCAATACCTGTCTTAGAATATGTCTGGATATCTGATGGGAACCAGTTCACAAGTGAACTCCAAATCCAGTAAACTTCATAGACTGTATCGTCAACTGAATTTAATCAGTATCCTATGCCATTCCTCCCTCAGTATCCTCTTGGACCACCTGTCCAAACCACTTCCCCTCGTCAAAGGGAAAACTATAACTCTGACAATCACTCTGTCATCCAGGTCACCTTGGAAGCCTGGAATGATAACCGTCTCCCGAAGGAGGCTGCCGTTATCATATCCCTAGAACATATACTTATGTTCATAAAATGCTTCCGAACATTTCTCCAGGATTAGATTAATATATCATCTTATTGCATCTCGTGCAAAAACAACATCTGGTGTGGTACTTGACATCTCATGGTTGACTCAATTGCCTAAGCAAGTGATATGCCAATCATGCACATCCCTCTCCCCTTTAGTCTGTAAGACACCTTTAGAGAGGGTGACTCCATCACCTGCAGGTACACCACCATGCCAGGAGTCGTCCATTCTAAAACAACTTTAGAATACTGTCTAAGTACCCAGATTGGGAAACTACCCAAATCTAGATCTAAAATCATAGATCTAGTAACCAGAATGCCAGATAATATCCAAATCCTATGTGAAGAAACCACTGTGTGACAACCACAGTAAAACCGATCGTAGTGTAGGAATATTACTTCCTATAAGTGTATGTCGTCCAAATACCAGTACATACCACCCTACTACCTTCTTAACAGATCTATCTCCTATTCTGATGAACTCTAAGCCTATGACTGTCACATCAAAAATAGACGATCTATCTCCGCTATATCTGCTTTAGTCTATAAATAGACACAAGTTACTTGTCCATTATGCTTCCGCTGCTCCTACTGACTACAACAACCCTCTGGCAGAGTCATATACACATGCACTTCTAAAGCTAGTTTAGAACGACGCTATACTTATCCTCCTACCGGGTCTCATAGTCTGAAACAACAGTAGTGTCAAGTTTGGGTAAACAAGAACCTCCCTGTCACCGTCTTTGAGGATACCGAAGTACCTCTCAGGTGCCTGAGGTTACCCACCATATCTGCGGAGTGGCTAATGGAATGTCAAACCTGATTGAATCTTTAGGTTCTTATTAAATTTTTAGTAATCGTTTGTGGTTTTGGAATCATTTCCAGTTCTACCATACTTCCACTACTGTTTTCTGAAAAAATCTATTTTACTAAAAATGTGGCGAGTTAAGAACAATATCACTATTGATCTTCCAGATGGTAGAAAGTTAACCCTCGTCATAGCCTGGGTTAACCCACAAACTGCCATTACAGAAACACGCCTTGAGTTATCCAGAGTCTGGTTTTAAGCATAATCCGGACAACTCCATATACCTTAACATCGTTAAGATATGATCCGTTCTATATACAATATAGAAACAGAGGCACTGATTTAATTGGAACCAGATTCAAATCATGCAGCTGTCTCCAGTGCATGTCAACTAAATGGAGAGAGGCCGATCTGCATTACTCAACTTAGGAGTGCATCCAATCATGAGTAACCTGAAAGAGAAGAAAGTTCTCAAAAATAATTACTATCGACTGAATACCAAACACAAGTATCTACATTTTCGATCACCTTGAAGAATCCTGATACTTGCATCACGTGGTTCTTTACTTTATTCTTGTACCTATAACTTCTCAAACTTGGACCTTGTATTTCTATGAAACACTTGTCTAATAATTAGAGAAGTCACAAGTAAGCAGAATATAGTACGAGGACCAACCCCTCTGTCCTAATGGACACTGGACAACATACAATACTTTGTATAAGTCCCCTGAGTTGAATAACTCAAACACTGTGCGTCGTAGGTTGAAAATTGTACTATGGTTATGAAGAATTACATCGCTGTTGAATGCTCTTTACCTAACCATCAACTGATATAGGTAAATGTCATGGACATAATTTCAAAAAGTTATATCTCACTTTATAAAATAAACGTACAGATATATCAGTTTGAAATAGGTGCATAACAACGGATATTCAAAACCAAATATGTGCCGTCCGGCAAAAACCCAGGTGATTTCCTCAAATATCACCAATTACAACGAATTCCGATATAATGAGGATGATCACCTAATTCCCAATAACTTACTCCCACTCATCATCTATAAACTCATACAGATGTGAGAATCATACCTGGTAAATACATACCCTGGAGTAAGGATCTAATTAGGAAATCAGTTTTCTATTAACAACGCATAGTGAAACTGAAACATGAATATGTTTCAAAGGGGTATTCGGGTATTCCTAGTAATGCCTCTTCCATTATCAGATTCATGACTGTAACCGTATATTTCTTTGCCATCTCTCCAAATCCCTTTATTTGTCTTTACTCATTACCTTCTGTACACCCCCTTAAGCTAAATGGTTTTCTTCCTTCCCTACCGTTCTACACCAGCCTATAGTTTGGAAGAAGAATATCCAATAAGCATAATGGGTGTACTCTCATAATTCTAGGAGTACTCGCAACCTAAGAGAAGGTGATGATAAAAGACAACTGAATAAATCTTATTCTATTTATCCTGAACCGGAGAAAAGCAAAGGTGAAGTAGGAGTGGCGATGAAATACGCGGTTTGGTCGTGAATGATAGCAGTCGCAATTTACTTTGCCCTCTTTCTAATCCCTTTATTTTGTCTTTACTTATTACCTTCTATACACCCAACTTAGGCTAATTGGTTTTCTCCTTTCCCAACCTTTCGGCACCTGCCTATGGTTTGGAAGAAGACTATCCAATAAGCTTAATAGGTGTACTCTCCTAATCCTAAGAGTACTCACAACCTGAGAGAAGGTAAAAGGAAAAGACAACTGAATAATCCTATTCAATCTCTCCAGAACCAGAATCCATCCTCGAATCTGGAGCAAGTTCCTTCGAGTTCGTATATAACCATACGATGGATTTATCCAATGGAAGTGGATGTTCGTAGTGATACGGGGTGTTCTGGAGAAATGCAAAGGGTAAAAGATGGAGTGGCAAAGATGCATGCAACTCAGACAATCCAAAAGCCAGTATTTTAAGAAAGTTCGGTTAACTCGGTCACTGAGTTATAATCTAGGGTTGGGCCATGGTCGCTGCCAAAGAGAGAGAGAGAGAAAAGAAACACTCTCCCTGCACTCTAACCTAGATCAAAATGGTTAATCACTTTATCTAATCAGGATGTCTCCCACTGTATCCTCAAATTCTCCTCCAAACCTGAAAGAAGAATTAGTCGGGATCACCCGAGGAGTAAACCAACTCATCAGTGGGAATCGGGATCCAACTATCATCGCATGATAACTTGATAGAATCCACTCAAGTCACTACACTCCAGAAGGTATGCGCATGCCTGTCAAGTTTCAGTTTCTTTAGAAACTCCCGATGTGAGTTTTACCCCTAGGACCCAAGTGACCTTGATGAATAATCAACAAATCAAAAGGTCCTAGTCAAGTTCAACCCATTATTATCTTAATTGCGTTAAACCCACCCGCATGACCCTTGACGAATAATCAACAAAGCCGTACGACCGTCCTAACCAATCGACATATCTATAGGACAGAAAGCATTACAGAGCTACCGCACACTATGCCTCGGCGAATAACAACGACAAACATAGCGCGAATACTAAGCAATACTAATCTGAAATGATGGAGGGCTACGGCTGGTTTTTGGCGAAAAACCTTTAGCGTAATAAACTTGATATCGTTGAAGGAACCGGATAGCTTTTTACAAATATATAGTGGCAAAAACCTTTGCTAAAGAGGTCACTCCCGGTGAAGGGATCTCGGCTCTTTCCCCGTAGAATGAGGTGCAGGATATTCCAAACTGAATACCACGATGCAAAGCAAAAAATAATCGACTATAGTGAAGTTATTACCCTGACGCAAACCTCTGCCTAAGGGGTCACTCCCGATGAAGGGATCTCGGCCCTTGCCTCGTCGAATGAGGTGCTGGATATTCATAACCGAATACCACTGTGCAAAACAAAAGAGAACGTCCTTGTGATAACAGCTTTTTGAAAATTGTTCCAACAACATCGAATAGGTTTATTTTCCTTGCATTGATCCGAATCAATGCAGTCCCATCAATTAATCACATGTTCATATCAGATTTTTGCATTTTTATACCGCCCAATTTTTATCACATTACTTATCGGTAGGTACTCTTGAGCCGTGTTTGCTAGTTAATTGCAGGATACAGGTTCTCAGCTCTAAACAGTGAAATTCATGGAAAAGCACGACAAAATTCCGGATTACTGCCAACCACAGATAAAACACGGGTCTCCGCACTCTATCCGTATGTTGCCGCACACCAGTTTAAGGGACAAAATGGCAAATCAATGTCATTTTCATGCACAAAGCTCAATGTCAACACAAGATCCAACATATCTACGCGGAGCTCAAGAAAAATCATGACAAAAGATCCACATCACATCACCTTTTGATCTACTGAAATTCTGGAAAAATTGTGAAGAGATTCTGAGAAACAACATATACCACACTGAAGAGTACAGACAACCAGGGCATCCGACAAAACATGAAGGCCCAAGCCTTCTAATTGGCCGCGGAACCGCGGCATAAGCGCGCTTAGGCTGCGGATCCGCGACCTGATAGTCTCCGCAGCACCTAGTCTTTTGAGGGTATTTTGGTCATTTTATATGGAGGCAGATTGGTGCCCTAGGTTTCCAGTTCCTTGCCTATAAATAGCCCAGAACATTGCCAAGCCAAGGGTGCTTATTCTTGTGTAAAAATTCTAGGATATATTTTGTAGTTTTCTTCCTCTTTTCATCTTTTCTCCATTAAAATCTTGTAGTGAGGTTTCATGAGTGAAGTGATGAATAAAAGAGTTCTTTTTGTTACCATGCTTGTCTTGTTATGATTGTTAATTATAATTGCTTGTATTTTTCATTTGCTAATCTAGTTGTTGTTATTTGTTGTTTGTTTCTTTCTTGTTCTCTTTTTCTTTATCTTTAACAACAATGATGCTTAAGCTTGATCCTTGCCAAAGTGAGGTCTCAAATAGCTAGTTGTAATCTTCTAACCTCTTTCTTTCTATCTTCCTCCATTTGTTTTATTTTCCTTTTTCTTGTAATGGGTGAGTAGTTTTCTCACTTGTTAGGGTAGGATAAGGAAATTTTGAGAGAAGGAAATCTCTCTCACTCTTTTCTTGCCCAACATCTTAATTCGGACTCCCGTTAATTGAACCACAATCCGCTCCCTACGGCACCCCATCCTACATGATAGCGGTGATTCCTTAGTGAGACCAGTTGTGGTTGAATTAACCGGAGGTTAAGGCTAAGAACCAAGAACGGACGGACAAGCACCAAAAGGAAGAACTTAAGCGTTGGAAAGCCTAGCTTATACTCGCAAGTTCCTTCCTAGTCATGCTAATCCCCGTTGTTGCCGATTACCGTAACACCGATATTAAGAGTGGCAACGAAAGAAGTGAGCGACTCCTAACTCAAACTAACCTAATCCTAACCCTAACAAGCTCTCTTTATATAACATTTTAGCACATAGTTAATCTCAAATCAAACCTGGATATTTGGACTTAACTCGTTAAAGCACATAGAAAAAGATTCCCATCTCCCTACGGACGACCCGTACTCAACCGGCTAGCTACAAGCGAAACCGTCTTGATTGCGGTAATTAACTAAGCATGCAAAAATTCCTACCAATCAAATGGCGCCGTTGCCGGGGAGACGGTAGTTTATTTCTTTGTATAATTTCGGGTTAATTTGTGAATATAAATATAACCGAAAAACAAAACAAAAAAATATACATTGTAGAAAAACCATCTTGTTATTTTTGATTAGTTTTTGTGCAAGTGTGCAGGATAAAAAGACGATCGAGTTCAGTGCCAAAGACGTGGGAAGTTAGACCCATATCTTGCGGCTACACCGCGGGTGATCAAGACGGAAAAAACGGTCTACTGAAAGATTCTGGAGCAGATCCAGTAAGCAAATCAAGATTCAGGAGCTCCAGACAAGAAGAGGACACCCTATCAAGCACACACAAAAAATTTGGAGGCTCAATCCTTCCTTCTTGCCGCGGAACCGCAGCCTAAGCACGTGTTTGGCCGCGGAACCGCGTCCATTTGGTGCGTTCAGGGTTTCAATTTTTCTGTGAGTCTTTATTCCTCTCTCCCCACTCCTCTGAACTCCACTGAACTGTGTTTTCTGCAGCATTATTTGCGCAAACTCTCTTTCCCTTCCAATAAAATTGTTCTTGTGCAGGATTCTTTGCGCCGCGCTAAAAAATAAAAAAATTGATTGCAGTTGATTGTTACTGCTTTGCATATATTAATACGGACCTTAAGGGGCTTGAAACCAATCCAGATTGGGTGGGGATTTCATCACCCTTCCTAGGACCCCAGAAATCACAAAAAGCATATGCATTGACCATTGTTTAATTAAAAAATACTAGACTCAGCCCTAAAGACTTCGCGCTCAATAGGACAGAGGACTAGTTACAGGCATCGATCGTTTATCCTATCCTGACTTTGCGGTGTCTAGGCAAGTGTGTCCAAGGCAAGTAGTTACTTAATTAGGCCACTACTTACGTAGTGCTGAGCCTCCCACTTACCTGGCACTTACCTGGCCGCAATTGGCAGAGAAGAGGCGGTTTGAGGTCCTATTTCTAGCCCTTTGGAACAGTAAGGAGCTTTCTAGCTGACCTAGGTGACCCTAGATCTAGGTGTGATTGTGCATATTTTATCTGTGATTGTTTGAAGCCGTAAGCCCATATATATTTCTGTAAAGCTCTTGCTTAAAAAGAAAAAAAAACACAAAAAACCAAAATCTTTTATAAAAACTTGGCCTTTGTCGCCAAAATCCCATTTTTTCACCCACCACCCATCGTATTTTTCCATTAACGTTTTCTTATCCTCACCTTCTCCGCTTTGACTATACTAAACTCGTTTAGTTTATGTCCACTTAGACTCGGGACACTAGCGCCCGCCTAGTCCGCGTTACGTTAGTCGCTACCGACCACGCGATCGACTCAGACGTCGAAACTCCGTCCACGCCTCTTTCACCCTTACCTTTGCCCGCCAACTCCGACGTTGACCGGAATTTTGTTCATACATCCTCACCTTCACCATCACCAACCTCTTCTTCCGCGATGTCAGGATTTAATCCAAACATCCCTTCAACTCCCCCGGGATTGATTCGACCTCCTATGGATGCGAATAACCCACCACCACCGCCTGTCGTAGCGCCACAGCGAATCGCACTCCAGGATCGTTTCTATCCCACCCGTTCCGCACTTCCCACCTGTCTTTCCCTTCCACCGGCCAATGGGGATAATTTTGAAATTAAGCCCCACTTCATTAACATGCTTCCGAAATTTCATGGGCTTGAATCTGAAGATGCCTTGTAACGTTTTGAAAATCGTTTCGGTGAAATTTCGGAAAAATCGGTAAAATAAAGGTGTTTTCTGTAAAAAGTCAAAATACAAATATCTTTTTTACAAAATTAAATATACATATTCTAGCTATGAAATTGCTAGTATTTGGTGTTTATTGAGCCTCTGGTAAAATTTCTAATTTTCTGAAATTTTTTCCGAAATTAATTATTTTAATATTATTTTAAGCCGTCACTAATATATTTAATTAGGGAAATTACAAATTGGAATGGTTGAAAAAAATTTTGTGCATCATAACACATTAAACAAAATTTTAAAATATTGTTTCTGAAATGAAATTTGTCAAGATGGTTTAGAAAATGTAAAAGAAAAAGGCTAAAATTATGAATTTGATTAAAGTAATTGTGGTATGGGGGTATTTCCTTCACTTGGAACTTGTTACACACACACCCACACTCACACCCCCACATTTTTCCTCCCCTTTTGTGGCTGAAATTCAGCAGCCCTCCCCCTATTTCCCCACACAAATTAGAACAAGGAAAAGAAAACATTGAAATTAAAGGAAAAGAATAAACATATAAGTATGCCTTTGACTTTCAACACCTCATTCTCTCTCTCCTATCTCCCACCCACTTGGCGGAAACCCCCTCTTCCCCCAAATTCAGCAGCAGCCCCCTCCATTTCATCTCTCTTTTCTCTTCAAAAAAATTATCAAAAATGCATCAAAATCCCTACAAATTCAAAGCAAACATAAAATCCAACTCTTACCCATTTTTCCTTGGCCATTCAAGCATTGATCTTGGAGCTTGGAAGCAAGTTTTGGAGGTCATGTTCCATGCTAGATCTCTTGATTTGTGAGGTATAAAGCTTAACCTATGTTTTGATTGTGGCTTAATTACTCCAATTTAGTTAAATTTTGGTGTTTAATTTTGGTTCTAGTTGCTAACTTGAAAATTTAAGTTTAGGGTTGGATCTAGTTAGGGTTTTGATCATTTATTTGTGGTGGTGAGTTGTAGTTTAACATGTTAAATCATGTAAAAGATAAGCTAGTTGCTAGGTTGCTAATTGTTAAATTAAAATTTTGCTAAATATGTTATTTTTGCTAACTAGGTTTTTGAAATTAAATTACAATGTGGGATTAAAATCTAGTTAGGGTTTTTAGCGCATCATTAAGGTTTCCATGAGTGGTTTAACAATTTAAAATATGCAAAACTTAGTTTAGTTGATGAATTGTGGAGTGTTACCTTGAAAATTGTTAAAATTGGTTATGTTGTAAACTAGATTTTTTTCTAGATTTATAATGAGAGGTAAGTTTAAAACTAATTAACATTGGTATGACTTAATTAAGATGTTTAATGAACATTATAGACACTAGAATCGTTAAAATAATTAGATTGGTTAAAACATCAAGTTTGAAACCGAAATGAGAATTTGTGCTAACTTGGTTTTTGGAAATAAAACGATTTGTTTAAATTCATGGTTTTGATGAATTAAACCCTATTTCTTATATAATTAGTGAGTTTTGAAATCACGATTGGTGTGTTTGGATTTTTCTCGATGGTTTGACGTTTGTACATCGACATCGAGGGTTGGTTTGGCTATTCTTGCATGCGTAGGCGATATGTTTTGACCTATGCGTGACATGCGTGCCGATTTGATTTTCGTATGCCGTTTCGATTTCGAATTTGGTTTTAATGCGATACAGTGCGTTATGATATGTAGGTACCTCATGTGGACTTCGAGACGACAAGGAAGCGCGTGGCGACGTCGTCACCGGCGAGCGAGGACCAGGTGAGTAGATTTATATCTACGGGGAGAAGTCGGGTGGATGGCGTATAGCACCCCCGCAGTCCATAGTATAGTTCATTTATATATATGTTTATATAGGTGTTTTATGATACGAGAATGTTTATTCATGATATGATTATGTGTTCATGGATTAGCTTTGGGTTAGTTGCGAAACCCTAGAGTAGTTGTTATACCCACATACGCACACACAGACTTGCATACATTACTTTCTTGTGCGTAGATGGGGATGTGTATATATGTATATACGCGTGGGTATGGGACTATGTATATATACATTCATATACATACGCATGGATGATGAGGATAGTACTTGGGATTTGACATGAGTCGATGAGATTTGATTTGAGGCCGTGAGATCGGTGATATGGCAGGGTTCGTATTTGAGATACGACATGTCGTTGTAGCGGGTCTTTGACGTAGTGTTTCACACACGTGCATGCATACTTAGGCGGTATCAGTATTGTACTAGACGTAGATCAGTACTCCGATCATGATATTTGATAAAGAGGATACCAGATGAATAGTGTGATGAATGTGATATTGACCCGTACCCAGATTTGGGATGCCGTACGACGGATTTACGTACGAGCTATATATTGATGATTGATCCGCACTCTTGACTTGGGATGTCTGATTATAGATATGGTATCGGGTATGATATTATTGAGGCGGGATCACCGACTAAACATATACAGGTATGTATATGTATCGACTCAGATGATAGGCGGTTTCCTTACCTGTAGTTCAGCTTGTTAGTTCAGCCGTATAGTTTAGTGTAGTTATTAGATTAGATTATACTCCTACCTATTTCAAAACTAGCGGATCGTGGGTATTTAAAAGACAGGTCAAGGGATCTACGGATATTTCAAAAGACGTATCCTTTCTTAAACCCACCGTAGCCCTTATTTTCAAAACTCCACGATTCGTGTTATCTCAAATGACACCATTGTTTAATAGTTAGCTCCCGCTCATTATGGTTGCTCGCTCCGCATCGCATACTTACATTGTTATTTCATATTGCATTGTTGATATTATGCTGTTAGGACACCAGCACCATTACCGATGATGCATATGTACCACGTACACTTACTTGCCGGCTCACACACATCTTCATCAGTAATTGCCATGTCACGTACACCTTAGAAAATATTATTGCTTAACTTAGCTTGATAGCTAGTAGTTTGATATGATATTAGTGTACTTACCTTATATGCCAGCTTAGATATTGTAGTTATTACTTGTCACTTCATGCATACTGTTATTCATTGTTATGCCGTATTCATGGATTCTCATGCCTATATTCATGGTTTTACATGCTATTGATGATTTGGATTCGGATTTCCATGAGATTTTCTGGATTTGGGGGAAAACCGCAAAACTTGTATAAGCTTCTTTCCTCTCTTTTAAATAAAAAGTGCGGTTTTCCCATGATGTATGAGTTGTCCACCATGAGTTTGCTGATGGATTTCGAGGCCCGATTCGAGGAGATGGATGAACCGTTTCGGGTACATGGTGGGCCCGGTGCGGTACCCCGGGGCAAGAAGATCGTGTTGTTGACGTTGAGCCTATGCAGGGGAGCATGACCGACCGGTGATTTTACCCGACTCGTCGGATATCCGGAGGATACCGTCGTGGTCTTGAGATGGATGGTAGGGGCCGGTCTGGACTGACGGCGCCCTAGATATTGTGATTGAGATATTGAGGTACAGAGATTGTGATACAGAGATATCGAGATATTTGGACACTTGTTTTGTGTCGATGCTGGGCACTGTTTTATGCTGATTTCATTTATGGTACCTCATTTTTAAAATACAGAAATCTCACTGATTTATGAAAGCAGTTTTCTGCAGTACATGCATTCTGTTTCATGCATTCATACATCATCCATATGATACATTGCTACCTGAGGCACTGACACGGGCACATAGGATCACACTTGGGTTAGATATTTGCCCTAGCCACGGTTATGGGTTGCTGGTTATATATTTGAGGATTTCATATTATGATCGTATGACCTAGGATTGCGTCATACATGCGATTTCTATTCGTAGATGTTTTCTACTCACGAGTTGGCAACTCACCCCCGTTGTGCCACAGTTTCTTGTAGGTTTTGCCGTACAGGTTTCATTACGGCTTTGCTGGCACTGCTTCTTTTTCGGGTGACTTGCTAGTAGGTGGGTTTACTTGTATCGTACCCATCATTATACCTTGTATATTATTATTATGTTGTATCTAGAAGTTCCATCAACCAAACATGTATTTATTTCAGATATAGAGACCAGTGATGTTTATTCTTTCGACCTTAGAGTCGCGCGTTGTATTTCTATGGATTTCTTGCTGTTTTGAGTTTCCTTTTGAGTTTTGATCCTCGCCCTTGGCGTTGTATATTATATTGCTTGTGTGGTTGTGACCGTCGATTGACGAAGAGCTAGCTCCCGCTTGGGGATGCCTTTTTATTGATTTCGTATACTATTCATGTTGTATCCCGTTTGGAGGCCAGTATTTACAAAGGAGACTCTGCCGAAATTTTCAGAAAATACTTGATGTTTTTAAAACGCATAATTCGGCTTATCCTATTAAAACTACTTGTTTTAAGTTGGTTTTTCCTTCACTCTACTGCTTCTTTAGTTTTGATTTCTGGGTTTTGGCTTACTTAGATTACGTACGCCTCGAGACGTTTCGTAATTTAAGTGCCGGTCATGTTCCGTACCTTTCGGGTCGTGACATGCCTATATCTTTATCAACAAGTTCCAAAATGTTTATGCCATGATGAAAACTACCCAGCTGTCGGACGATACTATACGGCTATGGGTCATTCCGTTCACTTTGTGCGATCTTGCTGAAAAGTGGCTGTATAACACTGCTTCCCACTCCATAACCAGTTGGGACGAGTTTGTGAAAGCGTTTCTCAAGAAATTCTATCCGAATCATAAAACCGTAAGGATCCGTAACGAAATCAATCAATTCTCTCAGCTTCCTACTGAACCCTTTTAGAAATGCTTTGACCGGTATAAAGACCTTCTTGTTCAGTGCCCTCACCACGGTATTGAGAAATGGCAACTTTGCCAAACCTTATACGAGGGCCTGAACCCAGCAACCAAGCAGTTGTTGGAAACCATTTGTCAGGGCTACTTCCTATCGAAATCTGAGGAGGAAGCGTGGCAATTCTTCGACGATCTTGCGGAACAAATGCTTCAATGGGAGAGCACCAGACCAACTTCTTCTTCTTCCTCCACTTCTACTGGTCAGTCTAGGATAGGAATTCACCAACTTGATGTCTCTATTGCGATGAAAGCTGAAATGGCTGCAATAACGAGAAAACTTGAAGCGATAGAGAGCAAATTTTCATCTCCTGCTCCTACCCCTGTTCTTTCCCTTCGTACCATTTGTGCTTGTTGTTCCGATCCTTCTCACTTAACCGAAGAGTGTCCTTACAATCCACTATCTCAAGGACAGGATCAGGTTAATGCTGCATTTCAGCAAAGACCGAGAAATGATCCATACTCTTCCAACTACAATCCCGGTTGGAGGAACCACCCCAATTTCGCTTGGAATCAGAATTAGCATCAATTCCAAGGCAACAATTTCCAGAGGCCCCCTCCTCCGCAACAACAAGCGCAACAACAAACTCAACATCAGTTTCAGCAGCCCTTCCAACCCCAACCTTTTCAAAATCAGACGAACAACTTTGCACCCAACAATTCTTTTCCGTAAAACAACTTTGTTCCGTTAAACAACGATAAGGTTTCCTCGCTAGAACGAAGTCTGGAGGCGTTCGTTAAATAATCGACACAATCCACCGCCAACATCCAGTCGTCTATTCAGTCTTTGGTGCAACACACTGCTGTACATGGGCAAAGCATCAAGACCATCGAAGCCCAGATTGCACAGCTGAATGCGGCGTTAAGCAAGCGAGAAAAGGGGAAGCTTCCATCTCAACCACTCCCAAATCCCGGTCACCCACATAATGTACATGTTTTTCTTGAACAACAGAACCATAATGTGAGTGCTGTGACTACATTGAGATCGGGAAGGATGCTGCACAACAACATCGGCACAACAATTGAGGATAATGACACCCCAGCCGCTTCTTCTTCTTCTTCTTCTGAGCCTATTCTCCATTAGTCAAAAGGCTCTTCTTCTTCTTCTTCTTCTGCTCTGAATGGACCCACTTCTCACTCCACAAAAACACCAGCTCTGGGATCTGTTCCAACTCCACAATCTCCTCTACAAGCATTGGACTCAACCAATTTTAAAAATGTTCCATTTCCAAACCGGTTGAGGTCCAATAAAGAAAATCCACAAATGGAGAAGATTCTGGAGTTGTTTAAGCAGGTTAACATCAACATTTCTCTTTTAGATGCTGTCCAACAAGTCCCGTCCTACGCGAAAATCTTAAAGGACTTGTGCACGAAAAAGAGAAAATCTCAGGTACCCAAGAAAGTTTTCTTGGCTACTGCTGTGAGTGATGCTCTTACCCAATCTTTACTTCAAAAATGGAAGGACCCTGGCTGTCCTACGATTTCTATTACCATTGAGGATAAGAACATCAACCGCGCACTATTAGATCTTGGTGCCTGTGTTAACCTGCTTCCGTACTCAGTATATGAGAAACTAGGTGTAGGAGAGCTGAAACCCACACACCGCACTCTCCAAATGGCCGACCGATCGATCACCCATCCTAGGGGTGAGCTAGAGGATGTGTTAATCAAGGTTGGGGACTTCATATTTCCCGTTGACTTCATTGTTTTAGACACACAGCCTGTAGCTAACCCCCGGAATCAAATTCCGGTGATACTCGGTCGCCCATTCCTTGCAACCTCAAATGCTGTGATCAATTGTCGAAATGGTTCGATGAACCTATCTTTTGGAAACATGACAATTGAACTCAACATTTTTAGGTTGGGGAATCAGCCCACCGAACCTAATGCTCATATACTAGACGTTTGCTCAATCCAGGAGATCACCCCAGAAGAGTGTGAATTCGAGGTGTTTTTGTTCGATCACGATAACCTTAACGCCACTAGTGCGTTCCTCTTCGAACCTGCTGCTGTTTCTGCGCCCGACAATGACTACGAGTGTTTCACTTTCTTGAACAATCTTAGCCACTCACCACCCGAGTTTGAATCCTTCGAATTTCCGGATGAGTTACCTGAACCATCCAACTCGGTCGCTTACACTCGTTTTGAACCTTTGCTGGAATCCATTGAGTTTGAGACCTTTTCACCAATCTTGCCTTCAATTGTTTCACCTCCAACGCTCAAACTCAAGCCTTTGCCGTATCACCTTAAGTACGCTTACTTGTGTGAGAATGAGACCCTCTCTGTTATCATCTCGGCTTCTCTAGCTCCAGAGCAAGAGAAAGCCCTTCTTGCGGTCTTGCACAACATTAGGCAAGCTTTTAGCTGGTCCATGGCAGACATCAAGGGGATTAGTCCCCTGATCGTTGAACATCATATTCATCTGATGGATGATGCCAAACCAGCCAGGGATCCACAAAGGCGACTCAACCTAGTCATGAAGAAGGCTGTGAAAAAGGAAATCGTAAAGTGTCTGGATAGTGGTATCATTTACCCTATCTCTGATAGCCAGTGGTGTTGGGGTCAAAATTTGCACCCCTGGTTGACCGAGTCAAAGTCAAGGTCAACCCCAAGCTAGGTGGGCCCAAGCCCAGGTCAAGCGGGCCCATGCCCAAGTCGAGCCCGCGGCCAGCCTCCCCATGCCAACAACAAAATCATGTAATAAATAATTTTTATGTAATTTTTTATACATGAATGTATGCAAAATGGGCATAAAGCCAATATTTTGTAAGCCCATGGCTTATGTGCAAAAATGAAATGGCACATGAGCCATGGGATAGGCAAAATGCCATTTTGTGAAGCCCAAGGGGCTATATGTAAATATGTATGCCTATAAAAGGCAACATGATGATGAATAAAGTAATACTTTTCATTCCCCTAAAAAACTAGGGTTCTTTGTGCCTCCTGCTCCTTCTCCAAGGTTCTAAACCTTCTCATTTCTTTTGAATTAAATCAAGAGTTTTACTCTTTCTTTTCCAAAACTAAGTAGTTTTCCACCACAAAACCCACAAAGGGGAACTCAGATCTCCCATCAGATCTCAAAAAGGAGTGATTTTTAAAATCTCCTACTTCTTGATCTTCAAGATCCGGCCAAACAACAGGAGGAAGAAGAAGAACCCCCTTCATCAGCTTCAAAACATCCTAGGAGTTTTAACTCCATATATATATATATAACAACAAATATTTCCTTTCTAAAGCATAGCTTCTGTTTCTTAGGCTAAAAGCCTCCTTTTCTCGCCGGCGCTCAAGCGCAGAGCGCCCGCGTGCCGACACATGGCGCGCTTGCGTTCCAGGGCTCAGCACTCGAGCGCAAAGCACCCACGTGCCGACACGTGGCGCGCTTGTGCTCCAGCGCAAGCGCTCGAGCGCAAGTGGCTCCAGTGCCGACACGTAGCGCGCTTGCGCTCAAGCGCAAGTCGCCCCCATGCCGACACGTAGCGCGCTTGCGTTCAAGCGCAAGCGCTCAGGCGCAAGTCGCCTCCGTGCCAACACGTGGCGCACTTGCCATCGAGCGTCAGGCGCTGAAGCGTAAAGCGCCCACGTATCGACACGTGGCGCGCTTTCGCTCAAGCACCCAGCGCTCAAGCGCAGAGCGCCCACGTGTCGACACGTGGCACTCTAGCGCCTGAGCGCACAGCACCTAGGTGCACAGCGCCCAAGGCGCTGGCCCCACGCATCCTTAGGATGCCTTTTCCCTCTCTTTCTTTTATATATATATATATACATGTATACATACATATATATATGTACATATGCATACATATTTACACACACACATACACCACGACACTGTCCCTGTTAGAAAAAAATTTCTAACGGGGCGCTGCCCCGCACCCCGCAAGGGGGCTGCTATACCCTTGACCCCCAGCCCGCTATCCGGGTAGCGGGACCCCCGTAAAAACTCTGCGTGGCTCCCGATATATCCAAAACCCCCCTTTCAAAATATAACACACGTACACTGCACATTGAGTTCGCATGACCAGTTTAACCCGTCAATCGGAGGTTCCCTCGCTCCAAAGGCGAGGGGTAATTAACGGCAGCTTAGTTCGCGGCTGCCGGAGATTCGGATCCCCTCAATCATTAAACCCCGGCCTACCCCAGGCAGGGGGTATCTGTAGTACGCCTGACAATCGCGCGCGTATTCCCATCTCAATGGGGTGACGAAAAACACCCTACAAGTGGGTTAGCCCCATTCACGTTGTCCCCAAGAAATCAGGCATAACGGTCATCACTAACGAGGCGAACGAGTTAATCCCTACTCTTTACCCAAACTGGGTGGCGAGTATGCATCGATTACAGAAAACTCAATGCCGCAACGCGGAAGGACCACTTTCCGCTACCTTTCATTGACCAAATGCTTGAACGATTGGCCGGACATGAGTACCACTGCTTTCTTGATGGCTACTCTGTAAGTCCATATTGCGACCCCCGGTACTTGCGGGGAGGCGGAAACGGTAAAAAAAACAAATTTTTATCGCAAGAGGCAACATGGACTACACTAGGTCGGGATCGTGTCTAAACTAAACTAGCAAATACGCTAAAAGGAGTTAGCTACTATGGAAGATGGTTATACCTAAACTTGAACTCCTTCTTCTTTAAACCTTGTAGAGGTTGATGGTTCTCTTCTTGTCGCCTTCCTCCGTCGAAGATGGATCCACCTCGAAGGTTCGACCTTTGGGCTCTTCCTCGATCTTTGAGTGAACTAGGGTTTCCGGTTTGCTAAACCTTGAACCTAGAATGAGTAGAGAGTGACTAGGGTTTACTTTTCTTTTCAAGGTGATGGATTCTCAACACATGAGAAGGGGTCACCTTGAGCTTGAGGAAGAAGAAGATGAAGAGAGGAGAGAGAGAGGTTATGATAGAATGAGCTATATCTTTCTCTCTTGCAACCATAATGCAAAAGAAAAGAATTATCTAAATGATAATAATTGAAAATAAGAATAGTTGATGGTAATTTTTGGAATGACCACTATCATGCTTCTTTAAATGAAGTGTAAGCATGAATCAAGGAAGATCTTTCAAAGCATGATGGTGGTCAATGGTCAACAAGTCAACCAAGGTCAATAAGTCAACAAAAATCAACCATAACATAATTCTCATTTAATTACTATTATTAATAGATAATTCATAAATCCATTAGGGTTTGGAAAAAGATAACTGTCAACTGTGCATACGCACCCGTTCCGAAACCCTAATGAAAAACCTCATTCTCCGCCTCAAGCAACTGTGCATACACACCTGCATTCTCGTTCCGAGGAACAAGAATACCAAGATATAAAAGCAACCCTAAAACATATACCAGTATCTGGCTCAAACCAGAGCCTGCCAGTATAATCCGTCCGGACTCCAAAAGTGCACAAGTGCGCGGATGAGAACGAACCCTGTCGCAAAACCATGCGACCTCTACTCTGTTTTGCCCAGAGGCGAATACCCTCTGTGTGGGACTCTAAAGACTCGGCACTACGCTGGCAGTGGGTTTAACCACAGACCGCAAGCGGCACTAGCTGTGCGTAACGGTCCCCAGGTAGATGCCGACAAGAAGGCTGACGAGGTGAAACCCCATCTGTAATCCTACTGAGTCTGAATGTGACAGTCTCCGTACAGTCCGGTCTGTTCGTCTGATACATCGCATGTCGGGCCTAGGGGGCGGTAAAACGTCAGTCCCCCAATAGCGGTACAAGTCGTGTCGGAGTGAAGCCCAAAACACCCTGAGATAACACTGGAGCCTACCAGTATATCTCGCTTGCCCTGGCCAGGGACTACTCGTGTAATGGCTCTCCTAGACACAGCGCGATATCAATCCCCAATACCGGGAGAGACGAATCCTGTCTAACCGGCACTGCTTCCAAGTGCTTCGGGACTGCACCCAACCACCACCTGTTTGCACGACTCCTTTGAGCCGTGGTAGGGTAGTGATCAAAGTGCAGTGGGAACACACTCGAGGCGAAGTGCTAGTATCAAGTCAGCGGACTAAGCTGTACTCATGTCACCTGGGAACTGATGACTGACGATAGGTATAATACCAACCTGTCAGTTCCCGACGAGTCCTGTCCAGTGTACTCGTAACCTAACGAGCACCCGTATACTATCTCTAGTACGACGTACTGATGGCTGTAGGACAGACCATCTCCCACACTGGGATGAGAAGCGCATACGCTAGTCTACTCCGGAGTATCGATGCCCTGTCTCGATAGTCCTGCGACTAGGGACCTGTATAAGGATGTGCTTATAGATTACCCAGCCCCCACTAGTGTGACTGCCATCACAACGCTGGTAATCAAGCAAAGATCCTAAGGGCTCCACTAATGCGTATAAGTGATATAGTAAAATAAACACAAGTACACATTGAAGTAGAAACAAACCAAGTAGCATACTACTATATTGAGCAAGATTGTTCATACAAGGTGAATATCCCAAGCTTCCATTAAGTAATATACAAACTAGTATGATACAGTAATGGCCTCTAGGGCATATACACTAACAATCTCCCACTTGTACTAAGGCCATGTACTGGCGTATCGAAGACCTATCATCTCGATCAGCCGCTCGAACTGAGTCTGGGGTAGGGCCTTGGTGAATGGATCTGCAGTGTTCTCTTCTGAAGCAACCCTCCGAACCTCGATCTCCTTGCGATCCACGATCTCCCTGATCAGGTGATACCGCCTCAAGATGTGCCTGGATCTCTGATGGGACCTGGGTTCCTTTGCTAAAGCTATAGCCCCGTTGTTGTCGCAATACAGAGGTACTGGGTCAACAATGGACGGAACCACCTGAAGTTCTTTTAAGAACTTCCTTATCCAGACAGCTTCTTTTGCGGCATCAGATGCAGCGATGTATTCCGCTTCCATAGTCGAGTCTGTAACGGTTTCCTGTTTGGAACTCTTCCAACACACCGCCCCTCCATTGAGGGTAAAGACAAAACCCGACATGGACTTGGAATCATCCTTGTCACTCTGGAAGCTGGAGTCAGCAAAGGCCTCAATCTGGAGGTCTTTTCCGCCATACACCAAGAACATCTCCTTAGTCCTTCTCAGGTACTTGAGAATGTTCTTTACTGCTATCCAATGTTTCTCCCCAGGGTTTGACTGATACCGGCTTACTACACTCAGTGCATAAGCTACATCCGGTCTGGTACACAACATCGCATACATTATAGAGCCTACCGCAGAAGCGTAGGGTATAATAGACATGCGATCCCTCTCCAAATCAGTCTTGGGAGACATCTCTTTAGAGAGGGTGATCCCGTGACAAGCCGGTAGGTTACCGCGCTTGGAATCTTCCATACTGAATCTTTTCACTATGGTGTCGATGTACCTGGACTGAGAAAGTCCTAATATCCTCTTGGATCTATCACGATGGATCCGGATCCCCAGGATGTATGAGGCATCACCCAGGTCTTTCATGGAGAACCTGTGTGACAAGAACCCTTTGACAGATTGTAGCATAGGAATGTCATTTCCTATTAAGAGAATGTCATCCACGTATAAAACGAGGAATACTACAGTTCTTGCTACAAATCTACTATAGATGCAAGGTTCATCTGGATTTTTGATAAAGTCAAATTCCTTGACCGTCTCATCAAAACAGATGTTCCCACTCCGCGATGCCTGCTTTAGTCCATAGATGGACTTAAGCAACTTGCACACCTTTCCGCTGCTCCCACTCTGAATGAAACCCTCTGGCTGATCCATATAGACACACTCCTCTAAATTTCCATTCAGAAAAGCGGTCTTTACGTCCATCTGCCAAATCTCATAATCGTGGAAGGCAGCAATGGCAAGAAGGATCCGAATGGATTTCAGCATAGCCACTGGAGAAAAGGTTTCGTCATAGTCCAAGCCAGGTCTTTGACGGAAACCATTTGCTACAAGTCTAGCTTTATAGGTCTCAACCTGTCCATCTACACCAATCTTCCTTTTGAAGATCCACTTGCATCCTACGGGTTTTACCCCGTCTGGAGCAATGTCCAACGTCCATACTTTGTTGGTGTACATGGACTCCATTTCGGTCCGCATTGCATCCAGCCATTTTACCGAGTCAACGCTCTGAACGGCCTGCTGGAAGCTAGTAGGCTCATCATAATCTATGATGCAATCCTCTCGATCCCCGTCTATGAGAAAACCGTAGTATCTCTCGGGCGGATGAGACTGCCTACTACTCCTGCGGAGCGGCATAGGAATGTCCTGTTCTTTCGAACCCTCTGGTTCCTCTAAGATTTCAGTAATGGTTTGTGGTTCTGGAACTTCTTCCAGTTCTACTGCGCTCCCACTTATCTGATTTTCTAAAAACTCAGTTTCCAAGAAGTAGGCATGACGAGAAACAAGAACTTTTTGTTCCTCTTCGTAGTAGAAAAGATACCCCTTGGAGTTCTTTGGGTATCCCACAAACTTGCACTGTACCGAGCGTGCCTCGAGCTTGTCCGCATGCTGCTTTTTTACAAAAGCTGGACATCCCCATGTCTTAAAGGATTTAAGACAGGGTTTCTTCCCACTCCACATCTGATATGGTGTGGTAGGCACTGTCTTAGTAGGAACTTGGTTCAAGAGATGTGCAGCTGTTTCCAGTGCATAACCCCAGAAAGATCGCGGTAACTCAGCCTTACTCATCATGGAACGAACCATATCCAATAGGGTTCGATTCCTCCTTTCCGATACACCGTTATGTTGCGGAGTGTATGGAGGAGTACGCTGAGAGAGAATTCCATTCTCTTTTAAATAGTCCAGGAACTCGGCACTTAAGTATTCTCCACCTCGATCCGATCTTAGAATCTTAATACTTTTGCCTGTTTGTTTTTCGACTTCATTCTTGTAATCCCGAAATTTCTCAAAGGCCTCGGATTTGTGCTTCATTAAGAAGACATGTCCATACCTAGAGAAATCGTCTGTGAAAGTAATGAAGTATGAATAACCGCTTCGCGCATGTGTAGACATTGGACCGCACACGTCGCTGTGTACGAGTCCCAAGAGCTCGCTCGCTCTTTCTCCGTGTCCAGTGAACGGAGTCTTTGTCATCTTTCCCATAAGACAAGATTCACAAGTGGCATAAGACTGATACTCGAACGGATCCAAGTATCCTTCTTTATGTAACTTAGTCAACCGTGTCTCATTGATGTGACCCAGTCTACAATGCCATAAGAAAGCCTGATTGATATCTGGAGACTTTCTTTTGTGTGTATTCTGGACATTGAAAATCTGTGGTTGGTTCAATACGTATATACCATTGCTCAGTGTACCTGACCCAATCAGAACTTGATTAAGGTGAATGTTTACAACATTACTTACAAACGCAAATTCATAACCTTCTTTAGAAACCAAAGATACAGAAATAATATTACAAGTTGCGTTGGGTACAAAAAAGCAATTACGCAAAACCAAAACATGCCCATCTGACATTCCCAGGTGATAGTCCCCCACGGCTTTAGCATCCATGCTAGCTCCGTTTGCAACTCTGAGGGTCATGTCACCTTCCTTCAAAAACCTATGATTTCTCAACGCCTGCAATGAATTACAGATATGAGATCCTGATCCGGTATCCAATACCCAGGAAGTAGAGTTTATAGAAAGACAGTTTTCAATAACATACACACCTGAAGCTGAAGCCGCAACCTGCTTCAGTTCCTGTGTCTTGGCCTTCCAAGCCCTGCAATCTTTCTTCCAGTGTCCACTCTTATGACAATAGAAGCATTCTTCCTTTCCAACAAGCTTCCCCGCAATCTTTGTTACCTTTTCCTTTCCCTTCGTACCCACTTTACTAACACCGCCTCTTGGTTTGGCGGGGGCTTTCTTCCTCTTTCCCTTGGCTTTCGCCTTGGACCTAGAGGAAGAAGATCCTCCTACAAACAAAGCGGGTGTTTCCCTACCCTTCTGTAGGGTGCCCTCTGCGCTCCTCAGCAGGTTGAGGAGTTCTGAAAGTTCAACTTCCTTTTCTTGCAAGTTGAAATTCAGTATGAACTGGGCGTAAGTGGATGGAAGGGACTGGAGAATTATATCCGTGTAGAGTTCACTGTCCAACGTGGTCCCAAGTTCCGCGAGCTCCTCAGTGTAGCCAATCATCTTAAGCACGTGGTCCGCTACCGATGATCCGACGGCCAACTTTGTCGAAAACAACTTCTTCGACACTTCGTATCTAACGATACGAGACTGCTCTCCATACAGTTCTTTTGTATGAAGAAATATGGATTCCAAATCCATATTCTCGTGCCTCCTCTGATGTTCGTTGTCCATCGAGGCAAGTACGAGGCACCTGGCCTTCGCGCTGTCAATCTCCCAAGTCTTACGGATTTCCTTATCCGCGACGCTGGAGGTGGGACTTGGGACGGGGGGAGCTTTGGTGGTAAGAAGATACCCCAGCTTGTCGTAAGTGATTGCCAACTTGACATTCCTGAGCCAATCTTTGTAGTTTGGCCCTGTCAATATGTTTTTATCTAGAATCAACTTAAGTCCAGTCATTTCGATTTGGTCGCTGCAGGGGGGAGAGAAGGAACACTTTAGCACGATGCTCTTGCAAGTTTAGAATGGTTTTTAAATTGTCTAAACAGGATGGCTCCCACTGTCTCTCGAATCCCTCCTCAAACCACAAAGGAAGAATTAGCCGGGATCAATCCCACCGTGCAATACTTGCTTAACCGTTCAGCCAGGCCAGTGTCGGTACTTCGAGGGAGGTTTTCCAACGCTTTCGTGAAGTTCCTTAATTAAATAACCTCTTTTCTCTGGGGGCGTAGCCCCGCTGACACCTTTCTAGGCACCTACTAGGTTTATAGCATTGATCGTCTAGTGAGAAATTTCCCGAGGAGTAGCATATACTCACAGTAGGATCGGGATCCAAATATCATCGCGTGACGAAACTGAAGGAATCCTACCAGAATCACCACACTCCAAATGGTATGCAAATCTAGCAAGTTTCAGTGCTTATGAAACTCCCGATGTGGATTTTTGCCCCATGCTCTTATGACCTTGGCGTGAGGTCAAAATGTCATAAGTCACATGTCAAGTTCTTCCCATCATTATCCTGGTTAATTTGAGTCCACCCGTACCTACCCTTGACGTAGGCCAAAATGGCAGTACGACTGTCTCAAACCAACGCATTCTATCTATGCAACAGATAAATATCCGGCAGCTACCAATCACTATGCCTTGGCGTGAGGTCAAAATACATAGCTTGAATACTACCGTATACTTAACTGAAATGATGGAGGGCTACGAATGGTTTTGGCGAAACCGTGAACGTAGTGAACTTGATATAATCGATGGAACGAGATAGCTTTTAGAAGGAGTGGCTCAAGCTCCGTATTTAAAAGTTAGTTTTGAAAAGAACCGAGTGGTTTTTCGAAAGTGTTCCAACGATTTTAACTTGGTTTATTATCTTGCATTAGTTCTTTTAATGCGTGATATTCTTGCATTAGTACTTTTAATGCGTCCCATCATTTAATTCCTACCATTGCAGAAAACAACCAAAATATGACGTACGCTTATGCCATTCGCATTCGCCACGGGGTCCCGTCATCACTCGTTAGGTTACTTAACTAACGACAGAGCGGGGGCTGGGCTAGCGCGGCTGTAAAACATAAGCAACGCCTAAATAGAAAGCAATGATAGACATTACAGATCACAGATGAATACATTAGATATACTAGCAATCCGCAATCCTTTCGAGCCTGAAACGAAAAGCGGATAACACGGTCGCGGTGAATAGCCAATACCCCACCCAAGACCCCTACGGGTGCGGCAAACTACCCGCCAAGTACCCGGCAGTTTGTGCACCCCTCCATGGGTCTATCCTAGGAGCAAAAACAGTAAAAGGAATTATACAATGACGGCTACAACCCCGACCCGGTTGTGCGGCCAAACAAATAATAATTATTACATCAATTTACATTTACAATGAATGAAAGAAAAACAAAAGCTCATCTCACATCCACCCCGGCTATTCATCCGCGACAGTCCAACACATTCATATACACATTCCAGCACATTACAGATCATGTATAACCCCGACTAATCGACTTATAGCGATTAGCCGACGTTCAATACATGCAAGCATCACAGATATAACCATCATAGTCAAAGTGCAGTGAAGTTCGGAAAAAAATACGGAATTATAGGACCCCAAAAGCAAATTTCAGTTCTGGAAAATCTGGGCACATATAATATATTTTAAAAATCCCAAAACCAACACACAAACACACTGCACGAAAAACGATGCACAGAGGAAGACAAAGCGCGGCGCTTCCGCGGCAAATACCCACCTCGTGCGGCGGAAGGGCGGCGGTTTGGACGAATCACTGTATCGTTTTTCTTGGGTGTTCACACAAAACCCTGAGCCGAATTTACAAGTATAAAGTTTTTCATTTAGAGCAGAAAAAATTTCAACAGAAACTTAGGGTTTTGTTTTTCCGGTTTTGTGACTTTTTCGGTTCCGAACTTCGTTACACTTCACTACCAAGCTAGTTTAAGTTTAGTTAGGCTCTGATACCACTGTAAGTCCATATTGCGACCCCCGGTACTTGCGGGGAGGCGGAAACGGTATAAAAAACAAATTTTTATCGCAAGAGGCAACATGGACTACACTAGGTCGGGATCGTGTCTAAACTAAACTAGCAAATACGCTAAAAGGAGTTAGCTACTATGGAAGATGGTTATACCTAAACTTGAACTCCTTCTTCTTTAAACCTTGTAGAGGTTGATGGTTCTCTTCTTGTCGCCTTCCTCCGTCGAAGATGGATCCACCTCGAAGGTTCGACCTTTGGGCTCTTCCTCGATCTTTGAGTGAACTAGGGTTTCCGGTTTGCTAAACCTTGAACCTAGAATGAGTAGAGAGTGACTAGGGTTTGCTTTTCTTTTCAAGGTGATGGATTCTCAACACATGAGAAGGGGTCACCTTGAGCTTGAGGAAGAAGAAGATGAAGAGAGGAGAGAGAGAGGTTATGATAGAATGAGCTATATCTTTCTCTCTTGCAACCATAATGCAAAAGAAAAGAATTATCTAAATGATAATAATTGAAAATAAGAATAGTTGATGGTAATTTTTGGAATGACCACTATCATGCTTCTTTAAATGAAGTGTAAGCATGAATCAAGGAAGATCTTTCAAAGCATGATGGTGGTCAATGGTCAACAAGTCAACCAAGGTCAATAAGTCAACAAAAATCAACCATAACATAATTCTCATTTAATTACTATTATTAATAGATAATTCATAAATCCATTAGGGTTTGGAAAAAGATAACTGTCAACTGTGCATACGCACCCGTTCCGAAACCCTAATGAAAAACCTCATTCTCCGCCTCAAGCAACTGTGCATACACACCTGCATTCTCGTTCCGAGGAACAAGAATACCAAGATATAAAAGCAACCCTAAAACATATACCAGTATCTGGCTCAAACCAGAGCCTGCCAGTATAATCCGTCCGGACTCCAAAAGTGCACAAGTGCGCGGATGAGAACGAACCCTGTCGCAAAACCATGCGACCTCTACTCTGTTTTGCCCAGAGGCGAATACCCTCTGTGTGGGACTCTAAAGACTCGGCACTACGCTGGCAGTGGGTTTAACCACAGACCGCAAGCGGCACTAGCTGTGCGTAACGGTCCCCAGGTAGATGCCGACAAGAAGGCTGACGAGGTGAAACCCCATCTGTAATCCTACTGAGTCTGAATGTGACAGTCTCCGTACAGTCCGGTCTGTTCGTCTGATACATCGCATGTCGGGCCTAGGGGGCGGTAAAACGTCAGTCCCCCAATAGTGGTACAAGTCGTGTCGGAGTGAAGCCCAAAACACCCTGAGATAACACTGGAGCCTACCAGTATATCTCGCTTGCCCTGGCCAGGGACTACTCGTGTAATGGCTCTCCTAGAAACAGCGCGATATCAACCCCCAATACCGGGAGAGACGAATCCTGTCTAACCGGCACTGCTTCCAAGTGCTTCGGGACTGCACCCAACCACCACCTGTTTGCACGACTCCTTTGAGCCGTGGTAGGGTAGTGATCAAAGTGCAGTGGGAACACACTCGAGGCGAAGTGCTAGTATCAAGTCAGCGGACTAAGCTGTACTCATGTCACCTGGGAACTGATGACTGACGATAGGTATAATACCAACCTGTCAGTTCCCGACGAGTCCTGTCCAGTGTACTCGTAACCTAACGAGCACCCGTATACTATCTCTAGTACGACGTACTGATGGCTGTGGGACAGACCATCTCCCACACTGGGATGAGAAGCGCATACGCTAGTCTACTCCGGAGTATCGATGCCCTGTCTCGATAGTCCTGCGACTAGGGACCTGTATAAGGATGTGCTTATAGATTACCCAGCCCCCACTAGTGTGACTGCCATCACAACGCTGGTAATCAAGCAAAGATCCTAAGGTCTCCACTAATGCGTATAAGTGATATAGTAAAATAAACACAAGTACACATTGAAGTAGAAACAAACCAAGTAGCATACTACTATATTGAGCAAGATTGTTCATACAAGGTGAATATCCCAAGCTTCCATTAAGTAATATACAAACTAGTATGATACAGTAATGGCCTCTAGGGCATATACACTAACATACTCCGGCTATAATCAGATTCCCATCGCCGAAAAAGACCAGGACACGACCACATTCACTTGTCCTTTCGGGACGTTTGCATATCGTCGCATGCCCTTTGGGTTATGCAATGCGCCCTCTACCTTCCAGCGGTGTATGATGGGAATCTTCTCAGACATGGTAGAAAAATTCCTGGAGATCTTCATGGACGATTTCTCCATCTTCGGCGATTCCTTTAATGAGTGTTTACTGCATCTCGATGATGTCCTTACCCGATGTAAGGACAAGAACCTCACTTTGAATTGGGAAAAGTGCCACTTTATGGTGTGCGAAGGTATTGTCTTAGGACATATCATTTCGCAAAATGGCATAGAGGTTGACAAAGCGAAGATTGAGGTCATTTCCAATCTCCCTCCTCCCAGATGCGTCAGAGACATCCGAGCCTTCCTTGGCCATGCCGGTTTCTATAGATGGTTCATCAAGGACTTTAGAAAGATTGCTAGGCCCTTGACTCTTTTGCTGACCAAGGACACGCCATTCGACTTCAACTCGAGCTGTGTGACTGCGTTCGAGTCATTAAAAAGATCACTCACTTTTGCTCCCGTTCTTTCTTCTCCTGACTGGACGCACCCATTTGAGATTATGTGCGATGCATCCGACTTTGATATTGGTGCTGTCTTTGGACAACACATCAACAAGATGCCGTACGTAATCTTATATGCTAGCCGACTCCTGAACGACGCCCAACTTAATTATACAACAACTGAGAAGGAATTCTTGGCTGTTGTATTTGCTTTAGAAAAGTTCAGGCCCTACCTCATCGGCTCTCCAGTCATTGTCTACACAGACCATTCTGCTCTGCGCCATCTTTTTGCGAAGAAAGATGCAAAATCTCGGCTAATACGTTGGATCCTCTTGCTTCAAGAGTTTGACCTTGTCATCAAGGACAAAAGAGGATGTGAAAACGTAGTCGCCGACCATCTCTCACGACTTCCTTCTTCGCCGTCGCTTCAAATTCCGATCAACGACGTTTTTCCGGATGAACAACTCTTGACAGTATCTTGCGAACCCTGGTTCGCAGATATTGTGAACTATTTGGCCACATGATTACTACCGACTGAATGGTCAAGTCAGGAGAGACTTCGATTCTTATCCCAAGTAAAGCACTTTTATTAGGACGAACCCTATCTGTTCAAGTACTGTCCCGACCAGATTATTCGTCGGTGTGTCCCTGACGATGAATTCAAGAGTGTGCTGTCATTTTGCCACGATCAAGCATGTGGCGGGCATTTTGGCCCCAGAAAGACAGCTGAGAAGATCTTGCAGTGTGGTTTCTACTGGCCATAACTCTTCAAAGACGCTCATGACTACTGCAAGACTTGCTCCCGGTGCCAACACTTGGGCCGGATATCCAGGAGGAACGAGATGCCGCTCCAACCAATCTTGGTTGAAGAGATTTTCGACGTTTGGGGGATAGATTTCATGGGGCCGTTTCCCAGCTCTTTTGGAAACTTGTACATCCTTCTTGCTGTTGATTACGTCTCTAAGTGGGTCGAGGCTGTTCCCAGCCGGACTAACGACAACAAGGTTGTCGTTAGGTTTCTTGAAGAAAACATTTTCTCCCAGTTTGGGCACCCCCGAGCGATCATTAGCGACAATGGAACTCATTTCTGCAATAAGACTTTCGAGGCCTTGATGCGGAAATATTCCATTAATCATAAGCTATCTACGCCCTACCACCCCCAAACCTGTGGCAAGCCGAAGTTTCAAATCGGCAAATCAAGCAGATACTGGAGAAGACGGTTTCCAAGAACCGTAAGGATTGGTCGTTGAAACTCACTGATGCCCTTTGGGCATTTCGAACCGCTTATAAGACCGATCTTGGCATGTCTCCCTATCGGCTTGTGTGCGGAAAGGCTTGCCACCTCCCTGTGGAAATAGAGCATTGATCAGTCGAAAATAATATATTTTTAACACGTCAATTTCCCTATCATTTGATTTCCTAGAAGCTATCTTGTGAATGAGATTCATCGAAAGGACAAAAGATAAGATGAGGAAACCCTAATTCTTCGCAAGATCCTTAATCCTCGATAAATCGTCATCGATCTAGCATCAATTCGTTAATGGATAAGAAAAGTTAATTGCTAATCTTCTTCACATCTATAGATTTAATCGACTCCTACGAGCTTCACTTCAATTCTTGAAACTCATATCGATTGGAATTCTATCACTTCTTGATTCTTGATTTTTAATGCTTTCTTGATTCTGTAAGTCGATGTAGTACACCCCAGTACTTGTGGGGAGGCGGAATTTTCAAAAACGATCGAGTTTAAAGAACGAACATCGACTAACCGCTTGAATCGAAGCTAAACGATAACTAACCAAACATATAGTTATTCTAAACTACTATGCTTAGGGATTATACCTATCGAAACTAGTCCTTCGTCTTTACGATCTCCTTGTTCTCCTCGGTCTTCTCTAGGTAGTAGACGATCCACCCGAGAGCAAAACTCCAAGCTAAACCTCTAAACTTGAGGCAACTAACCTTCTTGGATTGCTAATCAAAGAAGTTAGGATGAGATAGAGTGATGGTTATGGATTGTTTAGTCTAACTAATCCTTTGATCTCAACTCATGTGGTGTAAGGATTAGGGTTTGAAGATGAGAGCTTGAGGAGAGAGAATGTGAGATAAGATAATGAGATGAGAGAGAGTGTATCATAATATATTATGAAGCATTTTCTAATAATGAGAAAAGAATAAAGAGCGATGATAAATCATGCTTCATAAAATATCTAGTGGTGATTCATTAGCATGAGTCATTAAGCAATAAATGTGCATTAATGAAATGAATGAATCACCACCATGACTCATAATCTCATTTAATGAATATGACACATAACCCTCCTTAGTCACCATCTTCTAGAAGCTTCTCGAACAATTACGAGAACGCCCTCCGATCCGTAAAAAATACAGAAAAACTTTAGACTGTAAAAATCCAATAACCGGATACCAGTAACTGGCTTAAACCAAAGCCGACTGGTAAAAACTGTCCGAAAGTCGTACGCGCGTAAAAGCACGTATGCGTCCGAACCCTTTGTCGCAAAACCATGCAACCTCTATATCGTTTCGCCTGGAGTAGGAAACTCTCTGTGTGGGACTCTAGAGACTCGACTACTACGCTGGCAGTGGGTTTAACCACAGACCGCAAGCGGCACTAGCTGTACGTAGCGGTCCCCAGGTAGTTGTCGATAAGAAGGCCGATGAGAAAACCCATCCGAACTCCTACTGAGTCTGATGTGACAATCTCCATACAGTCCGGTCCGTTCGTCCAAGACTATCGCATATCGGGCCTAGGGGGCGGCAAGCGTCAGTCCCCTAATAGCGGTATAAGTCGTGTCGGAGTGAAGCCCATTACACCCTGAGAAACTACTGGAACCTACCAGCAAATCTCGCTTGCCCTGGCCAGGGACTTTGCGTAATGGCTCTCTGACACAGCACGATATCTACTCCCAATACCGGGAGGGACGAATCCTGTCTAACCGCCACTGCCTCCAAGTGCTCGGGACTGCACCTAACTGCTACCTGTTTGCACGACTCCTTTGAGCCGTGGTAGGGTAGCAATCTAAGAACAGTGGGACACACTCGAGGCGAAGTAGCAGTGTCAAGTCTGCGGACTACGCTGTACTCATGTCACCTGGGAACTGTTCACTGACGACTGGTATCAAACCAACCAACAGTTCCCTGTGAGTCCTGTCCGGTGTACCCGTAATCTAACGAGCACCTGCATACTATCTCCAGTACGACGTACTGACGGCTGTGGGACAGACCATCTCCCCAACTGGGATGAGAAGCGTACACACCAGTCTACTCCGGAGTATCGATGCTCTGTCTCGATAATCCAACGACCAGGGACCTGATTAAGGATGTGCTTGTAGACTACCCAGCTCCCACTAGTGTGACTGCCATCACAACGCTGGTAGACAAGCAAGATCCTAAGTGCTCTATCAATACGTACACTCACATATTAAGATAGAAAAACCAAGTAGCATACTACCATGTTTAGCAAGACTGTTATATACATGTGAATATCCCAAGCTTCCATTAAGTAATATACAAGCTAGTATGATACAATAATGGCCTTCTAGGGCATAAACACTAACAATCTCCCACTTGCACTAGGGCCATGTACTGGCATATCGTAGACCAATGATCTCGAGCAGCCTCTCGAACTGAATCTGAGGAAGGGCCTTCGTGAATGGATCAGCAATGTTCTCTTCTGAAGCAACTCTCCGAACCTCGATCTCCTGACGATCAATGATCTCCCTGATCAGGTGATACCGCCTCAAGATGTGTCTGGACTTCTGATGGGACCTTGGTTCCTTCGCTAAAGCTATAGCTCCGTTGTTGTCGCAATACAGAGGTATTGGATCAACTATGGTAGGAACCACCTGAAGTTCTGTTAGGAACTTCTTAATCCAGACTGCTTCTTTTGCGGCATCGCAAGCAGCTATATACTCCGCTTCCATCGTTGAGTCAGCAACGGTGTCCTGCTTGGAGCTCCTCCAGCACACCGCCCCTCCATTGAGGGTAAAGACATAACCCGACATGGACTTGGAATCGTCCTTATCACTCTGGAAGCCGGAATCAGCAAAGGCCTCCAACCTGAGGTCTTTTCCGCCGTAAACCAAGAACATCTCCTTAGTCCTCCTCAGGTACTTGAGAATGTTCTTTACTGCTATCCAGTGTTTCTCCCCTGGGTCTGACTGATACCGGCTTACCACGCTCAGTGCGTAAGCTACATCTGGTCTGGTACACAACATCGCATACATTATAGAGCCTACCACAGAAGCGTAGGGTATAATAGACATGCGTTCCCTTTCCAAATCAGTCTTGGGAGACATCTCTTTGGAGAGGGTGATTCCGTGACAAGCCGGTAGATTACCGCGCTTAGAATCTTCCATACTGAATCTTTTCAGTACAGTGTCGATATACCTGGACTGCGAAAGTCCCAACATCCTCTTGGATCTATCACGATAGATCCGGATCCCCATAATGTAAGAGGCATCACCCAGGTCTTTCATGGAGAACCTGTGTGACAAGAATCCTTTGACAGATTGTAGCATAGGAATGTCATTTCCTATCAATAGAATGTCATCCACGTATAAGACGAGGAATACGACACTTCTGGCCACAACTTTACTATATATGCACGGTTCATCTGGATTTTTGATAAAGTCATATTCTTTGACTGTCTCATCAAAACAGATGTTCCAACTCCGCGATGCCTGCTTTAGTCCATAAATGGATTTAAGCAGCTTGCATACTTTCCCGCTGCTCCCACTCTGATTGAAACCCTCTGGCTGATCCATATAGACGCTCTCTTCTAAATTTCCATTCAGAAAAGCCGTCTTTACGTCCATCTGCCAGATTTCATAATCATGGAAGGCAGCAATAGCAAGAAGGACCCGAATGGATTTGAGCATAGCCACTGGAGAAAAGGTTTCGTCATAGTCCAAACCAGGTCTTTGACGAAAACCCTTTGCAACAAGTCTAGCCTTATAGGTTTCCACCTGTCCATCTACACCAATCTTTTTCTTGAAGATCCATTTGCATCCTATGGGTTTTACCCCATCTGGAGCAAAGTCCAAAGTCCATACTTTGTTGGTGTACATGGACTCCATCTCGGTCCGCATTGCATCTAGCCATCGTACCGAGTCGCCGCTCTGGATGGCCTGCTGGAAGTCAGTAGGTTCATCATCATCTATGATGCAATCCTCTCTATCCCCGTCTATGAGAAAACCGTAGTATCTCTCAGGCGGATGAGACGGCCTACTACTCCTGCGGAGGGGTGCGGGAATGTTCTGTTCTTCTTGAACCTCTGGTTCTACCAAACTTTCAGTAGCAGTTTGTGGTTCTGGAATTTCTTCCAGTTCTATTTCGCTCCCATTCTTCTGATTTTCTAAAAATTCAGTTTCTAAGAAGGTGGCATGACGAGAAACAAAGACCTTTTGTTCCTCTGCGTAATAGAAATAATATCCCTTGGAGTTCTTTGGATATCCCACAAGCTTACACTGTACTGAACGTGCCTCGAGCTTGTCCACATGCTGCTTTTTTACAAAAGCTGGACACCCCCATGTCCTAAAATGTTTTAGACATGGTTTCTTCCCACTCCACATCTGATATGGTGTGGTAGGAACAGTCTTGGTTGGAACCTGGTTCAAAAGATATGCCGCTGATTCTAGCGCATAACCCCAGAAAGATCGCGGTAACTCAGCATTACTCATCATGGATCGTACCATATCTAATAGGGTTCGATTCCGTCTCTCCGATACACCGTTGTGCTGTGGAGTGTATGGAGGAGTAAGCTGAGAGAGAATTCCTTTCTCTTTTAGGTAACCTAGGAACTCGGCACTAAAGTATTCTCCACCTCGATCAGATCTTAGTGTCTTAATACTTTTGCCTGTTTGGTTTTCCGCTTCACTCTTGAATTCCAGGAATTTCTCAAAGGCCTCTGATTTATGCTTCATTAAGAAAACATATCCATACCTAGAGAAATCATCTGTAAAAGTAATGAAGTAGGAATAACCACCTCTTGCATGTGTAGACATTGGACCACATACATCGCTGTGTATGAGTCCTAAGAGCTCGCTCGCTCTTACTCCTTGTCCAGTGAATGGAGTCTTTGTCATCTTTCCTTTGAGACAAGATTGACAAGTGTCATAAGATTGATATTCGAACGAGTCCAAATATCCTTCTCTATGCAACTTAGTCAACCTTCTCTCATTGATGTGACCCAGTCTACAATGCCATAAGAAAGCTTTATTTAAATCTGGAGACTTTCTTTTTAGTGTGTTCTGGACATTGAAAATTTGGAGTAGGTTTAAAACATATATGCCGTTATTTAGAGTACCGGACCCAATCAAACCATGATTAAGGTGGATGTTGACAACATCTCTTACAAACGTGAAATCATAACCTTTATTTGATAACAAGGAAACCGATATGATATTACACGTTAAGCTGGGTACAAAATAACAGTTATGTAAAACCAAAATGTGTCCACTCGTCAATCCTAGGTGATAATCCCCGACGGACGCAGCTCCCACGCTAGCTCCGTTAGCAACCCTGAGGATCATATCACCTTCCTTCAGCACTCTACGGTTTCTCAGTGCCTGCAATGAATTGCAAATATGAGATCCTGATCCGGTATCCAATACCCAGGAAGTAGAGTTGATTGACAGACAATTCTCAATTACAAACACACCTGAAGTCGAAGCCACAGCTTGCTTCGGTTCCTGGTTCTTGGCGTTCCACGCCTTGCAATCCTTCTTCCAGTGCCCTTTCCTGTGACAATGGAAGCACTCATCCTGGCCAACTATCGGTACTGCTTTCTTTTTCTTTCCCTTCCCTCCCACCTTACTAACACCTCCTCTAGGTCTGGGTGCGGCCTTCTTCTTCCTTCCTTTGGCCCTAGCCTTGGACCCGGAAGAAGATGAACCGCCAACAAACATAGCGGGTGTTTCCCTTGCCTTCTGCAAGGTGCCCTCCGCACTCCTTAACATGTTCAGGAGTTCCGCAAGTTCAACTTCTTTTCCTTGAAGATTGAAGTTGAGGATAAACTGGGCGTAGGTAAGAGGAAGGGACTGGAGAACAAGGTCTGTATAGAGCTCATTATCCAAAGTCGTCCCAAGGTCTGCGAGCTCTTCTATATAGCCGATCATCTGTAGGACATGTTCACCTACCGATGACCCGACAGCCAACCTCGCTCGAAACAATTTCTTAGAGGTCTCGTATCTTGCTATACGAGATTGCTCTCCATAAAGTTCCTTTGTATGGAGAAATATGCCATCTAGGGACATATCCTCGTGCCTCCTCTGATGTTCATTGTTCATCGAGGCAAGCACGATGCACTTGGCTCTCGCGCAATTTAAATCCCAGATTTTGCGGATTTCCTTATCCGCATTGCTGGATTTGGGACTAGGGACAGCAGGTGCCGTAGTGGTGAGGACGTACCCCAGTTTGTCATAGGTCAAAGCCATTTTGACATTCCGCAGCCAATCTTTATAGTTTGGCCCCGTCAGTATATTTTTCTCTAAAAGTAACTTAAGTCCAGTCATTTTCAGGGTCGCTGCAATTAGGAGAGAGAGAAGAAAACTCTTTAGCATGATGCTCTTGCAAGTTTAGAGTGGTTTTTAGTTTATCTAAACTGGATGGCTCCCACTGTTTCTCAAATCCTTCCTCAAACCATAAAAGAAGAATTAGCCAGAACTATTCTCACCGTACAATACTTGCTTAACCGTTCAGCCAGGCTGGTGTCGGTACTTCGAGGGAGGTTTTCCAACGCTTTCGCGAAGTTCCTTAATTAAATAACCTCTTTTCTCTGGGGGCGTAACCCCGCTGATACTTTTCTGGACACCTACTAGGTTTATAGCATTGATCGTTAAGTGACGAATATCCTGATAAGTAGCATATACTCACAGTAGGATCGGGATCCAAATATCATCGTATGATAATGTTGAAGGAATCCTACCAACATTCATTAAACTCCAAATGGTATGCATCTCTTTGCAAATTTCAGTTTCTTTAGAAATTCCCGATATGGATTTTTGCCCCATGCTCTTATGATCTTGACTAAGGGCCAACAAATCATAAGTCACATGTCAAGTTCTGCCCATCATTATCCTGTTGATTTGAACCCATCTGTATACTCTTGACTAAGGGCCAACAAAGTAATACGACTGTCCCAAACCAACTCATCTATCTATGCAACAAATGAATACCCCAGCAGCTACCAATCACTATGTCTTGACTAAGGGTCAAACAAACATAGCTTGAATACTACTGACCATTCATAAGAAATGACGGAGGGCTACGACTGGTTTTGGCGAAACCGTGAACGTAGTGAACTTGATATAACCGAAGGAACCTGATAGCTTTTAAAAGGAGTGGTTAAAGCTCCGCATTTTAAAAAATATCTGTTTTTAAAATTAACCGAGTGGTTTCTTTTAAATTGTTCCAACGATTTAAACTTTGGTTTGTTTTACTTTGCATTATAGATAATGCGTCCCATCATTAACCTATCATTGCAGAAAACAACGAAAATACAACGTCCTCTTATGCCATCCGCATTCGCCACGGGGTCCCGTCATCACCCGTTAGGTTACTTAACTAACGACAGAGCGGGGGCTGGGCTAGCGCGGGTGTAAAACATAAGTGGCGTCTAAATAGCTATCATAAATATAGATATTTTACATTCGTCTGACGCAATGATATTCATTCAAGAACACAGATAAACAATATTGGATTTGCAAGCAATCTGTATTTCTTTTGAGCCTGCAAGAAAAGACAGATTACACAGTTGTGATGAATAGCCGTTACCCCACCCTCGACCCTTACGGGTACGGCAAACTACCCACCCGGCAGTCTGTGTACCCCACCTTGGGTCAGTCCTAGGAGCAAAAACAGTAAAATGAAATAATACAACGGTGGCTACAACCGCAACCTGGAAGTGCCCCGCAAAAATAATATTACAACAAATTACATTTACAACAAATGAATTAAGCAATAACCCATTGCTAACCCCGGCTATACACCACAACAGTCCAATACAGTTTATATGCACAAACAGATATAACCATTTCAGAAATGTGCAACCCCCTGCCAACCGACATACTAGCAGTTAGGGGAGGTTTACGAACACATTAAACAATCACAGATATAAACCAATACGCAAATACTGTACAATTTTGATCGATTAAACAACATCAATATTGCTCCAAAATCTGCTCTGTTAAACAGTAACCTGAGCAATAATTAAACATCCCAGAAAACCCCAAACATCACAGGGGACCCACACAAGAAAGATGAGTCCATGACTCGGCAACTCGGCCGCGCAAGCGCGGCGGATCGGTAGGATCCGCCGCCCTTCCGCGGCGCTTTGGCCGAATCATGGGCTCAAATTTCTTGGGTGTTCTCCTGTGGTCATGTCAAGCTCTCTGAACACACCAGAAAAATTTTAGGACTTCATTTTAACTTCGACAGAAACTTGACAGAATTAGGGTTTTTCGGCTTCGTTTTTCCGTTCGAAATTCGTACAAATTTGCAATTAAGTTATTTATTCTTTAGCGAGGCTCTGATACCACTGTAAGTCGATGTAGTACACCCCAGTACTTGTGGGGAGGCGGAATTTTCAAAAACGATCGAGTTTAAAGAACAAACATCGACTAACCGCTTGAATCGAAGCTAAACGATAACTAACCAAACATATAGTTATTCTAAACTACTATGCTTAGGGATTATACCTATCGAAACTAGTCCTTCGTCTTTACGATCTCCTTGTTCTCCTCGGTCTTATCTAGGTAGTAGACGATCCACCCGAGAGCAAAACTCCAAGCTAAACCTCTAAACTTGAGGCAACTAACCTTCTTGGATTGCTAATCAAAGAAGTTAGGATGAGATAGAGTGATGGTTATGGATTGTTTAGTCTAACTAATCCTTTGATCTCAACTCATGAGGTGTAAGGATTAGGGTTTGAAGATGAGAGCTTGAGGAGAGAGAATGTGAGATAAGATAATGAGATGAGAGAGAGTGTATCATAATATATTATGAAGCATTTTCTAATAATGAGAAAAGAATAAAGAGTGATGATAAATCATGCTTCATAAAATATCTAGTGGTGATTCATTAGCATGAGTCATTAAGCAATAAATGTGCATTAATGAAATGAATGAATCACCACCATGACTCATAATCTCATTTAATGAATATGACACATAACCCTCCTTAGTCACCATCTTCTAGAAGCTTCTCGAACAATTACGAGAACGCCCTCCGATCCGTAAAAAATACGGAAAAACTTTAGACTGTAAAAATCCAATAACCGGATACCAGTAACTGGCTTAAACCAAAGCCGACTGGTAAAAACTGTCCAAAAGTCGTACGCGCGTAAACGCACGTATGCGTCCGAACCCTTTGTCGCAAAACCATGCAACCTCTATATCGTTTTGCCTGGAGTAGGAAACTCTCTGTGTGGGACTCTAGAGACTCGACTACTACGCTGGCAGTGGGTTTAACCATAGACTGCAAGCGGCACTAGCTGTACGTAACGGTCCCCAGGTAGTTGTCGATAAGAAGGCCGATGAGAAAACCCATCCGAACTCCTACTGAGTCTGATGTGATAATCTCCATACAGTCCGGTCCGTTCGTCCAAGACTATCGCATATCGGGCCTAGGGGGGCGGCAAGCGTCAGTCCCCTAATAGCGGTATAAGTCGTGTCGGAGTGAAGCCCATTACACCCTGAGAAACTACTGGAACCTACCAGCAAATCTCGCTTGCCCTGGCCAGGGACTTTGCGTAATGGCTCTCTGACAAAGCACGATATCTACTCCCAATACCGGGAGGGACGAATCCTGTCTAACCGCCACTGCCTCCAAGTGCTCAGGACTGCACCTAACTGCTACCTGTTTGCACGACTCCTTTGAGCCGTGGTAGGGTAGCAATCTAAGAACAGTGGGACACACTCGAGGCGAAGTAGCAGTGTCAAGTCTGCGGACTACGCTGTACTCATGTCACCTGGGAACTGTTCACTGACGACTGGTATCAAACCAACCAACAGTTCCCTGTGAGTCCTGTCCGGTGTACCCGTAATCTAACGAGCACCTGCATACTATCTCCAGTACGACGTACTGACGGCTGTGGGACAGACTATCTCCCCAACTGGGATGAGAAGCGTACACACCAGTCTACTCCGGAGTATCGATACTCTGTCTCGATAATCCAACGACCAGGGACCTGATTAAGGATGTGCTTGTAGACTACCCAGCCCCCACTAGTGTGACTGCCATCACAACGCTGGTAGACAAGCAAGATCCTAAGAGCTCTATCAATACGTACACTCACATATTAAGATAGAAAAACCAAGTAGCATACTACCATGTTTAGCAAGACTGTTATATACATGTGAATATCCCAAGCTTCCATTAAGTAATATACAAGCTAGTATGATACAATAATGGCCTTCTAGGGCATAAACACTAACAGATTCTTGATTAGATCTAGTTGATTCTTGAAATTCATTGATATAAATCTTGAATCTTTTTCTTTTCTTTTAAATTTTCAATTCAAACAAAACAAATACGAACGAATCTCACAATCCCTGTGGACGATCCGCACTTACTAACGCGCTACACTCGATACCGTTATTGATTGCGGTCAAATATTTTTGGTTGTGATTTCTATATAAAATTTTCTATAAACCGACACAATCCGAAATCGTATCAATCAAATGGCGCCGTTGCCGGGGACCGTGCGCTAATTCGTTCTTTATTGAAATTTGAGTTGAAAAGATTTATTCCATTATAATCATGAGATCAAAATTCGCGCAAAATCTATGTAGGGTTCCTAGGCACTCTAACAAGGTTTTACAAGGCATCAACCATGCCCGATTCAAAAAAAAATAGCCGTGCCGAACAACCCTAACCAAGATCGTATACTAGAGATTATGCGAAAACTAGCAAGTTAAACATTTTAACTACAAGTGAAAGGGATTACAACCTTTGTAGATCCGGTCCTTCAATTTTAAAGCTCCGTGTACCACGCTAGTCTACTCTGGAATATCGATGCCCCGTCTCGATATTCCCACGACTAGGAACATTGAAGGATGTACTCATGGACTACCCATGCCCCACTAGTATGATCTGCATCATAGTCCTGCAAGTCGAGTACACATCCCAAGGGCTTTATCAACATGTAACAGAGAGACAGAAAGCATACATGTTAAGATAAAGAGCAACCAGATAGCGTACTATCATGTCGAGTAAGAAAGTCCTACCTATATATGTCCCAGCATCCACTACAATATACATCTCATGTACAGTAATGGCCTCTAGGGCATACATATAACTAACAATCTCCCACTTGCACTAGGGCCATCTGTAGCAGTGGTTGCAGTATGTCATACTCAACCATCCCATATAAGTCTCTTTTTAGGAAAAAGCCTTTGTGAGTGGATCCGCCGTGTTGTCCTCTGAGTCTACTCTCCTAACCTCGATCACCTTGGAGATCAACTATCTCCATGATCAGGTGATACTGCCTTGGAATATGTCTGGATCACTGATGGGACCGTGGTTCCTGGGCCAAAGCCTCACCTCCATTGTCATACAATGGTAGGAACCTAGTTCATCTCATGAACTAATATACACCCAAACTGCCTTTTTGGTAGTATCTTTGATAGCGATGTCACCAGCCTTTATCGTCTAGTTTGCCACGGTATCTAGCTTGTAACTCTTCCAACATACCGTCCCTCCACTGAGGGTAAAGACAATGCCTGCGACTGACATTCAGTCGTCCTTATTACCCTGGAACTTTTCCAGTGATTCTCCCCAGGATCAACTGATACCATCTCACTATACTTAGTGAGAATCCTAATATCCATTTAGATCTATCGCATAGATCCATAACCCAGGATTTAGGAGGTATCAATTTGATCTTATTTAGAGAATCTTTGTGATAAGCGGAGATTGACTGAGCGTAGCATAGGAAACTCTTTCCCTATCAAGAGTATGTCATCCACGTACTCTATGAGGATCACCACCTTACTCTCTACTACCTTTTTGTATATACAAGGTTCATCTACCACTTTGATGAAGTTAAACTCTTTGACTACCATATCAAAACAGATGTTCCAACTCCGCGATGCCTGCTTTATCACATAAAGCATCTTGTACACGTTTCCGCTGCACCCACTGTTTACGAAGCCATCTGGCTGTGTTCTTATAGACGCTCTCTTCTAAATCAATATTTAGAAAAGCAGTCATGACACCCAACCACCAGATATCGCGGTCATGGTATGCAGCAATGGCAAGTAGGATCCGGATGGACTTAAGCATAGCCACTGGAAAAGGTTTCATCATTATCCACGCCTAGTCGATGACGAAAAACTTTAACAAGTCTAGCTTTGAAAGTCTCAACTTTTCCATCTACACCAAGTAATCTTCTCAAGATATACTTGCTCCTGATGGGAATTTAACCCTTCAGATATAGCAACCAAAGTCCATACTTTGTTGGTGTACATGGATTCCATCTCAGATCGCTAAGCATCCAGCCATTCTTACAGAGTCCCCACTCTTGATGGCCTGCTCGAAACTAGTTGGGTCATCATCTCATGATGCAATCCTCGCTCCTACTGTCATCGAGAAACCGAAGTATCTCTCAGGCGGATGAGGAACCCTGCTAGATCGGCGGAGAGGCTGAGGTTCGTCGGAATCTATTGAATCCTTTGGTTCTACCAAATCATCTGCTGTAGTTTGTATAGCTGGAACTCCTTCCAGTTCTACCTCATAACAACTAATTTCTTCATAAGAAATTTCCTTTCACAAAGGTAGTATGTTGAGAAACAAAACATATTTTGTTCCTCTGTTAGGTAGAAGATATTCCTTTGCGAATGCTTGGGATATCCAACAAACTTCTACAGAACTGACTTTGCCTCGAGCTTGTCCGGATTTTGCTTTTAGACATAGGCCGGACAACCCCAAATCTTAAAAAACTTAAGATATGGGCTCTTCCCATTCCATATCACATATGAAGTGGTAGGCAATGGATTTGATTGGAACCCTATTCAATAGGTATGCAGCTTCTCAAGTGCATAACTCCCAAAAGGAAATAGGAAACTCAGTAGTACTCATCATAGAGCGCACCATATCACATAGGGTGTGATTGCTCCGCCCCGATACACCGATGTGCTGTGGTGTATATGGAGGAGTAATGCTGAGAGAGAATCTCATTCTCCTTTAGAATAGTCCAGGAATCCCGTGCTCAAGTATTCTCCTCCCTGATCACATCAAAGGACATAATACTTATACCCGTTTTTGGTTCTCTACTTCTATCTTACATTCTTTGAATTTCTCAAAAGTTTCAGACATTTGTTTCAACAGGAACATGTGTCCAAATCTTGAGAGATTCTCATTGAATGTAAGGAAGTATAAGGAACCGGTCCTGGCATCTGCAGACAGGGGACCTTTGATACATCACTATATATCAGTCCCAAGAGTTCACTAACTCTTTCTCTGTTTCCAATAAACGGAGCTGTGGTCATCTTATCTCTGTGAAATGACCGGCAAGTTTCACAAGATATAAATTCAAACTAATTTAAATATGCATCTAAATGTAACTTCAGCTAGTCGGGTCACATTGATATGACCTAGTCTATAATGCCTCAAGAAGAATTCGTTCATTTCTGAACTCTTCTTCTTGTGTGTGTTCTGTATGTAAGGAACTGTGGTTTGATTTAGAATGTATATGCTTTTAGATAACGTGCCTGAACCGATCAACTTTTGATATAGGAAATGTTCAAAACATTATCCAACAATACAAAATTATATCCTTCTTTAATAAAAGATACTGATATGCTGTTGTATATTAGGTTCGGTATCTAATAACATTCGTTCGGAATCAATGTATTCTAGTAATACAAGGTGATAACTATCAACAGACTTGGCTGCAACACTTGCACCGTTTCTATTTGATGAAATTTATCACCCGTTCTCAGTTCTCTACCTATCTGTAGACCATGTAACAGATTACATATGTGGGATCCTGATCCGGTATCTCATACCCAGGATGTAAAGGATACTGAGAAACAGTTCTATGTAATGAACACACCCGAAGATGATGCAACAGCATGCACTTTCTTCGTTTGGGCGGCACGGGAAATCTGGTATTCCCCAATTTCCTGCTCTGTCTTATAACAATTATAAGTTGGAGCGGGACCAACGTTCCCCAGCTCAGTATAACAAGCGGGTTCGGTCAATACATCCATATTATTATCTTGATTAAGGCGTGACATGGTCGCTACCTGGAGAGAGAGAGAAGAAAACACTCGTAGAGCGCTCTTGAAAGATTAGATTGGTTATATATTTTTATCTAATCAGGATGGCTCCTACTGTTTTTATCAAATCTTCCTTCAAACCCTAAAAGGAAAGACTAGCCGAGATTAATTACACTCTACAAGTTCGCCAATCTTTCAGCCAGGCCAGTGCCGATACTTTGAGGGAGGTTCCCCGTGCTTTCGCACGGACCTAATTAAAATAAACCTCGTTTTCCCAAGGGCGTAACCCCGTTGACACCTTTCTAGACACCTACTTGATCGGCTAATTGTAAAGTGTAAAACTCTCCCAGGAGTAAAAATTACTCGCAGTGGGTATCGGGATCCAACTTGTTGGAGTTTACCTTTATCATCGTGTACTACTTTAGGTGACCTTACAGGTCGCTATTACACGTTGATAGAGCCCCTAGGATTCTTGCTTGACCACCAGCAGTATGAGGGCGATCATATAAGTGGGAGCTGGGGGTCTATAAGCATATCCTTAAATGGTCCCTTGTCGTGTGAGTTTCGAGATAGGGCATCGATACTCTAGAGTAGACTAGTGTGTACATTCGAGACCCCGACGAGGGGCGGTGGCCGGTCTCACAAGCCACTGGTGTCAGTTCGTTCACCTAAGATGTATACAGGTGCTCATTGGGTTATGAGTACACCGGACAGGACTCGCCGGGAACATGCTAGTTGGTCATATACTGGACGTCAGATGGCAGTTCCCTGGTGACATGTGTACAGGTTAGTTCATCGACCTGGAGATCGTCATTTGTCTCGTGTGAGTTCCCACTGTACTTTGATTACTACCCTACCATGGCTCAAAGGAGTCGTGCAAACAGGTTTTAGTTGGGTACAGTCCCGAGCCACATGGAGGCAGTGAGCGCATCTTCAGGGGTTCGTCTCTCCCGGTATTGGGGGTGAGGTCGCGCTGTGTCTAGGAGAGCCATTACACGAAGCCCTCGGCCGAGGCAAGGAGATTTACTGGTAGGTATTCCAGTAGTATCTCAGGGTGTTCTGGGCTACACTCCGACACGACTTGTACCGCTTTTGGGGGTCTGACTTTTACCAACCCCCTAGGCCCGCCTTGCGATGCTCATAGACGAACGGACCGGACTGTACGGATATTGTCACTGACAGGCTCAGTAGGGTTGTCAGGCTGAGTTCGCTCACAGACGTCCCTTTTAGTCAGTACCTGGTAGCCCGTTACGTATTGGCTTATACCTCTGACGTGCTAGTGGTTAAATCCACAACCAAGGTGTTGACGAGTCTTTAGAGTCCCCCACATTCAGTTACTCAGCTTTCAGGCGAAAAGTTGTAGAGGCCGTATGGAGATATGGCAAGGTCCGATCAGATACGTGCGGTATTGCACGGATCAGGATCGGACAGTTTGTACTATAGGCCGTATGGATATATGGCAGGGTTCGATCAGATACGTGCGGTATTGCACGGATCAGGATCGAACAGATATTACTAGCCGGCTTTGGTTTAAGCCGGATCCTAGTATAGTACAGTGTAGATTTTGTCTCATTGCATTTGTATTTCGGTCGGAATACAAATGCGGGTGTGTATGCACAGTATCGGGGTTTCCTGTAATTTATTACGGGACCAGTTTTCTGGAGTTTCCAGTTTGCTTTCCGTTTCGGCCGATTTCCTTTGTATCGTTCATTGGCCGAAGTTTGGTGGAGGAGGGCTTATTTGCATTGTTGCAAATAAGTATTTGTGAAGGGGGTCTTTGCATATTCTTGTGTCATGATAGCTTTTCATTGACCTTGACTTCTTGACTTCTTCTTGTCATGATGGCATGACTTTTGTGGACATGATTGTTGATGATGGGAGATGATATGGTTGTTGAGTGAGGACTTTTCTTTGTGATCATTATTTTCCATATGATAACCATTCCTCTCTCTCTCTCTCTCTTGGATTATTCTTTTGGTCACTCTCATTTCTCTCCTTCCCATTGTCATGGCCGGCCACTCCCCTTAGTGGGCTGTCCAAATTTTGAGTGTGGGTCTTTTGGCTCATTTCATGTTGCAAAATTCCCACAAGATCAATCTCAAAAGCTCCAAGTTCAATCCCTCCACCAATGGCAACCTCCACTACCCCAAAATGAGACACAAGTTCTACACAACATTCTACAGCAAATCTTGGGCACGTCGACTAGCCAGCTTCGTGCCCGAGTTGCCTCGGCATTGAGGTGGGAGCCCGTAAAAGAAGTAGGCGATGTGGTGCACTTCCGGCGACGAGGTGGAGACCGGAGCTTCCGCAGGAGATCGGGACGACGACGAGAAGACCGGAGGACTCGGATCAGTCGGTATATCTCTCTTCCCCATCTTGTAGTTAGCTAGGACTAGTTAATGGTTCGATCCGGGTATTAGTGCGCGGCGGTTTGCCAGTTCAAGAAAAATTTAAGTTTATCACCGCTTCCGCATTTGGCCATCGGATTGACGGCCGGGACGCCGCCGTGCACTTACAGTGGTATCAGAGCCTCGCCATTAACTTAGTCTAGCTTGCCTTAATGTGTTTTGCATTTCCGACCGACCAAAATCCCAAAATCCGCATTTTTACTTGCATCAGTTTTCTGTTGAAATTTTTTGGTCTCCAAAAATTTTTCAGGTTGTAAAATAGTGATGTACTGGAAATTATAAGGATACTGTAGAAATTCGACACTGTGATTCACCAATGGGAGCGCGGAACCGCGGCCAAATCCCCCTTTGGGCCGCGGTTCCCCCGCACAATGGAGTGATCACTGTATCCAATTTCTACAGTTCCTTTCTGGGGTTAAAATTGGGGTTTTGGAATAATAACATTGGGCCAAGAATTTCCTGATCTGCTACAGTAATGCTTGGGGGCCCACTTGTTAAAATTTGATCGATCGGATATTTTAAACACATTATTTCACAGTATTTACATTATATCTGCGACCGTGAATGTCACTTGATCGGTAAATCCTGTCTAATTGCTATAGCCTGGTTAGAAGGATTTGCGAACGTAACTTTCACGTTGATGTTCTGTTTTTGCTGTGATGTTGCGGATCGGTCGTGGGGGATAGCCTGGATGCAATGCTAGTACAGTTGTGGTTGTATTATGTACATTTGATACTGCGGGGCGAGCGTCCGACATGTGGACTGCCGTCACTGCCTGATTGTATTATTATTTTAGGGCACGACCTGGTTGCGGTCGATGTACCCGTTGTATGTATATTTTACTTTCTGTACTAGGATTACCCCGCGGAGGGGTGCACGGATAGCCGGGTTCTAGAGGGCAACAAGTCCGCATCTCATGGCATTGAGACGGAGGGGGCTTTACTCTAGGATTGGCGGGCTATTCGCCGCACTCGTAGGGGGTACAGGTTGACCCACGAGGGGTGCCTAAGTTACCGGATTCTGTGAAGTGCTGGGTGGTCCATTCACGGTACTGAAGGGGGCTGCCTCGCTTCAGGTTTTGGCGGGTGACTTGCCGCGCCCGTAGGGGTCTAGGATTTCATTGCACAGGCTATCCGCACGACCAGGAGAACGTCGGGTTTGAGTAGTGGCTCTGTGAAAACCGGGGATCCCAGATATCTGTATTGTTCTGTGATGCTGTACATTACTGTGATGTTGCATTTCTTATCACGCCTTGAGCGAAATATAATATATTGGTATATATATTAGTAGATGTTGTATATGTTTTACATCCGCGCTAGTCCAGTCCCAGCTCTGTCGTTAGTTAGCTAACCTAACGGGTAATGACGGGACCCAGTGGCGAATACGGATGGCATATACATACGTCATATTATTTTCGTTCTTTGTGGTGTGATCAATTGATGGGACTGCGTTGATTCGGATCAATGCAAGTTAAAAACAAACCTAATCTGATGTTGTTGGAACACTTTTCAAAAAGCTGTTATTGCAAGGATGTTCACTTTTGTTTTGCATCGTGGTATTCAGTTAGAATATCCTGCTCCTCAGTCGACGAGGCAAGGGCCGAGATCCTTTCACCGGGAGTGACCCCTTGGACAAAAAGTTTGCGTCAGGGCAATGACTTCACTATAGCCGATTACTTTTGCTTTGCACCGTGGTATTCATTTGGAATATCCTGCACCCCATTCTACGGGGAAAGAGCCGAGATCCCATCACCGGGAGTGACCTCTTTAGCGAAGGTTTTCGTCACTATAATTTTAAAAGCTATCAGTTCCTTCAACGATATCAAGTTCTTTACGTTAAAGGTTTTCGCTAGAAACCATTCGTAGCCCTCCGTCATTTCAGTTAAATATTCGGTAGTATTCAAGCTATGTATTTTGACCTCACTCCAAGGCATAGTGATTGGTAGCTACTGGGTATTTATCTGTAGCATAGATAGATGCGTTTGTTTGGGACAGTCGTACTACTATTTTGGCCTACGTCAAGGGTATGTACGGGTGGGTTCAAATTAACCTGGATAATGACGGGTAGAACTTGACATGTGACTTATGATATTTTGACCTCACGCCAAGGTCATAAGAGCATGGGGCAGAAATCACATCGGGAGTTTCAAAAGAACTGAAACTTGCCAAGATATGCGCATACCTTCTGGAGTGTGATGACGTGAGCGGATTCCGTCACGTTATCATGCGATGATAGTTGGATCCCGATTCCCACTGATGAGTTGGTTTACTCCTCGGGTGTTCCCGACTAATTCTTCTTTTAGGTTTGGAGGAGAATTTGACGGTACAGTGGGAGGTTTCCAGATTAGATAAATTGGTAACCATTCTGATCTAGGTTAGAGTGCACGCTGAGTGTTTCTTTTCTCTCTCTCTTTGGCAGCGACCATTGACCCGACCCTAAGACTATGACTCAGTGACCAAGATTGACCGAACCTTCATAAACACTGGCTTTTGGATTGTCAGAGTTGCAAACCTCATTGCCACTCCTACTTTTACCCTTTTCTCCAGGACACCCCGTATTGCTACGAACGTCCACTTCCATTGGACAAAACCATCGTATGGTTAGATACGAACTCGAAAGAATTTATTCGAGGATGGTTTCAGGTTCTGGAGGAAACGGATAGGATTATTCAGTTGTCTTTTCCTTTTACCTTCTCTCAGGTTGCGAGTACTCCTTGGTTTAGGAGATAGTACACCTATTACGCAAATTGGATAGTCTTCTTCCAAACCTTAGGCTGGTGCCGACCAGTAAGGAATGAAGAAAACCAATTAGCATAACGATGGTGTACAGAAGGTATTAAGTTCAGACAAAGCAAGGGTTAGTAAGAGGGCAAAGTAAATTGCGACTGCTATTCGCGACCAAACCAAATTTTTCGTTACCACTCCCACATTACCTTTGTATTTCTCCAGGACACTCCGTATCACTACGAAGATCCACAGTTTATTTGGATACTCCATCGTATGGTTATATACAAACTCGAAAAGAACTTGTTCCAGTTCGGGGATGGATTCTGGTTCAGGAGAAATGGGAATAAGGTTTATTCGGTTGTCTTTTATCTTCACCCTCTCTCATTGCGAGTGTTCCTAGGATTAGGACAGTACACCCATTATGCTTATTGGATAGTCTTCTTCCAAACCATAGGCTGGTGCCGAACGGTAGGAAAGGAAGAAAACCATTTGGCCTAAAGGGGTGTGCAGAAGGTAATGACTAAAGACATATGAAGGGATTTGGAGAGGTGGCAAAGAATTATACAGTTACAGTCGTGAATCTGGAAGAGGCATTACTAGGAATACCGGGATACCCCATCGAAACATTTCAATGTTTCAGTTTCACTGTGTACTGTTAAAGGAAAACTGATTTCCCAGTTAGACACTTGCTCCAGGGTATGTATTTACCAAGTATGATTCTCACATCTGTATAGTTTTACAGATGATGAGTGGGAGTAAGTTATTGGGAATTAGGTGATCATCCTCATTATATCGGGATTCGTTGTAATCGGTGATATTTGAGGAAATCACCTGGGCTGTTTGCCGGTCGGCAAATATTTGGTTTTGAATATCCGCTGTTATGCACCAATTTCAAATTGATGTATATGTACGTCTATTTTCATAGAGTGAGATATACCTTTTTGAAATTATGTAACATTTTCAAAAATATAAAATATTAATTTTGGGAATTTTTATAATTTAATATTATTTTATTGATTATTTTAATATTAAATCTATAATTAAATGCAAATAAATAGGAAAAATTTGAGAAAAATTATGGAAAATTCTAAAATAGGGTAAATTAGATAATTATGACATTTTTAAGTTTTTGTGATTAGTTTGACACTAATTTTGTGCTAATCGCGATTAAAAATCGCTAATCGGACTTTTCGGCTTTTTGTGCAAAACTTGCACATATCATTTTTATTACACATGTGCATTTTCTTTCATGATATTTGGAGTTACTATTCTTGTGAGAAGGTCTTGGGAATTAAAGAAAAAGTAAAAGAAAAGAAAAAGATTAAAGAATGAGGGTAGGTGAGAGAGAGAGGTGGACCATTGACTTATGACCCTTAGCCATTTCTCTCCCTCTCATTTCTCTCCCTCTTCCTCCTTAGTTGCTGCTGCTGCTGCCCTAGCCCTTTCCCTCCCCTCTTCAACTCCTCACTTCATCTCAAAAATCACTCCAAAACCCCAATCTCCTTTCATTAAAATTGTGCAAAATCCCTAGATCTACACATGGAGCTAAAGAAGCAAGGATTTTGGCCACTAGGGGCAACTCAAGAATTTTCTTGAGTTGCTAATGGAGGTAATTACTGAACCATTAGCTTAATTATAGCCTTTCCTATAACCCCATGTTAAGATTTAATCGATATTGTGTGATATTATGGACTTGGTGAAAACCTAGTTAGGGTTTGAGGGAAATTGGTGATGTATTTTGAAATTGAGCTCAGTAGAGGTCTTACCAACACCCTAGTGTTTGAATTGGAACCCAAAACCTGAAGCTTGAACCAGAATACGGATTTTAGAAACCGATATCGGGGAAATTGTGAAATCTGTGAAGGTTTACTTGAATCTGCTATCACCCCGAGAACCCTAAAATAATATTGAGTGGACAGTGAGATATGCAGGCACCAGAGAACCACCACACCAAACCCTAGCTCCCCACTCCACACTGAGGCCGCCAAAATTTTCTTTCTGGCCGCAATTTGCGGCCAGACCAGTGAGGATTCGCCTCGTTTTCTGTGCATAGCCCCATTTCCTCTATTCTTGACCCAGGGTACTTCTAGTTTTGACAGATTCTATCTAGGGTAAAATCTGGGACATATATCCTAAGTTGCCATTTTGGTTTCGTGTTTTCGTATTCCGTATTTTTGATTTTGAAATTGTGGTTTGTATTTTGCCTCGACTATTTGGCGTTTATACGACTATATAGAGGATTTATTGATGGTTTTGAAAGCGTGCCATAGGTTCTCACCTATAGGCCCCCTTATCGTATCGTTTTGGATTTCATGCGCCGTTTTAGATTGGATGTGATTTTAATGCGCATATACGATATTTTGATGTGTAGGTACCCATGAAGACCTCGGGACGACAAGCAAATACGTGGTGACGTCCGCAAATGATGATACAGGTGAGTAGATTATATCTACAGGGGGAAGTCGGGTGGATGGCGTATAGCACCCCCGCAGTCCGTAGATAGATTAATATGTAGTTTGTTGTGATATTAGGTGTATTATGGATAGTATAGGGTTAGAAGTGACTAGTGTAGTTCATAGTCGCGAATCCTAGGATAGAATTACACCTATACACACACCCTTGCTTATCACTTATCCTTGCACTGGGATTGATGATATGGGTTGACTTTGGAGATGAGTTGATGATGTGGGCTTGGTGCCCTGAGATCGGTGATTTGATACGATTCATATGTGGGATATGACTTGTGATTCTTGCGGGCTTGGGATATGTGTTTACCCCCGCATGCATACTTTACTGATGGTATCGATTTGTACTAGACATAGAGTAGTACCCCCAGACTGTTTGATCTGATGATAATGATACCTGTTATGTGATGAGATAGTGAGATGTGGACCCCTACCCAGCTTTTGGGGGATGCCGTACGATGATTTACCGTACGAGCCGATATTGATGATAGATCCGCACTCATAACTTGAGGATATCTTACGATATGACATTGAGGCGAGATCACCGACTATATATCTATATATATATGTACCGACTCAGATTTAGGTGGTTGCCACACCTACCCCTCCTGATCGACCTGATACTTAGATGTAGTTTGCATAGTAGATACTTCACTGTGGTGTTGACTATTAGATATCTGCTTTTTCATGCTATTCGCATTGCTGGCATATGTTCATTGCTATATTATTATCATGCTGTTAGGACACCAGCACCATTATCGATGATGCGTATGTTCCACGTACACTATTTGCCGGCTCACACACTTCATCATCGATAATTGCCATGCCACTACACTGTAAGTCCATATTGCGACCCCCGGTACTTACGGGGAGGCGGAAACGGTATAAAAAACAAATTTTTATCGCAAGAGGCAACATGGACTAAACTAGGTCGGGATCGTGTCTAAACTAAACTAGCATACAAGCTAAAGAGTTTTAGCTACTCGGATGAAGGTTATACCTAAACTTGAACTCCTTCTTCTTCAAACCTTGTAGAGGTTGATGGTCCTTGCCTTGTAGCCTTCTTCCGTCGAAGATGGATCCACCTCGAAGGTTCTACCTTTGGGCTCTTCCTCGATCTTTGAGTGAACTAGGGTTTCCGGCTTGCTAAACCTTGATTCTAGAATGAGTAGAGAGTAACTAGGGGTTGTTTTTCTTTTCAAGGTGATGGATTCTCAACACATGAGAAGGGGTCACCTTGAGCTTGAGGAAGGAGAAGATGAAGAGAGGAGAGAGAAGCTAAATGAGATAATGAGCTAGGTTTTTCTTTCTTGCAACCATAATGCCAAAAGAAAAGAATTATCTAAATAATAATAATTCAAAATAAGAATAGTTGATGGTAATTTAGAATGACCACTATCATGCTTCTTTAAATGAAGTGTAAGCATGAATCAAGGAGGATCTTTCAAAGCATGATGGTGGTCAATGGTCAACAAGTCAACCAAGGTCAATAAGTCAACAAAAATCAACCATAACATAATTCTCATTTAATTACTATTATTAATAGATAATTCATAAATCCATTAGGGTTTGGAAAAAGATAACTGTCAACTGTGCATACGCACCCGTTCCGAAACCCTAATGAAAAATCTCATCCTCCGCCTCAAGCAACTGTGCATACACACCTGCATTCTCGTTCCGAGAAACAAGAATACCGAGATATAAAAGCAACCCCCAAAACATATACCAGTATCTGGCTCAAACCAGAGCCTGCCAGTATAATCCGTCCGGACTCCAAACGTGCACAAGTGCGCGGATGAGAACGAACCCTGTCGCAAAACCATGCGACCTCTACTCTGTTTTGCCCAGAGGCGAATACCCTCTGTGTGGGACTCTAAAGACTCGGCACTACGCTGGCAGTGGGTTTAACCACAGACCGCAAGCGGCACTAGCTGTGCGTAACGGTCCCCAGGTAGATGCCGACAAGAAGGCTGACGAGGTGAAACCCCATCTGTACTCCTACTGAGTCTGAATGTGACAGTCTCCATACAGTCCGGTCTGTTCGTCTGATACATCGCATGTCGGGCCTAGGGGGCGGTAAAACGTCAGTCCCCAAATAGCGGTACAAGTCGTGTCGGAGTGAAGCCCAAAACACCCTGAGATAACACTGGAACCTACCAGTATATCTCGCTTGCCCTGGCCAGGGACTACTCGTGTAATGGCTCTCCTAGACACAGCGCGATGTCAACCTCCAATACCGGGAGAGACGAATCCTGTCTAACCGGCACTGCCTCCAAGTGCTTCGGGACTGCACCCAACCACCACCTGTTTGCACGACTCCTTTGAGCCGTGGTAGGGTAGTGATCAAAGTGCAGTGGGAACACACTCGAGGCGAAGTACTAGTATCAAGTCAGCGGACTAAGCTGTACTCATGTCACCTGGGAACTGATGACTGACGATAGGTATAATACCAACCTGTCAGTTCCCGACGAGTCGTGTCCAGTGTACTCGTAACCTAACGAGCACCCGTATACTATCTCTAGTACGACGTACTGATGGCTGTGGGACAGACCATCTCCCACACTGGGATGAGAAGCGCATACGCTAGTCTACTCCAGAGTATCGATGCCCTGTCTCGATAGTCCTGTGACTAGGGACCTGTATAAGGATGTGCTTATAGATTACCCAGCCCCCACTAGTGCGACTGCCATCACAACGCTGGTAATCAAGCAAAGATCCCAAGGGCTCCACTAATGCGTATAAGTGATATAGTAAAATAAACACAAGTACACATTGAAGTAGAAACAAACCAAGTAGCATACTACTATATTGAGCAAGATTGTTTATACAAGGTGAATATCCCAAACTTCCATTAAGTAATATACAAACTAGTATGATACAGTAATGGCCTCTAGGGCATATACACTAACAATCTCCCACTTGCACTAAGGCCATGTACTGGCGTATCGAAGACCTATCATCTCGATCAGCCGCTCGAACTGAGTCTGGGGTAGGGCCTTGGTGAATGGATCTGCAGTGTTCTCTTCTGAAGCAACCCTCCGAACCTCGATCTCCTTACGATCCACGATCTCCCTGATCAGGTGATACCGCCTCAAGATGTGCCTGGATCTCTGATGGGACCTGGGTTCCTTTGCTAAAGCTATAGCCCCATTGTTGTCGCAATACAGAGGTATTGGGTCAACAATGGACGGAACCACCTGAAGTTCTTTTAAGAACTTCCTTATCCAGACAGCTTCTTTTGCGGCATCAGATGCAGCAATGTATTCCGCTTCCATAGTCGAGTCTGCAACGGTTTCCTGTTTGGAGCTCTTCCAACATACCGCCCCTCCATTGAGGGTGAAGACAAAACCCGACATGGACTTGGAATCATCCTTGTCACTCTGGAAGCTGGAGTCAGCAAAGGCCTCGATCTGGAGGTCTTTTCCGCCATACACCAAGAACATCTCCTTAGTCCTTCTCAGGTACTTGAGAATTTTCTTTACCGCTATCCAGTGTTTCTCCCCAGGGTTTGACTGATACCGGCTTACCACACTCAGTGCATAAGCTACATCCGGTCTGGTACACAACATCGCATACATTATAGAGCCTACCGCAGAAGCGTAGGGTATAATAGACATGCGATCCCTCTCCAAATCAGTCTTGGGAGACATCTCTTTAGAGAGGGTGATCCTGTGACAAGCCGGTAGGTTACCGCGCTTGGAATCTTCCATACTGAATCTTTTCACTATGGTGTCGATGTACCTGGACTGAGAAAGTCCTAATATCCTTTTGGATCTATCACGATGGATCCGGATCCCCAGGATGTATGAGGCATCACCCAGGTCTTTCATGGAGAACCTGTGTGACAAGAACCCCTTGACAGATTGTAGCATAGGAATATCATTTCCTATTAAGAGAATGTCATCCACGTACAAAACGAGGAATACTACAGTTCTCGCTACAAATCTACTATAGATGCATGGTTCATCTGGATTTTTGATAAAGTCAAATTCCTTGACCGTCTCATCAAAACAGATGTTCCAACTCCGCGATGCCTGCTTTAGTCCATAGATGGACTTAAGCAACTTGCACACCTTTCCGCTGCTCCCACTCTGAATGAAGCCCTCTGGCTGATCCATATAGACACACTCCTCTAAATTTCCATTTAGAAAAGCGGTCTTTACGTCCATCTGCCAAATCTCATAATCGTGGAAGGCAGCAATGGCAAGAAGGATCCGAATGGATTTCAGCATAGCCACTGCAGAAAAGGTTTCGTCATAGTCCAAGCCAGGTCTTTGACGGAAACCCTTTGCTACAAGTCTAGCTTTATAGGTCTCAACCTGTCCATCTACACCAATCTTCCTTTTGAAGATCCACTTGCATCCTACGGGTTTTACCCCGTCTGGAGCAATGTCCAACGTCCATACTTTGTTGGTGTACAAGGACTCCATTTCGGTCCGCATTGCATCCAGCCATTTTACTGAGTCAACGCTCTGAACGGCCTGCTGGAAGCTAGTAGGCTCATCATAATCTATGATGCAATCCTCTCTATCCCCGTCTATGAGAAAACTGTAAGTGCACGGCGGCGCCCCGGCCGTCAATCCGACGGCCAAACGCGGAAACGGTGATAAACTTTAATTTTGCGGACTTAGCATACCGGCACCACCGCGCACTAAACCCGGATCGGGCCATTAAACTAAATCTAGCTAACTACAAAGAGAAGGGGAAGAGATATACCGACGATCCAAGTCCTCCGGTCTTCTCGTCATGGTCCCGATCTCCTGTGGAAAATCCTGCCTCCTCCTCGTCGCCGGAAGTGCACCACATCGCCTACTTTGTTTACGGGCTCCCACCTCAATGCCGAGGCAACTCGGGCACGAAGCCGGCTACTCGACGTGCCCAAGATATACTGTAGAATATAATCTAGAGCTTAAGTCTCATATGGGGTTATGGTTGCCATGGATGTGGAGGAATTTGTGCAAGGAATTTTTCATGGATGCTTTGCAGAAAAATGAAGCATTCTATATAGAAAGAGCTCGGCCAGCAAACCAAATGAATGCCCTCTGGAATTATATATATTGGACAGAAGGTGTTTGTGTGATTAATTCATTATCTCATCACCCAGCCCACTCATGTTTTGCCCATACCTCACAAATAAATTAATCCTATAAAACACCAGCACAAGGGAGGGGGGGCCCCACGAAAACATGCAGAACCATTTTGCCTTGTCCAAAAAGAACCCCATACCTCACTTAATTAATCATCATCCCATCCAAGAAAAATTCCAGCACTCACTGTGGGGGGGGCACGAATTTTAATATGAAAAGTTTACACCAAAAACAAGAAGCATGTCCCCTGCACATTCAGAAAGTGGCCGGCCCCCAATGGAGAAAAAATGATTGAACAAATATGCAATGAACCCCTCATCAAATAAGTTAATTGCAAACTTGCAATTAATCCCTCCATCAAAAAGTCCGGCCGGGAAAGAACAAAGGAAAACCGGCCGGAACGGAAAGCAAACTGGCAACTCCAGAAAACTGGTCCCTTAATAAATTACAGGAAAACCCCCATACTGTGCATACACACCCGCATCTGTATTCCGTCCGGATACAAATGCAGTGAGACAAAATCTACACTGTACTATACTAGGATCCGGCTTAAACCAAAGCCGGCTAGTAATATCCGTCCGATCCTGATCCGTGCAATACCGCACGTATCTGATCGAACGCTGCCATATAACCATACGGCCACTAGTACAAAACTGTCCGATCCTGATCCGTGCAATACCGCACGTATCTGATCGGACCCTGCCATATCTCCATACGGCCTCTACAGCGTTTCGCCCGAAAGCTTGAGTAACTGAAAGTGTGGTGGACTCTAAAGACTCGTCAATACTATGGCTGTGGATTTAACCACTAGCACGTCAGAGGTATAAGCCAATACGTAACGGGCCACCAGCTATTGACCAAAAGGGACGTCGATGAGCGAGCTCATCCTGACACCCTACTGAGCCTGTCAGTGACAATATCCGTACAGTCCGGTCCGTTCGTCTATGAGCATCGCATGTCGGGCCTAGAGGGTTGGTAAAAGTCAGACCCCCAAAAGCGGTACAAGTCGTGTCGGAGTGTAGCCCAGAACACCCTGAGATACTACTGGAATACCTACCAGTAAATCTCCTGCCTTGGCCAAGGTCTTCGTGTAATGGCTCTCCTAGACACAGCGCGACCTCACCCCCAATACCGGGAGAGACGAAACCCCCGAAGATCCGCTCACTGCCTCCATGTGGCTCGGGACTGTACCCAACTAAAACCTGTTTGCACGACTCCTTTGAGCCGTGGTAGGGTAGTAATCAAAGTACAGTGGGAACTCACACGAGACAAATGACGATCCCCAGGTCGATGAACTAACCTGTACACATGTCACTTGGGAACTGCTATCTGACGTCAGGTATAAGACCAACTAGCATGTTCCCAGCGAGTCCTGTCCGATGTACTCATAACCCAATGAGCACCTGTATACATCTTAGGTGAACCAACTGACACCAGTGGCTTGTGAGACCGGCCACCGCCCCTCGTCGGGGTCTCGACTGTATACACTAGTCTACTCTGGAGAATCGATGCCCTGTCTCGAAACTCCCACGACTAGGGACCTTTTAAGGATGTGCTTGTAGACTACCAGCTCTCACTTATATGATCGCCCTCATACTGCTGGCAGTCAAGCAAGAATCCTAGGGGCTCTATCAACGTGCAATAGCGACCTGTCAGGTCACCTAAAACAGTACACGATGATAAAGGTAAACCAGATAGCATACTATCGTCTCGAGTAAGACTGTCCTACCGGGATAGGTCCTCCCTCAATCATTGCAATCACGTGCCTGTGATCCAATAATCGACTCTGAGGGCACTATCTCCAACAATCTCCCACTTTCACTCAAGGTTAATTATTGCGATGTCGCATACTCACAACCCGTGTGATACCGAACACCCAACTCCTCTACTAGTCAGTTTCACAAAGCTCGTTTGCGAAACTATTGCGTTCGAGGAATAGCCTCAAAGAGTGGATCCGCTCTGATGTTTCTTTCTATGTCTCTCTATATCTCATGTTCGCGGAGAAAGCCATCTCCCGAAATGAGCAATACCTGTCTTAGAATGTCTGGATGTCTGATGGGACCTAGCTCATAAATGAACTCCAAATCCAAACTTCTTAGACTGTATCGTCAACTGAACTTAATCAGTATCCTGCGCCATGCCTCCCTCAGCATTTCCTTGGACCACCTGTCCAAAATACTGCCCCTCATCAGAAGGAAAAATATAACTCTGACAACCTCCTTGTCGTCCATGTCACCTTGGAAGCCTGGAATGATAACTGTTTCCCGAATAGGGCTTTCGTTATCATATCCCTAGAACAGCCACTTATGTTCTAAAACTGCTTCCGACTGTTTCTCCAGGATTGGATCAATGTCAACTTATTGCATCTAGTGCAAGAACAACATCTGGTGTGGTACTTGACATCTCATGATTGACTCAATTGCCTAAGCAAGTGATCTGCCAATCATGCGCATCCCTCTTTACTTTAGTCTATAAGACACCTTTAGAGAGGGTGACTCCATCACCTGCAGGTACACTACCGTGCCAGGAGTCGTCCATTCTAAATTCTCTTAGAATGCTGTCAAAGTACCCTGATTGGGAAACCACCCAAATCTTGATCTAAAACCATAGATCTAGTAACCAGTATGTCAGATATAATGTCCAATTCCCATGTGGAGAAAACACTGTGTGACGACCAAAGTATAACCGATCGCAGTATAGGAATATCACTTCCTACTACCTTCTCAACAGATCCATCCCCTATTCTGATGACGTCAAAACTATGACTGTCACATCAGAAATAGATGATCTATCTCCGCTACATCTGCTTTAGTCTATAAATAGACATAAGCCTGATGTCCACCAATGCTTCCGCTGCTCCCACTGACTACGACAACCCTCTGGCAGAGTCATATAGACGTGCACTTCTAAAGCTAGTTTAGAACGATGCTATACTCATCCTCCTGCCGGGTCTCGCAGCCTGGAACAACAACAATGGCAAGTGTGGGTAAACAAGAACTTCCCTGTCACCGTCCTTGAGGCTACCGGAGTACCTCTCGGGTGCCTGAAGTTACCCACCTTATCTGCGGAGTGGCCAATGGAATGTCAAATCAGATTGAATCTTTAGGTTCCTTATCAAATCTTCAGTAATCGTTTGCGGTTCTGGAATCACTTCCAGTTCTACCATACTCCCACTACTGTTTTTGAAAAAATCCATTTTTAATAAAACTGTGGCGAGTCTAGAACAATATTTCTATTGATCTGCCAGATGGTAGAAAATCAACCCTCGTCATAGCCTAGGTCAATCCACAAACAGCCATTACAGAAACGTGCCTTGAGTTATCCAGAGTCTGGTTTTAATCATAAGCCGGACAACTCCCCGTACCTTAACAATGTTAAGATATGAACTGTACTATATCCAATATAGAACCAGAGGCACTGATTTAATTGAACCAGATACAAATCATGCAACTATCTCCAGTGCATGTCAACTAAATGGAGAGAGGCCGATCAGCGTTACTCAACTTAGGAATGCTTCCAATTATGAGTAACCTGAAAAAGAAGCAATTTCTCTTTATCATTACTATCAACTGAATACCATACACAAGTATCTATATCTTCGATCACTTTGAAGAATCCCGATACTTGCTATACCTGGTTCTCTACTCTATTCAAATACCTATAACTCCTCAAAACTTAGACCATGTGTTTCTATGAAACATATGTCTAAGAACTAGAGAAGTTAAAAGTAAACAGAATATAGTATGAGGACCAACCCCTCTGTCCTAATGGACACTGGACAACATACAATACTCTGTATAAGTCCGCTGAGTCTAACAACTCTTTCTCTGTGTGTCGTAGGTTGAAAACTGTACTTATGGTTAAGAAGAATTACACCGCTGTTTAATGCTCCTTACCTAACCATCCACTGATATAGGTAAATGTCATCGACATAATATCAAAAGGTATATCTCACTCTATGAAAATAGACGTACAGATATATCAATTTGAAATTGGTGCACAACAGCGGATATTCAAAACCAAATATTTGCCGACCGGCAAACAACCCAGGTGGCATCCTCAAATATCACCAATTACAACGAATCCCGATATAATAAGGATGATCACCCAATTCCCAATAACTTACTCTCACTCATCATCTGTAAAACCATACAGATGTGAGAATCAGACCTGGTAAATACATACCCTGGAGCAAGTGTCTAATCGGGAAATCAGTTTTCTTTTAACAGTACACAGTTGAACTAAAACATTGAAATGTTTCGATGGGGTATCCTGGTATTCCTAGTAATGCCTCTACCATTATCCAGATTCACAACTATAACCGTATAATTCTTTGCCACTTCTCCAAATCCCTTTATATGTCTTTAGTCATTACCTTCTGCACACCCCTTTAGGCCAATTGGTTTTCTTCCTTCCCTACCGTTCGGCACCAACCTATGGTTTGGAAGAAGACTATCCAATTTGCGTAATAGGTGTACTACTCCTAAACCAAGGAGTACTCGCAACCTGAGAGAAGGTGAAAGGAAAAGACAACTGAATAATCCTATCCGTTTTCTCCAGAACCGGAAACCATCCTCGAAGTCCTTCGAGTTCGTATATAACCATACGATGGTTTTGTCCAATGGAAGTGGACGTTCGTAGTAATACGGGGTGTCCCGGAGAAAAGGGTAAAAGTAGGAGTGGCAATGAGGTCTGCAACTCTGACAATCCAAAAGCCAGTGTTAAGTAGATTCGGTCAACTTGGTCACTGAGTCATAGTCTAGGGTCGGGTCAATGGTCGCTGCCAGAGAGAGAGAGAAGAAACACTCAGCGTGCACTCTAGCCTAGATCAGAATGGTTACCAATTTATCTAATCTGGAAACCTCCCACTGTACCTCAAATTCTCCTCCAAACCTGAAAGAAGAATTAGTCGGGGTCACCCGAGGAGTAAACCAATTCATCAGTGGGAATCGAGATCCAACTCTCATCGCATGATAACGTGACGGAATCCGCTCATGGTATCATACTCCAGAAGGTATGCGCATATCTGGCAAGTTTCAGTTCTTTTGAAACTCCCGATGTGATTTCTGCCCCATGCTCTTATGACCTTGGCGTGAGGTCAAAATATCATAAGTCACATGTCAAGTTCTTCCCATCATTATCCAGGTTAATTTGAACCCACCCGTACATACCCTTGACGTAGGCCAAAATAGTAGTACGACTGTCCCAAACCAACGCATCTATCTATGCTGCAGATAAATACCCGGCAGCTACCAAACACTATGCCTTGGCGTGAGTTCAAAATACATAGCATGAATACTACCGAATATTTAACTGAAATGATGGAGGGCTACGAATGGTTTCTGGCGAAAACCTTTAACGTAATGAACTTGATATCGTTGAAGGAACGGATAGCTTTTTAGAAAATATAGTGACGAAAACCTTTACTAAAGAGGTCACTCCCGGTGAAGGGATCTCGGCTCTTTCCCCGTAGAATGGGGTGCAGGATATTCCAAATGAATACCACGGTGCAAAGCAAAAGTAATCGGCTATAGTGAGGTTAATGCCTTGACGCAAACTTCTGTCCAAGGGGTCACTCCCGGTGAAGGGATCTCGGCCCTTGCCTCGTCGACTGAGGAGCAGGATATTCCAAATGAATACCACGATGCAAAACAAAAGTGAACGTCCTTGCAATAACAGCTTTTTGAAAAGTGTTCCAACAACATCAGAATAGGTTTGTTTAACTTGCATTGATCCGAATCAACGCAGTCCCATCAATTGATCACACCACAAAGAACGAAAATATACTGACGTACGTATATGCCATCCGCATTCGCCACTGGGTCCCGTCATCACCCGTTAGGTTAGCTAACTAACGGCAGAGCGGGGACTGGACTAGCGCGGATGAAAAACATATACAACATCTACTAATATATATACCAATATATAGTATTTCGCTCAAGGCGTGAATAAAATGCAACATCACAGAAATGTACAGCATCACAGAACAATACAGATATCTGGGATCCCCGGGTTTCACAGAGCCACTACTGAAACCCGACGTTCCCCTGGTCGTGTGGATAGCCTGTGCAATGAAATCCTAGACCCCTACGGGCGCGGCAAGTTACCCGCCAAAACCTGAAGCGAGGCAGCCCCCTTCAGCACCGTGAATGGACCACCCAGCACTTCACGGAATCCGGCAACTTGGGCACCCCTCCTGGGTCAACCTGTACCCCCTACGAGTGCGGCGAATAGCCTGCCAATCCTAGAGTGAAGCCCCCTCCGTCTCAATGCCATGAGATGCGGGCTTGTTGCCCTCCAGAACCTGGCTATCCGTGCACCCCACCGCGGGGTAATCCTAGTACAGAAAGTAAAATATACATACACCGGGTACATCGACCGCAACCAGGTCGTGCCCCAAAATAATAATACAAACAGGCAGTGACGGCAGTCCACATGTCGGACGCTCGTCCCGCAATATCAAATGTACATAATACACCAACACTGTACTAGCATTGCATCCAGGCTATCCCCCACGACCGATCCGCAACATCACAGCAAATACATAGAACATCAACGTGAAAGTCACGTTCGCAAATCCGTCTAACCGGGCTATAGCAGTTAGACCGGATTTATCGATCGAGTGACATTCACGGTCGCAGATATAATGTAAATACTGTGAAAAATGTGTTTAAAATTTTCCGATTGACCAAAAATTAACAAGTGGGCCCCCAATCAAAACTGTAGCACTCACAGAAAACCTGGGCCAAATTTTAATATTCCAAAACCCCTAATTACAGCCCATAAGCCCACTGCAAAAAAATAATCACACGAGCCCACAGTACTGCGGCGGAAGCGCGGCCATAAGGGGGTTTTGGCCGCCCTTCCGCGGTCGTACGGATCAATCGTGTCACCAAATTTTTTCAGTGTTCTTAGAACTCACTGCACATCATTCTGAAACCACCTGAAAAATTTTTAGACTCCAAAAAATTTCGACAGAAACTGATGTGAACAAAAAATACGGTTTTTGGAAATTTTGGTCGATCAGAAATGCAAACACACCAAACGAAGCTAGACGAAGTTAATGGCGAGGCTCTGATACCACTGTAAGTGCACGGCGGCGCCCCGGCCGTCAATCCGACGGCCAAACGCGGAAACGGTGATAAACTTTAATTTTGCGGAATTAGCATACCGGCACCACCGCGCACTAAACCCGGATCGGGCCATTAAACTAAATCTAGCTAACTACAAAGAGAAGGGGAAGAGATATACCGACGATCCAAGTCCTCCGGTCTTCTCGTCATGGTCCCGATCTCCTGCGGAAAATCCTGCCTCCTCCTCGTCGCCGGAAGTGCACCACATCGCCTACTTTGTTTACGGGCTCCCACCTCAATGCCGAGGCAACTCGGGCACGAAGCCGGCTACTCGACGTGCCCAAGATATACTGTAGAATATAATCTAGAGCTTAAGTCTCATATAGGGTTATGGTTGCCATGGATGTGGAGGAATTTGTGCAAGGAATTTTCCATGGATGCTTTGCAGAAAAATGAAGCATTCTATATAGAAAGAGCTCGGCCAGCAAACCAAATGAATGCCCTCTGGAATTATATATATTGGACAGAAGGTGTTTGTGTGATTAATTCATTATCTCATCACCCAGCCCACTCATGTTTTGCCCATACCTCACAAATAAATTAATCCTATAAAACACCAGCACAAGGGAGGGGGGGCCCCCACGAAAACATGCAGAACCATTTTGCCTTGTCCAAAAAGAACCCCATACCTCACTTAATTAATCATCATCCCATCCAAGAAAAATTCCAGCACTCACTGTGGGGGGGGGGGCACGAATTTTAATATGAAAAGTTTACACCAAAAACAAGAAGCATGTCCCCTGCACATTCAGAAAGTGGCCGGCCCCCAATGGAGAAAAAATGATTGAACAAATATGCAATGAACCCCTCATCAAATAAGTTAATTGCAAACTTGCAATTAACCCCTCCATCAAAAAGTCCGGCCGGGAAAGAACAAAGGAAAACCGGCCGGAACGGAAAGCAAACTGGCAACTCCAGAAAACTGGTCCCTTAATAAATTACAGGAAAACCCCCATACTGTGCATACACACCCGCATCTGTATTCCGTCCGGATACAAATGCAGTGAGACAAAATCTACACTGTACTATACTAGGATCCGGCTTAAACCAAAGCCGGCTAGTAATATCCGTCCGATCCTGATCCGTGCAATACCGCACGTATCTGATCGAACGCTGCCATATAACCATACGGCCACTAGTACAAAACTGTCCGATCCTGATCCGTGCAATACCGCACGTATCTGATCGGACCCTGCCATATCTCCATACGGCCTCTACAGCGTTTCGCCCGAAAGCTTGAGTAACTGAAAGTGTGGTGGACTCTAAAGACTCGTCAATACTATGGCTGTGGATTTAACCACTAGCACGTCAGAGGTATAAGCCAATACGTAACGGGCCACCAGCTATTGACCAAAAGGGACGTCGATGAGCGAGCTCATCCTGACACCCTACTGAGCCTGTCAGTGACAATATCCGTACAGTCCGGTCCGTTCGTCTATGAGCATCGCATGTCGGGCCTAGAGGGTTGGTAAAAGTCAGACCCCCAAAAGCGGTACAAGTCGTGTCGGAGTGTAGCCCAGAACACCCTGAGATACTACTGGAATACCTACCAGTAAATCTCCTGCCTTGGCCAAGGTCTTCGTGTAATGGCTCTCCTAGACACAGCGCGACCTCACCCCCAATACCGGGAGAGACGAAACCCCCGAAGATCCGCTCACTGCCTCCATGTGGCTCGGGACTGTACACAACTAAAACCTGTTTGCACGACTCCTTTGAGCCGTGGTAGGGTAGTAATCAAAGTACAGTGGGAACTCACACGAGACAAATGACGATCCCCAGGTCGATGAACTAACCTGTACACATGTCACTTGGGAACTGCTATCTGACGTCAGGTATAAGACCAACTAGCATGTTCCCAGCGAGTCCTGTCCGGTGTACTCATAACCCAATGAGCACCTGTATACATCTTAGGTGAACCAACTGACACCAGTGGCTTGTGAGACCGGCCACCGCCCCTCGTCGGGGTCTCGACTGTATACACTAGTCTACTCTGGAGAATCGATGCCCTGTCTCGAAACTCCCACGACTAGGGACCTTTTAAGGATGTGCTTGTAGACTACCAGCTCTCACTTATATGATCGCCCTCATACTGCTGGCAGTCAAGCAAGAATCCTAGGGGCTCTATCAACGTGCAATAGCGACCTGTCAGGTCACCTAAAGCAGTACACGATGATAAAGGTAAACCAGATAGAATACTATCGTCTCGAGTAAGACTGTCCTACCGGGATAGGTCCTCCCTCAATCATTGCAATCACGTGCCTGTGATCCAATAATCGACTCTGAGGGCACTATCTCCAACAAAAACCGTAGTATCTCTCGGGCGGATGAGACTGCCTACTACTTCTGCGGAGCGGCATAGGAATGTTGTGTTCTTTTGAACTTACTGGCTCTTCCAAGCTCTCAGTAATAGTTTGTGGTTCTGGAATTTCTTCCAGTTCTATTGCGTTCCCACTTATCTGGGTTTCCAAAAACTCAGTTTCCAAGAAGCGGGCATGTTGAGAAACAAGAACTTTTTGTTCCTCTGCGGAATAGAACAGATACCCCCTGGAGTTCTTTGGGTATCCTACAAACTTACACTGTACTGAACGTGCCTCGAGCTTGTCCGCATGCTGCTTTTTTACAAAAGCTGGACATCCCCATATCTTAAGGTACTTAAGACAGGGTTTCTTCCCACTCCACATCTGATATGGAGTGGTAGGCACAGTCTTGGTGGGAGCCTTGTTTAAGAGATATGCAGCTGCTTCTAGTGCATAGCCCCAGAAAGATCGCGGTAACTCAGCCTTACTCATCATGGAACGAACCATATCCAATAGGGTTCGATTCCTCCTTTCCGATACACCGTTATGTTGCGGGGTGTATGGAGGAGTACGCTGAGAGAGAATTCCATTCTCTTTTAAATAGTCCAGGAACTCGGCACTCAAGTATTCTCCACCTCGATCCGATCTTAGAATCTTAATACTTTTGCCTGTTTGTTTTTCAACTTCATTCTTGTAATCCCGAAATTTCTCAAAGGCCTCGGATTTGTGCTTCATTAAGAAGACATGTCCATACCTAGAGAAATCGTCTGTGAAAGTAATGAAGTATGAATAACCGCTTCGCGCATGTGTAGACATTGGACCACACACGTCACTGTGTATGAGTCCCAAGAGCTCGCTCGCTCTCACTCCGTGTCCAGTGAACGGAGTCTTTGTCATCTTTCCCATGAGACAAGATTCACAAGTGGCATAAGACTGATACTCGAACGGATCCAAGTATCCTTCTTTATGTAACTTAGTCAACCGTGTCTCATTGATGTGACCCATTCTACAATGCCATAAGAAAGCCTGATTAATATCTGGAGACTTTCTTTTGTGTGTATTCTGGACATTGAAAATCTGTGGTTGGTTCAATACGTATATACCATTGCTCAGTGTACCTGACCCAATCAGAACTTGATTAAGGTGAATGTTTACAACATTACTTACAAACGCAAATTCATAACCTTCTTTAGAAACCAAAGATACAGAAATGATATTACAAGTTGCGTTGGGTACAAAAAAGCAATTACGCAAAACCAAAACATGCCCATCTGACATTCCCAGGTGATAGTCCCCCACGGCTTTAGCATCCATGCTAGCTCCGTTTGCAACTCTGAGGGTCATGTCACCTTCCTTCAAAAACCTACGATTTCTCAACGCCTGCAATGAATTACAGATATGAGATCCTGATCCGGTATCCAATACCCAGGAAGTAGAGTTTATAGAAAGACAGTTTTCAATAACATACACACCTGAAGCTGAAGCCGCAACCTGCTTCAGTTCCTGTGTCTTGGCCTTCCAAGCCCTGCAATCTTTCTTCCAGTGTCCACTCTTATGACAATAGAAGCATTCTTCTTTACCCACAAGCTTCCCCGCAATCTTTGTTGCCAATTCTTTTCCCTTCGTACCCACTTTACTAACACCGCCTCTTGGTTTGGCGGGGGCTTTCCTCCTCTTTCCCTTGGCTTTCGCCTTGGACCTAGAGGAAGAAGATCCTCCTACAAACAAAGCGGGTGTTTCCCTACCCTTCTGTAGGGTGCCCTCTGCGCTCCTCAGCATGTTGAGGAGTTCTGAAAGTTCAACTTCCTTTTCTTGCAAGTTGAAATTCAGTATGAACTGGGCGTAAGTGGATGGAAGGGACTGGAGAATTATATCCGTGTAGAGTTCACTGTCCAACGTGGTCCCATGTTCCGCGAGCTCCTCAGTGTAGCCAATCATCTTAAGCACGTGGTCCGCTACCGATGATCCGACGGCCAATTTTGTCGAAAACAACTTCTTCGACACTTCGTATCTTGCGATACGAGACTGCTCTCCATACAGTTCTTTTGTATGAAGAAATATGGATTCCAAATCCATATTCTCGTGCCTCCTCTGATGATCGTTGTCCATCGAGGCAAGTACGAGGCACCTGGCCTTCGCGCTGTCAATCTCCCAAGTCTTACGGATTTCCTTATCCGCGACGCTGGAGGTGGGACCTGGGTTGGGGGGAGCTTTGGTGGTAAGAAGATACCCCAGCTTGTCGTAAGTGATTGCCAACTTGACATTCCTGAGCCAATCTTTGTAGTTTGGCCCTGTCAATATGTTTTTATCTAGAATCAACTTAAGTCCAGTCAATCAGGATGCTCTTGCAAGTTTAGAATGGTTTTTAATTTGTCTAAACAGGATGGCTCCCACTGTCTCTCGAATCCCTCCTCAAACCACAAAGGAAGAATTAGCCGGGATCAATCCCACCGTGCAATACTTGCTTAACCGTTCAGCCAGGCCAGTGTCGGTACTTCGAGGGAGGTTTTCCAACGCTTTCGCGAAGTTCCTTAATTAAATAACCTCTTTTCCCTGGGGGCGTAGCACCGCTAACACCTTTCTAGGCACCTACTAGGTTTATAGCATTGATCGTCTAGTGAGAAATTTCCCGAGGAGTAGCATATACTCACAGTAGGATCGGGATCCAAATATCATCGTGTGACGAAACTGAAGGAATCCTACCAGAATCACCACACTCCAAATGGTATGCAAATCTAGCAAGTTTCAGTACTTATGAAACTCCCGATGTGGATTTTTGCCCCATGCTCTTATGACCTTGACGAAGGTCAACAAATCATAAGTCACATGTCAAGTTATGCCCGTCATTATCCAGGTTAATTTGAACCCACCCGTATATACCCTTGACGAAGGTCAACAAGGCAACACGACTGTCCCAAACCAACGCATCTATCTATGCTACATATGAACACCCAACAGCTACCAAACTCTATGCCTTGACGAAGGTCAACAAACATAGCTTGAATACTATTGAATATTCATACGAAACGACGGAGGGCTACGAATGGTTTTGGCGAAACCGTGAACGTAGTGAACTTGATATAATCGATGGAACGAGATAGCTTTTAGAAGGAGTGGCTCAAGCTCCGCATTTAAAAGTTAGTTTTGAAAAGAACAGAGTGGTTTTTCGAAAGTGTTCCAACGACTTTAACTTGGTTTATTATCTTGCATTAGTTCTTTTAATGCGTGATATTCTTGCATTAGTACTTTTAATGCGTCCCATCATTTAAATCCTACCATTGCAGAAAACAACCAAAATATGACGTACGCTTATGCCATTCGCATTCGCCACGGGGTCCCGTCATCACTCGTTAGGTTACTTAACTAACGACAGAGCGGGGGCTGGGCTAGCGCGGCTGTAAAACATAAGCAACGCCTAAATAGAAAGCAATGATAGACATTACAGATCACAGATGAATACATTGGATATACTAGCAATCCGCAATCCTTTCGAGCCTGAAACGAAAAGCGGATAACACGGTCGCGGTGAATAGCCAATACCCCACCCAAGACCCCTACGGGTGCGGCAAACTACCCGCCAAGTACCCGGCAGTTTGTGCACCCCTCCATGGGTCTATCCTAGGAGCAAAAACAGTAAAAAGAATTATACAATGACGGCTACAACCCCGACCTGGTTGTGCGGCCAAACAAATAATAATTATTACATCAATTTACATTTACAATGAATGAAAGAAAAACAAAAGCTCATCTCACATCCAACCCCGGCTATTCACCCGCGACAGTCCAACACATTCATATACACATTCCAATATCAAACACAGATCATGTATAACCTCGACTAATCGTCTTATAGCGATTAGCCGACGTTCAATACATGCAAGCATCACAGATATAACCATCATAGTCAAAATGCAGTGAAGTTCGGAAAAAATACGGAATTATAGGACCCCAAAAGCAAATTTCTGTTCTGGAAAATCTGGGCACATATAATATATTCTAAAAATCCCAAAACCAACACACAAACACACTGCACAAAAAACGATGCACAGAAGAAGACAAAGCGCGGCGCTTCCGCGGCAAATACCCACCTCGTGCGGCGGAAGGGCGGCGGTTTGGACGAATCACTGTATCGTTTTTCTTGGGTGTTCACACAAAACCCTGAGCCGAATTTACAAGTATAAAGTTTTTCATTTAGAGCAGAAAAAATTTCAACAGAAACTTAGGGTTTTGTTTTTCCGGTTTTGCGATTTTTTCGGTTCCGAACTTCGTTACACTTCACTACCAAGCTAGTTTAAGTTTAGTTAGGCTCTGATACCACTGTAAGTCCATATTGCGACCCCCGGTACTTACGGGGAGGCGGAAACGGTATAAAAAACAAATTTTTATCGCAAGAGGCAACATGGACTAAACTAGGTCGGGATCGTGTCTAAACTAAACTAGCATACAAGCTAAAGAGTTTTAGCTACTCGGATGAAGGTTATACCTAAACTTGAACTCCTTCTTCTTCAAACCTTGTAGAGGTTGATGGTCCTTGCCTTGTAGCCTTCTTCCGTCGAAGATGGATCCACCTCGAAGGTTCTACCTTTGGGCTCTTCCTCGATCTTTGAGTGAACTAGGGTTTCCGGCTTGCTAAACCTTGATCCTAGAATGAGTAAAGAGTAACTAGGGGTTGTTTTTCTTTTCAAGGTGATGGATTCTCAACACATGAGAAGGGGTCACCTTGAGCTTGAGGAAGGAGAAGATGAAGAGAGGAGAGAGAAGCTAAATGAGATAATGAGCTAGGTTTTTCTTTCTTGCAACCATAATGCCAAAAGAAAAGAATTATCTAAATAATAATAATTCAAAATAAGAATAGTTGATGGTAATTTAGAATGACCACTATCATGCTTCTTTAAATGAAGTGTAAGCATGAATCAAGGAGGATCTTTCAAAGCATGATGGTGGTCAATGGTCAACAAGTCAACCAAGGTCAATAAGTCAACAAAAATCAACCATAACATAATTCTCATTTAATTACTATTATTAATAGATAATTCATAAATCCATTAGGGTTTGGAAAAAGATAACTGTCAACTGTGCATACGCACCCGTTCCGAAACCCTAATGAAAAATCTCATCCTCCGCCTCAAGCAACTGTGCATACACACCTGCATTCTCGTTCCGAGAAACAAGAATACCGAGATATAAAAGCAACCCCCAAAACATATACCAGTATCTGGCTCAAACCAGAGCCTGCCAGTATAATCCGTCCGGACTCCAAACGTGCACAAGTGCGCGGATGAGAACGAACCCTGTCGCAAAACCATGCGACCTCTACTCTGTTTTGCCCAGAGGCGAATACCCTCTGTGTGGGACTCTAAAGACCCGGCACTACGCTGGCAGTGGGTTTAACCACAGACCGCAAGCGGCACTAGCTGTGCGTAACGGTCCCCAGGTAGATGCCGACAAGAAGGCTGACGAGGTGAAACCCCATCTGTACTCCTACTGAGTCTGAATGTGACAGTCTCCGTACAGTCCGGTCTGTTCGTCTGATACATCGCATGTCGGGCCTAGGGGGTGGTAAAACGTCAGTCCCCAAATAGCGGTACAAGTCGTGTCGGAGTGAAGCCCAAAACACCCTGAGATAACACTGGAACCGACCAGTATATCTCGCTTGCCCTGGCCAGGGACTACTCGTGTAATGGCTCTCCTAGACACAGCGCGATGTCAACCCCCAATACCGGGAGAGACGAATCCTGTCTAACCGGCACTGCCTCCAAGTGCTTCGGGACTGCACCCAACCACCACCTGTTTGCACGACTCCTTTGAGCCGTGGTAGGGTAGTGATCAAAGTGCAGTGGGAACACACTCGAGGCGAAGTACTTGTATCAAGTCAGCGGACTAAGCTGTACTCATGTCACCTGGGAACTGATGACTGACGATAGGTATAATACCAACCTGTCAGTTCCCGACGAGTCCTGTCCAGTGTACTCGTAACCTAACGAGCACCCGTATACTATCTCTAGTACGACGTACTGATGGCTATGGGACAGACCATCTCCCACACTGGGATGAGAAGCGCATACGCTAGTCTACTCCGGAGTATCGATGCCCTGTCTCGATAGTCCTGTGACTAGGGACCTGTATAAGGATGTGCTTATAGATTACCCAGCCCCCACTAGTGCGACTGCCATCACAACGCTGGTAATCAAGCAAAGATCCCAAGGGCTCCACTAATGCGTATAAGTGATATAGTAAAATAAACACAAGTACACATTGAAGTAGAAACAAACCAAGTAGCATACTACTATATTGAGCAAGATTGTTTATACAAGGTGAATATCCCAAACTTCCATTAAGTAATATACAAACTAGTATGATACAGTAATGGCCTCTAGGGCATATACACTAATATACACTGTAGTACTATTGCATTCATGATATGATTCTTCCTTCGACATATGCACATTACTATTCCATGTTGCATGATTTCCGATATGATTACCTTACTTACATGTCGCATACATCATGGATTGACTGCATAGCACATCGCATTGGATTTACTTCCTGATGTTGGATTTTCATGTGATTTCTGATTTTGAGGACCGTGGGATTATTTAAGAAAAGATGCTCTTTTATGAAAAACCCGGTACCTCGTGATATGATATTTCGGTGCATCCACCACGCGTTTTCTCGTTGCTGAGACGTGTGCTTGAAACCCGATTCGAGGAGGTGATGTTCCGTTTGCGGGTTCGTGGTGGGCCCGGTATAGTTCCCCTCGGCAAGATGATCGATGAGTTTGCCGATTGAGCCTGGAGGCGGGCGAGCACCTACCGGTGATTGTATTTGAGCTCGGCGGATATCTGGGGGATACCGACCGGAGATGAGAGATGGGCGTACTGCTGGGGCCGAGGGCCGATTCCGCAGACATAGCCCGCCGGACTGACGGAGCCCGCTGGATGAGGATTTACGTGTCGATGCTAGGCATGGGTTTCATGATGTTTTTCCATGCTTTTGTTTATATCCTCACATTGCATACATGATGCTTATCGTCAGTGGGTGACGAGTGGACGGGTTCCATATACATACAGACATGGATTATATACAGACATGGATCATATACAGTCTGGATTTACACTTATCATACTTCTTTTGTATATATAACAGGGTATGAGGGCGCTGTTATATATACCCTTACACCAATATTAGTGGTATGGGACACTAATATATGTGTATTGATATCATTGATATTTCATCATATTTACTTCATGCAGACATACCTTACACTGATGACATGTTATTACTTGAGTACCTGGCACTACTTACATGATTAGATGTTACCTTGCCACCTTATCACACTCAGATGTACTCTTGTGGATTGTATTACTGATCGTTGACTTAGGATTATGTCTTGCATTCGGTTTCTGCTTGTAGATGTTTCTATTCACGAGTTGGCAACTCACCCCCGTTGTGCCACAGTTCTTGCAGGTTTTGCCGTACAGGTTCCATTGCGGCATTTCTGGCACACTTCTTTCTTCCGGGTGATTTGCTTTTGGTAGGTGGATTCTTTCGCATCAAGAATCACCATTGTATTTATTTTATTTCATTGTATCTAGAAATTGTCCATCAACCAAAAACTTGTATATTGTTTCAGACCTAGACTAGTGATGTATTATTCGACCTTAGAGTCGCGCTTAGTAGTATTGCGGTTTTCTTAATGCTTTTGAGCTTTCTTTGGATTTGATCCTCGCCACTTGTCGTTGTATATTATTGTTGCATGTGTGGTTGTGACCATCGATTGACGAAGAGCTAGCTCCCGCTTGGGGATGCCTTTATCATTTGCATATATTGATATTCATGTTGTACCCCATTCGGGGCCAGATTTACAAAAGAAACTCTGCCGAAATTTTTAGAAAAGACTTTATTGTTTTCAAAACATACCTTCGGCTTAGTTATTTAAAAACCTTGATTTCAAACATGTATTTCTTCACTTCTTTAAACCAGTTTCTTTACTTATTCTTAAAAATGGTTTTAGATTTCTGGGCTTTTGGCTTACTTGGATCAGATGGAGTCCTATAGACTTCATATGGTTCAAGGGCCAGTCACGTGCTCTTTCGGGTCGTGACAAAATTGGTATCAGAGCGCTAGGTTGACCTTGGTTCGAGTCTAAGTTTGACTATGTGGAGCCTAGGGCGTTGTTTATATACGGATCTTAGGCTTGACCTTACGGAACTTAGACTTGGTCGAGGGGGTATTCGACCCGAACTTTCGTCGTATTAGGATGACCCTTGGTTGATGGAATAGGTGACTAAAGTAGAGTGACGTACCGTTGGTATGTTCCGCGGCATACTTACGACACGCCACTCCGCTTAAGGAACCTTAGGATGTGCATATTTTTCGAGATCAGTGATTCTCTTCATATCCTGGATTTTACATCCATTTGAGATCCCCGATCCTATTAGTTTCATGATCATGCCTTCATTGATGCTGTTCCTTCCTATGATCATGTATCCACTTTGGATCTGTTGTTTCCTTTCTTGCTATTGATGTGCTCTCTTTGATACTCGATTGAGGTTCCTGTCACCATGCTTGAGCGCAGTTTGGGCTGCTGCTAGGGTTACGGCCGGTGTGAGCTCGTTTGGTACGAGGGCCGACCATTGTGTTTCGGGTGACATGGGGACGTCTCGAGTTAGTGTTGGTGATTGTGACCTCTAGTGGAGGCGAGTACTTGATTTTGCACCGGATGATCGGGCCATGGTTAGAGCTGCCAGTTGAGAGAGGACTGTTGATGTACAGCATACCTCAGAGTTTGTGATGTCGCCTACCGTGCAGACAGATGGACCAGCTGTGGCTGAGATTGACAGGATGTTGCTTTCGAAGCTTACGAGCTGAGATTGCCGGAGCTTTCAGGCAGGTATGCGACTGATGATAGCTAGTCTACCCGATTTGAGAGACGAAGGTGATTCGTCCGGTTTTGCGCCAGAGCGGGCCCAGATGAGTTGAAGATTTCCAGTGTGGAGAGTCTTACTCAGATCTAGAGCAGACCGATTCAGAGATGACCGCCAATGCGTTGCCTTTCCTGGAGGATTGAGGCGTTGTTTGGCGTACATGTGTATGAGCCAGTTGCTGCTGCAAATGACGAGATATCGCCCAGATGGTTGGAGCTACTGCAGCATGAGCATGTTCTTGGAGATATGTTGGTGAGTCGCTAGTCACCTGAGGATAAAGGACTAGGACGTGTGGTGAGTTCGCTTACCCCGATGCGAGGTCATCAGGTAGATTGTTTCCAGCTAGAGACGACTTCACGCAGATTCGTTGAGAGTCGATTGAGACGATCGAATGTCAGGAACCTATTTTCCAAGTTTAAAGTATACGGAAAGACATGCAGGTGATTCTATGGACCCTCTAGAAGAATGAAACCCTAACTCGACTTAATGACCGTGTGAAAGCCTTTGAACCTTCGGGTTTGCGGTGGTTCCTCGGCACCATTAGTGAGGCTTGGGTTTGCCCTTCTACGGCTGGACCACCGACGCTGTGGCATGTACTCGATACTATTAAACTGTACCCGAGATGTGAGCTCTTGGGGGATCATGAGGATCTGACGAGTCGATCGGATGGTTTGACATCTTTCAGATATCGTGATGGGACACTGCTTGGGATACTCCAGATGCGAGCATAGCCGTCGGAGCGCAGTTCGCGTAGCCATGATGAGACGAGTCCGAATCAGTCGACATTTGAGCAGAGTGAAGAAAAGAGTTCGTACGAGATTTCGACGAGATGACGTCCTACTCCGCTGACATCAGAGATGTGATACGCACCCAGAGGCGTGGTATATGGATATATCTTCCAGAAAGAAGCGCGATAAGTATGCAGCCGTTCCGGAATAAGCTTTAGCTTCAGCATTGGATGACGACTTCCGGGCAATTCGGCAGGATTGAGATTTGAGAAAGAAACCTCGACAGGACCCTTCGGGGAACAATACGAGAAGACCTTGACCCAGGAGTGGTCGTATTACGCACCCAGCAGGACAGAGTTCGGCATTGTCGACGAGGTAGTTGACCAGGCTCGGATAAGGAAATTACCCAGATGCGTTGCGAATTGATCAAGGACGGACGAGTGATGAGTATTCCTCCGGTGGTTGGGACGTGTTCCCGAGGACCTGTTCGGCCTGACATCTGCTACAGAATGGTGAAGCTACAGAGTACGCGATTTCGAATCCGTGCGAGAGACTTCAGATTGGCCGTGGCCGAGAACAGTGCAGTGCATAGCAGCTTGGCGTGACGTCATAGTGGACGACGATAGAGACTGATGGAACAGGAGGTTCGTGTGAGACACTGACGAGCTGTCATTACTTTCCGTCGAGGCCAGAGACCTGATATGCTTACAGAGACGTTGGGATGTGACCAGTTTCTGAGAAAATATTGTGTGGAGAACACAGATGTCCCTCCAGTGTAAAGAGGCTATGTAAGAGAGCCAGCCTCCGTACAGATCGGCATAGGCATGATTGGAAGAGACCTTGAGCAGGATTCCTTCCAGGACGTTGCTGCAATGATGTTTGCACCCAGGATCAGATGTGTGACGTGCATTCAGATGAGCCAGAGGCCGACGCCAGGAATATGCTGCCTTACGAGTGGTCGTGAGGTTTGACCGAGAGGTGACCAGAGAAGTGCCAGAGCGGAATCGTCCCCGTTAGCACACCTGAAAGGGCCGATGAGCCGATTGACTGCGAGATAGGAAATCCGCAAGGAAAATAAGGACTCAGAGTCAGAGGACGCCAGATCGTGAGCAAGAGGCACGTAGATATCCTGCGCTGCTAGCAGTGGATGCACCGACTCCTTCTCGACCTTGAAGGAGGAACTACCGACGACGGTATTTATGATTTGTGATTTTGTGATTCGATTATCACGTATCCGTCATTGTGGATTTCGGTATTTTGGGCGTTCTGTTTGCATGATTTAGTTTTGATGACTGAGTTTCATGATATTGGTTTCATGCACCCATTGGATATTTATATATTTTGCGCAGAGTTATTACATTTGAGATATTGATTGAGATTTCATGCCTACCGTATGCAGTGATTTGATTTGCATTTCCAGCATAGTTTTCATGCACCTTTAGTGTTTTGATATACGATTTTGGTGCACACCAGATGCACTAAATCGGGATTCTTCGTGCATGTCACATGCACCTGATTTTTCTGTCAGGCACACACGTTGCCTACGACAGATGTTTTGTGCACACCGTTGCACCTAGATGTTGTTTTGTACTTCTGTTTGACGCAATTATGGATTTTTGATTTCCGTGCGCACCAGACGCACAGGATGGCGTTATGTATATTTTTGGGATTTGTTCCTTTTGGAGCAATACTTTTATGATGTTGGATTTTGCTTCCATACTGAGCAGGACTAGTCAGTGGACAGTACCTGGATATAGATTTGGCATGCTTTTGCATCAGCTATTTACATGTATAGATTGGATGTCTACATGTGTAGTTTTGATCCATATCATATCGGTTTTGTATTGGATTCGACATTGTGTTTTTACCTCGACTCCGATGATTGCGAGATGCTTGACGGAGTTTTTCTTTTGAGTTATCTGCTCATTACTCATGCGCATGCATTGCGCTGTGATGTTTTATGTGTTGATGTTTTCGGAGCCCCGACAAAATGGATTATTACGGAAATTGTTTTTTTAGTATTGGGGGTTTAAATTTAAATTCGGGGACCGAATTTTTTAAGGGGGGTAGATTGTAACATTTTCAAAAATATAAAATATTAATTTTGGGAATTTTTATAATTTAATATTATTTTATTGATTATTTTAATATTAAATCTATAATTAAATGCAAATAAATAGGAAAAATTTGAGAAAAATTATGGAAAATTCTAAAATAGGGTAAATTAGATAATTATGATATTTTTAAGTTTTTGTGATTAGTTTGACACTAATTTTGTGCTAATCGCGATTAAAAATCGCTAATCGGACATTTCGGCTTTTTGTGCAAAACTTGCACATATCATTTTTATTACACATGTGCATTTTCTTTCATGATATTTGGAGTTACTATTCTTGTGAGAAGGTCTTGGGAATTAAAGAAAAAGTAAAAGAAAAGAAAAAGATTAAAGAATGAGGGTAGGTGAGAGAGAGAGGTGGACCACTGACTTATGACACTTAGCCATTTCTCTCCCTCTCATTTCTCTCCCTCTTCCTCCTTAGTTGCTGCTGCTGCTGCCCTAGCCCTTTCCCTCCCCTCTTCAACTCCTCACTTCATCTCAAAAATCACTCCAAAACCCCAATCTCCTTTCATTAAAATTGTGCAAAATCCCTAGATCTACACATGGAGCTAAAGAAGCAAGGATTTTGGCCACTAGGGGCAACTCAAGAATTTTCTTGAGTTGCTAATGGAGGTAATTACTGAACCATTAGCTTAATTATAGCCTTTCCTATAACCCCATGTTAAGATTTAATCGATATTGTGTGATATTATGGACTTGGTGAAAACCTAGTTAGGGTTTGAGGGAAATTGGTGATGTATTTTGAAATTGAGCTCAGTAGAGGTCTTACCAACACCCTAGTGTTTGAATTGGAACCCAAAACCTGAAGCTTGAACCAGAATACGGATTTTAGAAACCGATATCGGGGAAATTGTGAAATCTGTGAAGGTTCACTTGAATCTGCTATCACCCCGAGAACCCTAAAATAATATTGAGTGGACAGTGAGATGTGCAGGCACCAGAGAACCACCACACCAAACCCTAGCTCCCCACTCCACACTGAGGCCGCCGAAATTGCCTTTCTGGCCTCAATTTGGGCCAGACCAGTGAGGATTCGCCTCGTTTTCTGTGCATAGCCCCATTTCCTCTATTCTTGACCCAGGGTACTTCTAGTTTTGACAGATTCTATCTAGCGTAAAATCTGGGACATATATCCTAAGTTGCCATTTTGGTTTCGTGTTTTCGTATTCCGTATTTTTGATTCTGAAATTGTGGTTTGTATTTTGCCTCGACTATTTGGCGTTTATACGACGATATAGAGGATTTATTGATGGTTTTGAAAGCGTGCCATAGGTTCTCACCTATAGGCCCCCTTATCGTATCGTTTTGGATTTCATGCGCCGTTTTAGATTGGATGTGATTTTAATACGCATATACGATATTTTGATGTGTAGGTACCCATGAAGACCTCGGGACGACAAGCAAATACGTGGTGACGTCCGCAAATGATGATACAGGTGAGTAGATTATATCTACAGGGGGAAGTCGGGTGGATGGCGTATAGCACCCCCGCAGTCCGTAGATAGATTAATATGTAGTTTGTTGTGATATTAGGTGTATTATGGATAGTATAGGGTTAGAAGTGACTAGTGTAGTTCATAGTCGCGAACCCTAGGATAGAATTACACCTATACACACACCCTTGCTTATCACTTATCCTTGCACTGGGATTGATGATATGGGTTGACTTTGGAGATGAGTTGATGATGTGGGCTTGGTGCCCTGAGATCGGTGATTTGATACGATTCATATGTGGGATATGACTTGTGATTCTTGCGGGCTTGGGATATGTGTTTACCCCCGCATGCATACTTTACTGATGGTATCGATTTGTACTAGACATAGAGTAGTACCCCCAGACTGTTTGATCTGATGATAATGATACCTGTTATGTGATGAGATAGTGAGATGTGGACCCCTACCCAGCTTTTGGGGGATGCCGTACGATGATTTACCGTACGAGCCGATATTGATGATAGATCCGCACTCATAACTTGAGGATATCTTACGATATGACATTGAGGCAAGATCACCGACTATATATCTATATATATATGTACTGACTCAGATTTAGGTGGTTGCCACACCTACCCCTCCTGATCGACCTGATACTTAGATGTAGTTTGCATAGTAGATACTTCACTGTGGTGTTGACTATTAGATATCTGCTTTTTCGTGCTATTCGCATTGCTGGCATATGTTCATTGCTATATTATTATCATGCTGTTAGGACACCAGCACCATTATCGATGATGCATATGTTCCACGTACACTATTTGCCGGCTCACACACTTCATCATCGATAATTGCCATGCCACTACACTGTAGTACTATTGCATTCATGATATGATTCTTCCTTCGACATATGCACATTACTATTCCATGTTGCATGATTTCCGATATGATTACCTTACTTACATGTCGCATACATCATGGATTGACAGCATAGCACATCGCATTGGATTTACTTCCTGATGTTGGATTTTCATGTGATTTCTGATTTTGAGGACCGTGGGATTATTTAAGAAAAGATGCTCTTTTATGAAAAACCCGGTACCTCGTGATATGATATTTCGGTGCGTCCACCACGCGTTTTCTCGGTGCTGAAACGTGTGCTTGAAACCCGATTCGAGGAGGTGATGTTCCATTTGCGGGTTCGTTGTGGGCCCGGTATGGTTCCCCTCGGCAAGATGATCGATGAGTTTGCCGATTGAGCCTGGAGGCGGGCGAGCACCTACCGGTGATTGTATTTGAGCTCGGCGGATATCTGGGGGATACCGACCGGAGATGAGAGATGGGCGTACTGCTGGGGCCGAGGGCCGATTCCGCAGACATAGCCCGCAGGCCGATCCGGACTGACGGAGCCCGCTGGATGAGGATTTACGTGTTGATGCTAGGCACGGGTTTCATGATGTTTTTCCATGCTTTTGTTTATATCCTCACATTGCATACATGATGCTTATCGTCAGTGGGTGACGAGTCGACGGGTTCCACATACATACAGACATGGATTATATACAGACATGGATCATATACAGTCTGGATTTACACTTATCATACTTCTTTTGTATATATAACAGGGTATGAGGGCGCTGTTATATTTACCCTTACACCAATATTAGTGGTATGGGACACTAATATATGTGTATTGATATCATTGATATTTCATCATATTTACTTCATGCAGACATACCTTACACTGATGACATGTTATTACCTGAGTACCTGGCACTACATACATGATTAGATGTTACCTTGCCACCTTATCACACTCAGATGTACTCTTGTGGATTGTATTACTGATCGTTGACTTAGGATTATGTCTTGCATTCGGTTTCTGCTTGTAGATGTTTTTATTCACGAGTTGGCAACTCACCCCCGTTGTGCCACAGTTCTTGCAGGTTTTGCCGTACAGGTTCCATTGCGGCATTTCTGGCACACTTCTTTCTTGCGGGTGATTTGCTTTTTGTAGGTGGATTCTTTCGCATCAAGAATCACCATTGTATTTATTTTATTTCATTGTATCTAGAAATTGTCCATCAACCAAAAACTTGTATATTGTTTCAGACGTACCTTCGGCTTAGTTATTTAAAAACCTTGATTTCAAACATGTATTTCTTCACTTCTTTAAACCAGTTTCTTTACTTATTCTTAAAAATGGTTTTAGATTTCTGGGCTTTTGGCTTACTTGGATCAGATGGAGTCCTATAGACTTCATATGGTTCAAGGGCCAATCACGTGCTCTTTCGGGTCGTGACAAATTATGTCTGTGACATTTACCTATATCAGTGGATGGTTAGGTAAGGAGCATTAAACAGCGGTGTAATTCTTCTTAACCATAAGTACAGTTTTCAACCTACGACACACAGTGAATGAGTTATCAGACTCTAGGGACTTATACAGAGTATTGTATGTTGTCCAGGGTCCATCAGGACAGAGGGAATGGTCCTCGTACTATATTCAGTTTACTTATGACTTCTCTAGTTTTTAGACAGGTGTTTCGTGAAAACACAGGGTCCGAATTTTGAGAAGTTATAGGTATTTGAATAAAGTAGAGAACCAGATATTGCAAGTATCGGGATTCTTCAAAGTGATCGGAGATGTAGATACTTGAGTATGGTATTCAGTTGATAGTAGTGATTAAGAGATCATGCTTCTCTTTCAGGTTATTCATAATTGGAAGCATTCCTAAGTTGAGTAACGCTGATCGGCCTCCTTCCATTTAGTTGACATGCACTGGAGACAGCTGCATGATTTGAATCTGGTTCAATTAAATCAGTGCCTCTGGTTCTATATTGGATATAGTACAGTTCATATCTTAACATTGTTAAGGTACGGGGAGTTGTCCGGCTTATGATTAAAACCAGACACTGGACAACTCAAGGCACGTTTCTGTAATGGCTGTTTATGGGTTGACCCAGGCTATGACGAGGGTTGATTTTCTACCATCTGGAAGATCAATAGCGATATTGTTCTTGACTCGCCACAGTTTTATTAAAAATGGATTTTTTCAGAAAACAGTAGTGGGAGTATGGTAGAACTGGAAGTGATTCCAGAACCACAAACGATTACTGAAGATTTGATAAGGAACCTAAAGATTCAATCTGGTTTGACGTTCCGTTGGCCATTCCGCAGATAAGGTGGGTAACTTCAGGCACCCGAGAGGTACTACGGTAGCCTCAAGGACGGTGACAGGGAAGTTCTTGTTTACCCACAATTACCATTGCTGTTGTTCCAGGCTACGAGACCCAGCAGGAGGATGAGTATAGCGTCGTTCTGAACTCGCTTCAGAAGTGTACGTGTATATGACTCTGCCAGAGGGTTGTCGTAGTCAGTGGGAGCAGCGGAAGCATTGGTGGACAGGTAGCTTATGTCTATTTATAGACTAAAGCAGATGTAGCGGAGATAGATCATCTATTTCTGACGTGACAGTCATGGGTTTGACTTCATCAGAATAGGGGATGGATCTGTTGAGAAGGTAGTAGGGTGTGATGTCATGGTATTTGGATGACATACACAGAATAGGAAAAGAAATTCCTACACTACAATCGGTTATACTTTGGTCGTCATACAATGATTTCTCCACAAAGGAAATGGATTTTATATCAGACATACTGGTTACTAGATCTATGGTTTTAGATCTAGATTTGGGTGGTTTCCCAATCTGGGTACTTAGACAACATTCTAAGAGTATTTAGAATGGACGACTCCTGGCACGGTAGTGTACCTGCAGGTAATGGAGTCACCCTCTCTAAAGGTGTCTTACAGACTAAAGTAGAGAGGGATGTGCATGATTGGCAGATCACTTGCTCAGGCAATTGAGTCAATCATGAGATGTCAAGTACCACACCAGATATTGTTCTTGCACTAGATGCAATAAGTTGACATTAATCCAATCCTGGAGAAACAGTCGGAAGCAGTTTTAGAACATAAGTGGACGTTCTAGGGATATGATAACGACAGCCTCATTCGGGAGACAGTTATCATTCCAGGCTTCCAAGGTGACATGAACGACAAGGAAGTTGTCAGAGTTATAGTTTTTCCTTCTGACGAAGGGCAGTATTTTTGACAGGTGGTCCAAGGCAATACTGAGGGAGGCATGGCGCAGGATACTGATTAAGTTCAGTTGACGATACAGTCTAAGAAGTTTGGATTTGGAGTTCATTTATGAGCTATGTCCCATCAGACATCCAGACACATTCTAAGACAGGTATTGCTCATTTCGGGAGAGGGGTTTCTCCACGAACTTGAGATATAGAGAGACATAGAAAGAGACATCAAGGCGGATCCACTCACTAAGGCTATTCCCCGAACGCAATAGTTTCGCAAGCGAGCTTTGTGAGACTGACTAGTAGAGGAGTTGGGTGTTCGGTATCACACGTGCTGTGAGTATGCGACATCGCAATAATTAGCCTTGAGTGCAAGTGGGAGATTGTTGGAGATAGTGCCCTCAGATTCAATTATTCGATCACAGGCACGTGATTACAATGATTGATAGAGGACCTATCCCGATAGGACAGTCTTACTCGAGATGATAGTATGCTATCTGGTTTACCTTTATCATCGTGTACTGCTTTAGGTGACCTTACAGGTTGCTATTACACGTTGATAGAGCCCCTAGGATTCTTGCTTGACCACCAGCAGTATGAAGGCGATCATATAAGTGGGAGCTGGGGGTCTATAAGCATATCCTTAAATGGTCCCTAGTCGTGTGAGTTTCGAGATAGGGCATCAATACTCCAGAGTAGACTAGTGTGTACATTCGAGACCCCGACGAGGGGCGGTGGCCGGTCTCACAAGCCACTGGTGTCAGTTCGTTCACCTAAGATGTATACAGGTGCTCATTGGGTTATGAGTACACCGGACAGGACTCGCCGGGAACATGCTAGTTGGTCATATACCAGACGTCAGATGGCAGTTCCCTGGTGACATGTGTACAGGTTAGTTCATCGACCTGGAGATCGTCATTTGTCTCGTGTGAGTTCCCACTATACTTTGTTACTACCCTACCACGGCTTAAAGGAGTCGTGCAAACAGGTTTTAGTTGGGTACAGTCCCGAGCCACATGGAGGCAGTGAGCGCATCTTCAGGGGTTCGTCTCTCCCGGTATTGGGGGTGAGGTCGCGCTGTGTCTAGGAGAGCCATTATACGAAGCCCTCGGCCGAGGCAAGGAGATTTACTGGTAGGTATTCCAATAGTATCTCAGGGTGTTCTGGGCTACACTCCGACACGACTTGTACCGCTTTTGGGGGTCTGACTTTTACCAACCCCCTAGGCCCGCCATGCGATGCTCATAGACGAACGGACCGGACTGTACGGATATTGTCACTGACAGGCTCAGTAGGGTTGTCAGGCTGAGTTCGCTCACAGACGTCCCTTTTAGTCAGTACCTGGTAGCCCGTTACGTATTGGCTTATACCTCTGACGTGCTAGTGGTTAAATCCACAACCAAGGTGTTGACGAGTCTTTAGAGTCCCCCACATTCAGTTACTCAGCTTTCGGGCGAAAAGTTGTAGAAGCCGTATGGAGATATGGCAAGGTCCGATCAGATACGTGCGGTATTGCACGGATCAGGATCGGACAGTTTGTACTATAGGCCGTATGGATATATGGCAGGGTTCGATCAGATACGTGCGGTATTGCACGGATCAGGATCGAACAGATATTACTAGCCGGCTTTGGTTTAAGCCGGATCCTAGTATAGTACAGTGTAGATATTGTCTCATTGCATTTGTATTTCGGTCGGAATACAAATGCGGGTGTGTATGCACAGTATCGGGGTTTCCTGTAATTTATTACGGGACCAGTTTTCTGGAGTTGCCAGTTTGCTTTCCGTTTCGGCCGATTTCCTTTGTATCGTTCATTGGCCGAAGTTTGGTGGAGGAGGGCTTATTTGCATTGTTGCAAATAAGTATTTGTGAAGGGGGTCTTTGCATATTCTTGTGTCATGATAGCTTTTCATTGACCTTGACTTCTTGACTTCTTCTTGTCATGATGGCATGACTTTTGTGGACATGATTGTTGATGATGGGAGATGATATGGTTGTTGAGTGAGGACTTTTCTTTGTGATCATTATTTTCCATATGATAACCATTCCTCTCTCTCTCTCTCTCTTGGATTATTCTTTTGGTCACTCTCATTTCTCTCCTTCCCATTGTCATGGCCGGCCACTCCCCTTAGTGGGCTGTCCAAATTTTGAGTGTGGGTCTTTTGGCTCATTTCATGTTGCAAAATTCCCACAAGATCAATCTCAAAAGCTCCAAGTTCAATCCCTCCACCAATGGCAACCTCCACTACCCCAAAATGAGACACAAGTTCTACACAACATTCTACAGCAAATCTTGGGCACGTCGACTAGCCAGCTTCGTGCCCGAGTTGCCTCGGCATTGAGGTGGGAGCCCGTAAAAGAAGTAGGCGATGTGGTGCACTTCCGGCGACGAGGTGGAGACCGGAGCTTCCGCAGGAGATCGGGACGACGACGAGAATACCGGAGGACTCAGATCAGTCGGTATATCTCTATTTCCCATCTTGTAGTTAGCTAGGACTAGTTAATGGTTCGATTCGGGTATTAGTGCGCGGCGGTTTGCCAGTTCAAGAAAAATTTAAGTTTATCACCGCTTCCGCATTTGGCCGTCGGATTGACGGCTGGGGCGCCGCCATGCACTTACACAACTATCATATAGAAGGTATGCAATCTCATTGCAAATTTCAACACTTGAAACTCCCGATAAAGGTTTTTACCCCTAGCACCTATGACCTTGGCTATGGTCAACAAATCATAAGCACTAGTCAAGTTCTACCCGTCATTTCGTGATTAATTAGACCCACCCACATGACCCTTTTCTAAGGTCAACAAAGTCACATGACTGTCCTAACTAATCGCATCATATGCTGTGTAGGAAGACATCACTTAGCTACCGTACACTACGCCTCGGCTATGGTCGACAAACGCAGCACGAATACTAAGTACTCTACTTCCTAAAATGACGGAGGGTTGCGGATGGTTTTTAATAAAACCTTTTAACGCTTTGAACTTGATCTCGCTGCAGAATCAAATGGTTTTTAAATGGAGTGTTTTTGAGGCTTTTGCTAGTTTCGCTAAAGAGCTCACTCCCGGTGAAGGGATCTTGGCTCTTTCCTCGTCGAATGAGGTACAGGATATTCACAATACCACTATGCAACGCAAGAACTAGAAAAGCAGTCAAAAGACAAACCGAAGGTTGTAGCATCTGCTAGTTATTGCTAAAGAGGTCACTCCCGGTGAAGGGATCTCGGCTCTTTCCTTATCGAATAAGGTGCTGGATGTTCTACAAGGAACACCGCTATGCAAAGCAACAACTAGAGCTACCTGATTTTTGAAATTCGATTCCACAACATCTTTTAGGTTTATTTTCTTTCATTAATCTTATTAATGAATGTCCCATCATTTAACTCCACCTAAACATCACAGATAAATACAACGTACACTTATGCCATCCGCATTCGCCTCGATGTCCCGTCTGCACCGTTAGGTTAGGTAACTAACGGCAGAACGGGGCAGGGCTAGCGCGGGTGTAAAACATAAGCAACGTCTATATAATATATCATATATACTATATACAATATCTATCTGAACATATCACATGATCACATTACAGATTACGCAGCAGAAAACAACATATGAAATATTGGATATACTAGGACGTCCGTATTTTATTTTGAGCCCCTATAAAACACGGATTCCACGGTCGTGATGAATAGCCAATCCCACACCCCTAGACCCCTACGAGAGCGGCAAGCAACCCTACCAATTCCAGAGTTAGGAGACCCGGACTCGACTCCTCGAGATGGTCTCCCACTGGACCCTAGAACCCGGTTACTTGTGCTCCCCTCCTTGGGTCTATCCTAATGCGGAAAAGTAAATAATATACAATGGCGACATCATCCTCAGCCCGGAAGTGTCCCAATAAAAGAATATTACATACAATGAATTTTACATGAATGAAAAAGAAAAACAATCATCTCACATAAAAACCCCCGGCTATTCAAACACGACGATCCAATATAAAATATCCAGCAACACATAACATCACATGTCATCAACGTAAGTAAATATGCGTATCCCAATTGTCGTTGATGTATAGCAACGAAACCGGCGATACACCACATATTACATCTACGGTCGCAGAAAAGAAAGTGTAAAACTACAACAGTTGGAATCCGCAACCTCCTTAGACATCGCATGCCTAACCAAATGAATTCCTTAGACATCGCATGCCTAACAATTATAAACCCCGCATTTTAGTCTCATTATCGAAAACTTTTTTCAATATCAAGTCGGGCAATTCAACAAGATTCCCGACATCCTGATCGAATGCTCGTCGCAAACTTTAGTAGACGGCCGCACCCCCGGATGTCGTCGACGAAGTGCACTAAGGCGGAACACCGCTGCCGTGAGCACCCGAACGGATGCTTTTGGCGACGGGGTTCTCCTACAGTCACTTGGTCAGGGCTATGGGGCGTGGCTGTCTATTAAGTTTAACGGCGAGTATCCGCGTACGCTACGTGATTGCGACGGACTTTTGATCGCATCAAAATCCCGTGGCAACCAATCATTTGAGACTGAAGTGCTAGATTTATAACATTCAAATCAGTTATCTCATAACAATTTGTGGATTCCAAATATTGTATCACATTCCAGATAAATAGACAATGTTAAACTTTCCGATCGAATAATCAAACACCCAAGTTTTCCCAAATAGCTCAACACTTAAAATAAGTTTAAAAACATCCATTTCATGCCACAATACTAACGGTCCAGCCGTAGAAGGGTCAAGCCAACGCCTCACATGTGGCACGCCGTACCGCCCCAAACCCTAAGGTTCAAAAGGCAGTTTAAGAGGGTCACATAATCGAGTTAAGGTTTGTTGTCTTCTAGAGGGTCCATCGCGTAACTTGCACGATTTAGAACGTTCTTAAACTACGGAAAAATCCAACACTTGGAAATTTTCCGGGTCAGGAAAAAGTGAGTTATTGATATCCGGTCGAACTTTTTAACACGATCTAAAAATTATCCGGATAAACTAAACAAAGTTAAATTATCCGATCGAATCAACGAGTCCCCAATACAACCCTAAGAAAACTCAACACTTGAGTGTAATTAAAAAATTCCCAGAAAAAATTGACAAGAAAGGACCTACAAATAAATATATGAAGTATGAGAGACAAAGTCATAATTTGAGCCGCGGAACCGCCGCCATACCCTTGGTTTGGCCGCGGTTCCGCGGTCATATAGACGAATCAGTGGGCCGTACTTCACAGTAATTCTTAGGTTTTCCTACTTAATTTTTTGAGCATTTTTAATTCATAAAAAATCACAGTTTTGAAAATTGTCCAGAGAAGGGTATTCGTCGGGGTTTACTGGTTCGATCGGACTTTAAACTTCGCCTAGACTTCGCGTAAAGCTCTAGCTTGGCTCTGATACCACTGTAGGGTTCCTAGGCACTCTAACAAGGTTCTACAAGGCATCAACCATTCCCGATTCAAAAAAAATAGCCGTGCCGAACAACCCTAACCAAGATCGTATACTAGAGATTATGCGAAAACTAGCAAGTTAAACATTTTAACTACAAGTGAAAGGGATTACAACCTTTGTAGATCCGGTCCTTCACTTCTAAAGCTCCGTGTTGACGTCCCTTCGCTGCGATCATCGGGATCCCGGACTCTAGCGATGGTTTCTTCGGAGAAATGAGCGGGCTAGGTCGTTGACTTCGAGGCCGAAGATGATCTACGTCGAGGAGACTCAAACTCAAGCTCCATCTTCACTAGGTCAAGAACTTTGTGAAGAGAACACCCTAAACTAAATGGCAAGTAGTAGAGGATGATGAAATATGAAATGGGTTCACTTTAGATTTGGATTTCTTATTCTAAATCTTCATTTCAAAAATTCTAGAAAGCTTTCTTCTTCTTGAAGAAGAAGAAGAAGAAAAAAATAATAACGAATTATTTCAAAAGAATAATCAAGTGAAGTCTATCATAATGCAACCATGGGTGAGCTAACCTATGTAGAGACTAAACCACAGTTAATTATAATGGTTTGGTTAATTAATATCTTAATCAAGACAAAATGAGTGGACTTTGTCAAAGTTGCTTCAAGCTTCATGAAACTTCAAGCCATGACAAAAGAAGCCACCATTTTGAATAATTAAGATAAATAAAAACCCAAATTATAATTAACATGGTGTATGTCACCCACCCACCCATGTTTGCATGTATCATCAATCATGATACAAACTAGTGCACAAATATATATCACATATACAACTTGTGCACATCAAGTGAGAAAATCAATCTTAAGTGAACCAATACTAGTTAATGTAAAGTAATATATCAAATATATAATTATACATTAAATTATTAAATCAACACTTGATTTAACGATCCGGTCATATCGCATATAACCGACTAATATCTAGTGTATCAATGTATCGAATCAACACTCGATTCGGTAACCCGGCTATATCTCATATAACCGTCCGATGATACAAATCGCGAGAATAGAATACAGTATCACATACTGGTATTATTCTCGGTCCCGCACATATCTCATATGCGTTCCTATTTCGTTTCGCTTGAGCCAGGAAACCTCTGTGTAGGACTCTAAAGACTCGTCAATACGCCGGCAGTAGGTGGTGATCATATCAATCACCCACAAGCCGCAAGCGGTCTGCTAAACGTAACGGCCACCCGGGTATTGAGCGATCAGAAGATCAACGAGCAAGCCTGCTCATACTCCTGCGAATCCAATCAGTAACACTTACCGCACAGTCCGGTCTGTTCGTCTGATATGTCGCATATCTCGCCTAGGGGTGGTAATCGTCAGACCCCAGTAGCTTGATAAGTCATGCCGATGTAAAGTCAACAACAAGCGTAAAACTACTGATAACACTTACCAGTAAATCACTGCAACCCTTTCCAGGGATTTACAGTTATGGCCAGTCGAGCATAGCGCAACATCAACCCCCAATACCGGGAGAGACGAATCCCCTCCTATCGCTCATTGCCTCCATGTGAATCGGGACTGTACCCAAAAACCACCTGTTTGCACGACTCAGTAGAGCCGTGGTAGGGTGGAAATCAAAGTACAGTGGGAGACACACAGGACTCTATGACGATCTCGGGTCAACAGACTAAGCTGTACCAGTGTCACCAGAGAACTGCCATCTGACGTGAGGTATAATACCACCTGGGAGTTCTCGGCGAGTTCGTTCAGTGTACCCAGTCTCCACTGAGCACCCGCATACCGTCTCTGATGTCAAACACCAATGGATATGGGATCATCCATCGCCCATCTCATGGGTCGAGAAGATATACGCTAGTCTACTCTGGAATATAGATGCCCCGTCTCGATATTCCCACGACTAGGAACATTGAAGGTTGTACTCATGGACTACCCAGGCCCCACTAGTATGATCTGTCCTGCAAGTCGAGTACACATCCTAAGGGATTTATCAACATGTAACAGATAGACAGAAAGTATACATGTTAAGATAAAGAGCAACCAGATAGCGTACTACCATGTCGAGCAAGAAAGTCCTACCTATATATGTCCCAGCATCCACTACAATATACATCTCATGTACAGTAATGGCCTCTAGGGCATACATATAACTAACAATCTAAACGTGCTGTTGTGATTTGTTGCGAGGAAATCTGGAAGCTGTGGAGCAATTGAATTTTTTTTTTCAGAATATACCAGAGGACTGAGGGAGTAGAAGGAAGCTCTCTGTAAAATTTCTGTGCAGGTTACTGTTCAAACCGCGGAGGATCCGCGGTATAAGAGCCTCATTGCGACGGAATCGCGGCTGTGTAGCTGCTTTACTGTACCAAATTTCCTCAGGTGAATTTCTTACTTTCTTATCTCCTCCTCTGTCTGCTCCAATTAACAATTTTCTGCAGGCTTCTTTGCAAAATTCGCAGCGTCGCGAAAGCAAAATAAATTGTACGTGTTTTTGGTTGTTTGCATATTAATACGGACATTAAGGGGCAAAGACCAAATCCAGATTAGGTGGGGAGTTCATTACCCTTCCTAAGCCCCAAAAATCACAAACTTGCATCCGCATTTACCCTCATTAACTAAAAAAGATCTAGAGATGACTCTAAGGACCGTCGCGCTCACTTAGGATAAGAGAAGGCCGTGGGTAATTCATTGCTTATCCGCGTTTCTTTTGTGGTGTCTAAAGCAAGTGTGTCGAAGGCTAGTGGTTACTTAATTAGGCCCACTACTTACGTAGTGGAGAACCTCCCACTTACCTGGCCACAGGAGAGACAAAGAGGCAGTGGAGGATTTATCCTGCGACTTGTCTTTTGGCAGTTAGGAGCGGTCTAGAGCCTTGACCTAGGCGACCAATAGAATTAGGGTTTTGCTTGTTGCATTTGTTGTGATCGCATCATTTTTTCAAAAAAAAAAATCCGTATCATTTTTCAAAACAATCACCGCATTCATTCATTTCCCCTAATTATAAGTCACGCTGCCACTTGTACTAACCCTTTTTAGTGCAAGATAGGCTGGACACGGGATTCTAGTGCCCGTTTAGTCCGCGTCCCCCCGATCGACTCCGAAGTCGGTATTTCTACTTTTACCTCTCCTTTACCCACAACCACACCCACACCGATGGATCCGTCTCCATCGAACCTCTTTACCACTACTCTGCCGCCGTCCATTGGTGCGCAGAATCCACCCCGCATCTCTTTCCAAGAGAGGTGCTATCCTTTGCGAGGTCCTCTTTCGACCTGCTTATCCATTCCACCAGCCAACGGGGATAATTTTGTGATTAAACCCCAATACATCAACCTTCTACCCAAATTCCACAGTCTCGAAACTGAAGACGCATACGTCTTTATCACCAAATTTGAAAATGTATGCGCAATGATAGGTACGTCACAACTTTTAGTGGATGCTATGCGTCTACGTCTTCTTCCATTTACCTTGTGCGATATAGCCGAGAAGTGGCTGTATAACACAACCGCACATTCCATTACGAATTGGGAAGAATTCGTTGCGGCATTCATTAAGAAATTCTACCCTATGCAAAAGACAGCTCGAATCCGTAGCGAACTAAATCAATTCACCCAGCTTCCGACTGAACTATTCTCGAAATGCTTTGAACGCTTCAAGGATCTTTTGGTTCAATGTCCACATCACGGCATCCCGAGATGAGATCTTTGCCGAATCATATATGAGGGCATTAACCCTACCACTAAACAAAACCTTGAAAACTTGTGTCAAGGCACCTTTATGACCAAGGATGATGGGGAAGCTTGGAAATTTTTAGAAGAGTTCGCTGAAAAATCCTTACAGTGGGAGAGTGGAACCCAGTCATCGTCTAGGGGTGGTGTACACCAAATTGATGCGTCCATAGGTGTTCGAGCTGAGATGGCAGCAATGCAAAAGAAGCTCGAGACTATGGAACACAAATTTTTAGCAGCCTCCCTGAATCCGATATCGCTCCCCAAAACTGTATGTGGGTGCTGTTCTGATCCTTCTCACTTAACGGAAGAATGTCCATTAAACTCTCCGTTTCAAGGTCACGAGCATACCAATGCCGCATTTCAAAGACCTAGAAACGATCCATATTCTTCCACGTATAATCAGGGTTGGAGGAATCACCCGAACTTTGCTTGGAACCAATCCCAATCTCAAAACACGGTTCCAAACCCGAATCAATTCCAAAGGGATCTTCCACCACAACAGCAACCACTTCAACTCACTCAGCACCCCTACCAATCACAAAATTTTCAAAACCAGGTCAACCCTCCTGCACCGTCTAATCCTATGCAGTTGACCTGTTCTGACGAGTTCTCTCAATTCACACAAACCATAAAGTCACTCTCGTCAAATTTCATGGAAGTATCGGCTGAGGTTAGGTCTTCCGTCAGTGAGATAAAGAAAAACTCAGCATCCCAAGCCGAGAGTATCAGATCGATGGAAGCTGAATTTGCACGACTTAAAGCCGAAATGAGTGCGAGAGAAAAAGGGAAACTTCCGTCTCAACCCCTACCGAATTCTGGGCATTACAATGTAAATGCCATCACAACGTTGAGATCAGGAAGAGTGCTGAATAACCATGTTGGGGAAGAAATTGATGATGTTGAAAATCCTATCAATAACACCCCGGCTGAGACCTTTCCTCACACACACACTTCTACTTCTGATCCTTATTCTTCTACCCCACCGCCTTCTCACGAGCCTATTCTCCGTTTCCCACTAGGCTCGACACTTCAGTACAGTTCTTCTAGTTCTCCACATACGATCCTCACTCCTCTTTTGGGATCACGTCTACCCCCACTTCCTTCTTCTATGATGGACCTAGCGCTTATTGCTAAAGCTCCTTACCCGAATCGGTTAAGGGGTAACAAATCGAGTCCACATATGGAGAAAATTATGGAAATGTTCAAACATGTTAACATCAACATCCCTCTTCTAGATGCTATTCAACAAGTCCCCGCTTATGCGAAAATTCTTAAGGACTTGTGCATTAGGAAGAGGAAGACTCAAGTGCCAAAGAAGGTCTTCATGTCTAATAACATTAGCACTGCTTTTATCCCACAGCTACCAAAGAAACGTAAGGACCCAGGATGTCCTACGATATCGATTTCTATTGGGGGTAAAAACATCAACCGTGCTCTTTTATACCTTGGCGCAAGTGTTAACCTACTTCCATATTCTGTCTATGAGCAGCTAGGGATTGGAGAGTTGAAACCAGCTCACTGCACTCTCCAAATGGCAGACCGTTCAATCACCAAACCTAGGGGTGAACTAGAGGATGTGTTGATAAAGGTCGAGGAATTTGTATTCCCTGTGGACTTCATTGTTCTCGATACACAACCTGTAGCAAATCACCGGAGCCAAATTCCGGTGATTTTGGGTCGACCATTCTTTGCCACTTCCAATGCTGTCATTAACTGTAGAAACGGTTCAATGAACTTATCCTTTGGAAATATGACCATTGAACTGAACATCTACAAAGTTGGAAGTCAGCCATCAGAACCCTCTGCTCATATACTTGATGTGTGCTCTGTCCACGAGATTGCTCCCGAAAGTTGCGGAGTTGATGAACTTTGCTTTACAGATCTCGACGACACCACCACATCACTATTTGATCTTGCACATGATCTTAGTGAGGACACCAATTCCACGCTTGAGTCTGTCACTCCTGACTTATCACCACCCGAGTCTGTATCTTTCACAGGCTATGAGCTTCTTAGTGACTCCGAAAATCACTCGATGATCCCACCTTCTATTATTTCTCCGCCAGCATTAGATCTCAAAATTTTACCTTCTCATCTTAAATATGCTTATTTAGGTGAGAATGAGTCTTTACCGGTTATCATATCCGCTTCTCTAGCATCGGAGCAAGAGAATGCACTTTTGTCGGTATTGAGATCTAATAGGGAGGCGTTTCGTTGGACCATGGCGGACATCAAAGGGATTAGTCCCTTGATTGTAGAACATCATATACACTTGATGGATGATGCCAGACCAACCCGAGAACCACAGAGACGGTTGAACCCCGTCATGAAGGAAGCGGTGATGAAAGAGATTATCAAATGCCTTGATAATGGTATTATATACCCAATCTACGATAGCCAATAGGTGAGTCCAATACATGTCGTCCCTAAGAAATCTGGCATCACTGTTATTACCAATGAGGCAAATGAGTTGATTTAGACACGCGCCCAAACTGGGTGGCGTGTATGTATTGATTAGAGAAAACTCAATGCCGCCACGAGGAAAGACCACTTTCCTCTACCTTTCATTGATCAGATGCTAGAACGCTTAGCTGGACGTGAGTATTATTGCTTTATGGACGGATACTCTGGCTATAATCAGATCCCCATTGCCAAAAAGGATCAAGATAAAACCACATTTACTTGTCCTTTTGGTACCTTTGCTTATAGACGCATGCCCTTTGGGTTATGCAATGCTCCCGCTACCTTTCAGCGGTGTATGATGGGGATATTCTCTGACATGGTCGAGAATTCTTTGGAGATTTTCATGGACGATTTCTCGAATTTTGGAGATTCTTTTTCTAACCGCCTATCGAATCTTGACGCGGTTCTTACTCGTTGCAAAGAGAAGAACTTAATCTTGAATTGGGAAAAATGCCATTTCATGGTCCAAGAGGGAATTGTGCTTGGACATGTTATTTCACGGAAAGGCATTGAGGTTGACAGAGCTAAGATAGATGTCATTCAAAACCTTCCTCATCCCAAAAGCGTCAAGGATATCCGATCATTTCTTGTCCATGCGGGCTTTTATAGGAGATTCATTAAGGATTTTAGCAAAATTGCTAGACCCTTAACTCTTCTCTTAGCCAAGGATACGACCTTCCACTTTGACTCGGATTGTAAGGCAGCATTCGACTCACTCAAACACTCCCTCACTACAGCCCCCGTTCTATCGTCTCCAGATTGGGACTACCCCTTTGAGCTTATGTGTGATGCATCAGATTTTGCAGTTGGTGCAGTCTTAGGACAACACATTGAAAAGATGCCATACATGATCTATTATGCGAGTAAGACCCTGAATGATGCTCAAATTAACTATACAACAACCGAAAAAGAACATTTGGCGGTTGTATTTGCATTAGAAAAATTCAGGCCTTATTTGATTGGCTCACCAATAGTTGTGTACACTGACCACTCCACCTTGAAACATCTTTTGGCGAAGAAAAATGCAAAAGGCAGGCTAATACGTTGGATCCTTCTATTACAAGAATTTGATCTTATTATCAAAGATAAGAAAGGATGTGAAAACGTTGTAGTCGACCATCTTTCACGCATCTCTTCTTCACCTGTGACCCTGCCGATCAATGATTCGTTTCCGGACGAACAACTCTTGAGCATATCCGATGAACCTTGGTTCAGGGATATTGTGAACTATCTTGTCACGGGACTGATACCCAGCGATTGGTCAAAACAGGACAAACACCGTTTTCTATCCCAAGTAAAACACTTTTACTGGGATGATCCATATATGTTTAAGTATTGTCCTGATCAGATCATTCGCTGGTGTGTCCCAAATGAGGAGTTCAAGAGTGTTCTATCTTTTAGTCATGATCAGGCCTGTAGGGGTCACTTCGGTCCTAAAAAGACGGCGGAGAAAGTTTTGCAATGCGGATTTTATTGGCCGACCTTGTTCAAGGACGCATTTGATTATTGCAAAACCTGTACACAGTGTCAACACACGAGTAGGATTTCCCGGAGAAATGAGATGCCCCAGCAACCCATCTTAGTGGTTGAAATTTTCGATGTTTGGAGCATTGACTTTATGGGTCCCTTTCCCAACTCCTTTGGGAATTTGTACATACTGCTTGCGGTTGATTACGTCTCGAAGTGGGTTGAAGCCATTCCATGTCGCACTAATGACAAGAAGGTTGTCATTAAGTTCTTAAAAGAAAATATCTTTTCGTGATTTGGACACCCACGTGCTATCATTAGCGATAACGGGACATATTTCTGCAACAGGTCTTTCGAGACTTTGATGCGGAAATACGCAATCAACCATAGACTTTCTACACCCTATAATCCCTAAACGAGCGGGCAGGCTGAAATTTCAAATAGACAGATCAAACAAATCCTGGAGAAAACTGTTGCGAAGAATAGAAAAGATTGGTCGACCAAACTGACGGATGCTTTTTGGGCATTCCGAAATGCATTTAAAATCGATCTAGGGATGTCTCCATATAGGTTAGTGTTTGGGAAGGCTTGTCACTTGCTAGTCGATATTGAGCATAAAGCATTGTGGGCTATTAAAGAAATCAACTTTGACTTAAACCAAGCCTGCAACTTTCGGAAGCTGCAATTAAATGAGCTAAGCGAACTCCGTGATGAAGCTTATGATAACGCTATAATCGTAAAAGATAGGACTAAGGTTTTTCACGATAAAAATATTTTGAGGAAAACATTTACACCCGGTCAACAAGTCCTTCTTTATGATTCACGACTACACTTTCACGTGGGTAAGCTTTGATCTCGGTGGAAGGGACCTTTTGTTGTGCGGTCTGTATACCCGCACGGGGCAGTAGAGGTAGAAAATGTTAAAAACGGCACATTTTTCAAAGTGAATGGACATAGACTAAAGCCGTATTTTTCCACTGACCCCACGAAGGAGCTCCTGTTCTTACAGGAGCCATTTTATCTTGATTAAAATTCCTCCGTCTCACCTCCATGTCCTATAAATTACTGCATCATCTTTTTGAATGGAGGTGAGTGAAAAGAATAAGTTTGGGGGAGGATCTTCACTTATATATTTTGCCCCCACTAATAAATTCCTCCCAGGCTTACAGGTTTTGTAGATATAGCGGTTGGCAACAGTGAGGACACTGTTGAAAACAAGTTTGGGGGAGGTTTGTGCTTATTTTTGCATCATTTGCATACCATTTGCATAAGCACAAAACATTTTTTAAAAAAAAACCTATAAAAATTTAAAAAAATTTCAAAACCCATAAAAATTTAAAAAAATTTCAAAATTTCTAAATATTTAATATTTAAACATTTTTTTGTACATAAATAAGATAATAAAAGATTAGATAGTGAAAAATTACATCCATGAGATTAGAAAAATTTAAGAAAACCAAGAAAAATTAGAAGTTTTCTTATACGAACTAGTAATAAGTAGTTATGAGCCGTTGTCACAAGGGTTAGTAAGATGAAGGAAGTCACTAATCTGAGGATAAAAATAAGTCTGAAAAATAGTTTTTATTATGGAAGCCAAACATTTTGAACGTTGATACCCTGCTATTCGCACTTACACACGTCTTGAAGCCCGGGATAGTAGAGGATACCTTGAAATGCTCTTGTCTAAAAGCCAATGTATGAAGGAAATAAAAAAAAATGATGAAGAAAATATAAAATGGTGAGAAAAATGGACAATGGTTTTGTTATCGCCAAGGCAGCAATAAAAAGATATAGCGAGGGTGCCTCTTCACCTAGTGCCCTAAGGCCAACTGGTCTGAGAGTCACTGCTAAGCCTTAGGTGGTGCAAGACGAGGAAAAACACCAAATAAGCAAGCACATGAGTAATCGGTCGGTTAGTACCTCAAGAAGTATTAACGGTCGCATGAAAGTGTGTGAGCAATCTCATCTAAATATTCATTAATTAAAAAGTACTGAGGCTGATGGGTAAGAGTATGATAGCTTGAATTGAATTCTCCGGGTGTAGGGATGTCTTTACACACACGTAGGGTTATATGATCGATGTTTGGAAGACAGATAGGAATGAAGAATAAAGACGATGTTTTATTGAGGGATGATGTGATTTCTGACATCTTTTCATGACTATTAAGATAGGGCTCATGACAACCGAAAAACTAGCTTAGTTGGAAACTCTAATTTTCAAGGCCTTTCTTTTACAATTCTTTTCTTTAAATGTAATATTCATGATCTTTCTTTTATTATTGGATTATGTGGGTGCAATCCGCTGAAAACCCTCAGGAGACAACACTCCTCCTACTAGGGACACCTAGAGGTTTAAAGGCTTGTTGCACGTGCTCAGTGCAATCGTGTTGCCTATGAAAGTGTGCTAGTTAGTTTTTCTCTTTCTTTATTTTCTCCTTCTCTTTTTAATAAAATAATTCGCTCGAGACGACCGAAAATAAGTTTGGGGGAATTTGATCAGTCGAAAATAATGTATTTTTAGCACGTCAATTTCCCTATCATTTGCACTCATCTAGAAGTGTTCGGCATTCATATAGCACATATTAGCAAAACACCCCTAAAATACCAGATTACATGTGTTATACTCTAAAACCGGAATTTTTAGGGAAATTGACTGTATTTCATGACATCGTATCATCCTTGTATTGTGCAACACTTGTTTCGAAGTCTGTGCAGGAAATTCCAGGAGAAAGGCCAAAGTTGTCAAAATGCTGATAAAAAAATACGCCAACTCAAAGATCTGAGATCTGGCAATGATCTAGAAGGAATTTTGGGAATAAACATATCATGCAGTACACCTGAACTCAGTACAAGAATTACCAGAGAAGTTGAAGCACTTCGGCTCCTATTGGACCGCGGATCCGCGGCCGGAGCCGGCTTGCGCCGCGGATCCGCGGTGGAGAGGCCACGTCATCGGCACTGCTTCAGTTCAGATCTCTCTTCTCAGCTTCAGAGCTCCTTCAAGCTACTGCAATTGCCAGAACACTCCAGAACATTCTGCCAGATCAGCAAGTCCTTTGATATAAGCTAATGATGTCCTAGCTTCCAAAGCAAGCTTCTCCTTAACTACCTTAAGAGGCTAGAACCTTCTCCCTAACCTCCTAGCTTAAGGAGGAAGCTAAACCCTAACTAACTAGTTCTAGAGGCTTCTACCTAACTAACTAGCTTACAAGGGAAGCTAACCTAATCCAAGCTTCTTAAGGAAGCTAATCATTCCTAAGCCTATAAAAGGGACCCTAGGCCTCACTTGAAAAGTTTGTTCAAAAATTCTCCCCACAAGTTGAGTGACACGACTTGTGCCTCAAACCCTAACCCTAATCCAATCAAAAAGCCAAAAGTTCAAGATCTTTGAGTTCAATCGAAGCAAGAATCCTTCAAAGCCTTTAGAAGCGAAGCCGGACTTCATCAGAGTAAGTGATCAAAGCCGATCCGCGACTCAAGGAGCCGAAGCGACGCCAAATTCGACGATCTAGTTCCTTCCTTTTGTCAATTCAAGTGAGTTGTAACGAATTTGTCGATAAATAAAGGTGAAATTCTTTTATCTTGATTTCTTTAAATTCAAGCATTATGATTCAATCTAGATTCTTGAATGTGTTCTTTGTGATGATGCTTGAGTAAACTCCACTCGTGGAGGAGTCGAAACAAATCAATAGATGATGAAGTTGACGAATCTTTAAATATTTTCTTAAGTCCTATAACGTTTGTAAATTCTTGAAAATCGAATGATCGATGATCTAGTTTCGAGGCGAAATGCTTTCTTGATTATTTTCGCATGGAACTAGAGATCAACGATCGATCATTTGATTAACTTGAAGCTAGATTTTGAATGAGATTCATCAAAAGGACAAAGGATGAGATGAGAAATCTCTAGTTTCTTCGCAAGATCCTTAACCCTCGATAAATCGTCATCGATCTAGTATCAATTCGTTAATGGATAAGAATAATTAATCATTAGATCTCATCACATCTATAGATCCGATCTACTCCTACGAGCCACACTTCGAATCTTGGTTGTTTGTTTGGAAATCATCACGCATCTCAATTCTTGATTTTAATGTTTTCTTAGATCTAGATTTTTCTAATTCTTGATATTCAATTTTACAAATCATGAATTGTTTCTTTTCTTTTCTTTAAATTTTCGAATCATCTAATTCGAAAATTGAACGGATCTCACTTTCCCTGTGGACGATCCAGACTTACTAACGCGCTACATCCGACACCATTATTGATTGCGGTCAAAAATATTTTTGGTTGTGATTTCTATACAATTTTCTATAAACCGACACAACGAGAAATTCATTCAATCAAATGGCGCCGTTGCCGGGGATCATTTGATTTACTTACACAATCAGAAATCGTTTCAATCAAGCATCGTACATTTTGGGCGATAAAGGAGCTGAATCTGTCTCTCGAAGATGCGGGCAGCCATCGGAAGCTGCAGTTGAACGATTTGAGCGAGCTTAGGGATGAGGCTTGCAAAAACGCGGTTGTCGTTAAGAACAGAACGATGGTGTTTCACGATAAACACCTTTTGCGCAAAACATTCGAACCTGGTCAACAATTACTGCTTTATGACACCCGGCTACATTTCCATCCAGGTAAGCTCAGATCTCGCTGGAAAGGGCCATACTTTGTGCGGAATGTGTATCCGCATGGCGCTGTGGATTTGGAGAATCCAAAGGACGGTTCATTTTTCAAAGTAAACGGACACCGACTAAAACCGTACCTTAGCGCCGAACCAACAGAGGAGCTCCTAGTCTTACAGGAGCCGGTTTACCCTGCATAATCTTCCTCTGCCTACCACCAAACTTCGGTTATCCAGCCAAGAACAGTGGACACTGTTCCAAATAAGTTTGGGGGTATGTATATACCATTTTGTATATATTTGTGGATATTCTTTTCTATTTTTACTATTTTTTTTCTTTAAAAACAAAATTTTTTTTGTGTATATCTAACCGACATTTTTGACCCTTTAATGATCTCTTCATGCAATGACAGTGAGGACACTGTCCAGTTTAAGGTTGGGGGTACGCTCGGTACGCATTTCTAACCTTCGCATTCATATGTATATTTTGCATCTGCATACTAAAATCCATAAAATCCATAAAAATCAGAAAATTTCTAAAAACATAAAAACTTTTTTGTCAAGTTAGCTAGTGGGAGAACTCAGATTCAACATTTTGACGGTTTTGTTTGATAAGATAAGAATAACTAAATCTTATTTTTAGATTTTGAAAACCTGAAAGATAACTCTCCTTTGAAGTTAACTATAGCTGATATACATCTTTACATCACACTACACGTGTCGTGAGTTTTGGAAATTAGATGACAAGTCTATTATGTCTAAAAACTTTTAAATGGATAAATGATTTTCTGAGAATCAAATTGGTTTGTTCTGAAATAAGTAATATCAAGAATAGTTTATGAAGTGAAGCAAATATGAAGGAATGTTATTGATGCCTTATTTGGAACTAATTCTGAAAAATAACACATCTGGAACTTGATTGGAATGATTACACACCTAACCCACTAAACACGTCTTTTATCCAAAAAAATAACTGAACTGCCAGTTATATCTCCGTTCGTATTGAATCATCATGATTTTCACGCTAAATTGTCTTTTGTTTTTGGACCTAGGTAACTTGAGTAATTAAGTCCGCTGGGGTGTTTCTACACCTAATGCCGTAAAGCCAACTGGTTTAGGTGCATTGGCCCAAACCTCGTTAAGAAATCTAGAAAGTCCAGATTAAAACAAAGTCAAGCAAGTGTTCTCTCCGAGTTAAAATTCCTAACGGTTCTTTGTGCGAGAATAATCTTGACAAAAGACAGGTTTTTATAAAAAATATTTCTAGCGGAGATATGAAGGTTTTATTCTATGATAAAGACTGTTGAACGTTCACATAGGTGTGTATGAAATGAAAACAAGAAAAAGGTGGAGTGAAAAATAAGACCTAGTTTCCTGTTAAGGAAGATAGAAATTCTGAAATTGAAACCTTACTGGGGAGCGAAACATGAAAAATACTTAACTCTTTATAAAACTTTTGTGATCCTTTTAAAATTTTTATTTGGGCTTTATTGTGTGACATGATGACTTTAATCGATCCTTCTGGAACTTAACGACACTATTTGCACTGCACGTAAAGACATATAAAATCTTAAGTTAAATAAGAAGCGAGGTGTGAAAAATAAAGGTTCGATAGTCTAGACTTAGGATAATAGAATTGTTATTTTCTGAAACAAACCTTAGGGTTTGAATCATAGGTATTTTGCAAAACTAGCTTGACCGGATTTTGTGGGTAGTATCCGCTGAAAACCCTCAGGAGACAACACTCCTCCTACTAGAGACACATGCTCAGTGCAATCGCGTTCCCTGCGAAAGTGAGGTTAGAAATTTTTGTGAATAAATTGGCTTTGCTCGGGACGAGCAAATGATAAGTTTGGGGGTATTTGTTCATATCAGATTTTTGCATTTTTATACCGTCCAATTTTTATCACATTGCTTATCGGTAGGTACTCTTTAGCCGTGTTTGCTAGTTAATTGCAGGATACAGGTTCTCAGCTCTAAACAGTGAAATTCATGGAAAAGCACGACAAAATTCCGGATTACTGCCAACCACAGATAAAACACGGGTCTCCGCTCTCTATCCATATGTTGCCGCACACCAGTTTAAGGGACAAAATGGCAAATCAATGTCATTTTCATGCACAAAGCTCAATGGCAACACAAGATCCAACATATCTACGCGGAGCTCAAGAAAAATCATGACAAAAGATCCACATCACATCACCTTTTGATCTACTGAAATTCTGGAAAAATTGTGAAGAGATTCTGAGAAACAACATATACCACACTGAAGAGTACAGACAACCAGGGCATCCGACAAAACATGAAGGCCCAAGCCTTCTAATTGGCCGCGGAACCATGGCATAAGCGTGCTTAGGCTGCGGATCCGCGGCCTGATAGTCTCCGCAGCACCTAGTCTTTTGAGGGTATTTTGGTCATTTTATATGGAGGCAGATTGTTGCCTTAGGTTTCCAGTTCCCTGCCTATAAATAGCCGAGAACATTGCAAGCCAAGGGTGCTTATTCTTGTGTAAAAATTCTAGGATATATTTTGTAGTCTTCTTCCTCTTTTCATCTTTTCTCCATTAAAATCTTGTAGTGAGGTTTCATGAGTGAAGTGATGAATAAAAGTGTTCTTTTTGTTACCATGCTTATCTTGTTATGATTGTTAATTATAATTGCTTGTATTTTTCATTTGCTAATCTAGTTGTTGTTATTTGTTGTTTGTTTCTTTCTTGTTCTCTTTTTCTTTATCCTTAACAACAATGATGCTTAAGCTTGATCCTTGCCAAAGTGAGGTCTCAAATAGCTAGTTGTAATCTTCTAACCTCTTTCTTTCTATCTTCCTCCTTTGGTTTTATTTTCCTTTTTCTTGTAATGGGTGAGTATTTTTCTCACTTGTTAGGGTAGGATAAGGAAAGTTTGAGAGAAGGAAATTGCTCTCACTCTTTTCTTGCCCAACATCTTAATTCTGACTCCCGTTAATTGAACCACAATCCGCTCCCTACGGCACCCTATCCTACATGATAGCGGTGATTCCTTAGTGAGACCGGTTGTGGTTGAATTAACCGGAGGTTAAGGATAAGAGCCAAGAACGGACGGACAAGCACCAAAAGGAAGAACTTAAGCGTTGGAAAGCCTAACTTATACTCGCAAGTTCCTTCCTAGTCGTGCTAATCCCTGTTGTTGCCGATTACCGTAACACCGATATTAAGAGTGGCAACGAAAGAAGTGAGCGACTCCTAACTCAAACTAACCTAATCCTAACCCTAACAAGCTCTTTTTATATAAAATTTTAGCACATAGTTAATCTCAAATCAAACCTGGACATTTGGACTTAACTCGTTAAAGCACATAGAAAAAGATTCCTATCTCCCTGCGGACGACCCGTACTCAACCGGCTAGCTACAAGCGAAACCGTCTTGATTACGGTAATTAACTAAGCACGCAAAAACTCTACCAATCATCACACCACAAAATAATGAAAATATAATGTACGTATATGCCATCCGCATTCGCCACTGGGTCCCGTCATCACCCGTTAGGTTACTTAACTAACGACAGAGCGGGGACTGGACTAGCGCGGGTGTAAAACATATACAACATCTACTAGTATATATATCAATATATAATAATCGTTCCAGGCATGATAAATGCAATATCACAGAAAAGTAATAAGCATCACAGAACAATACAGATAATCTGGGAGCCCCGGGTTTCCTTTGAGCCGCAACTGAAACTCGACGTTCCCCTGGTCGTGCGGATAGCTTGTGCAATGAAAACCTAGACCCCTACGAGCGCGGCAAGTTACCCGCCAAAACCAGAAGCGAGGCAACCCCCTTCAGCAAAGTGAATGGACCACCCAGCACTTCACGGAATCCGGTAACTTGAGCACCCCTCCTTGGGTCACCTGTACCCCCAACGAGTGCGGCGAATAGCCTGCCAATTCTAGAGTGAAGCCCCCTCTGTCTCAAAGCCATTAGATGCGGGCCCGTTGCCCTCTAGAACCCGACTATCCGTGCACTCCACCGTGGGATAATCCTAGTACAGAAAAGAAAATATGTACAATGGTGGCATCGACCTTAACCCGGTCGTGCCCTAAAAAATAATATATAAACAGGCAGTGACGACAGTCCACATGTCGGACGCTCGCCCCGCAATATCAAATGTACAAATAGAACTAAACTGTACTACCATTGCATCCAAGATATCCACCATGACGAATCTGCAACATCAAAGCACAACACAGAACATCAACGTGAATGTCACGTTCGCAAAACCCGTCTAAAAGGACTATAGCAATTAGACAAGATTTACCGCTCGAATGACATTCACGGTCACAGATAGTAATGTAATGCACTGCAAACTTTAAATAATGTTAGAAAATATCGACTTCGAAATAACCCCCGAATAGCCCCAAACAATCTGATAAAACCTTATCCAAACTGGGCTAAACAAACAATACCACTGCACAAACTTTCCAGAGACTAGACTGCACCCCAAAAACCAAACCTAGAAGCCCAAAGAAGGCCGGCCTCCTCGAATTTTTGAGCCATGTGCTCGGCCAAAATCCGAGGGATTGGGGTCGTGTTTGGGGTGTAGGCTAGGGGTCATGTCAGTAGTCTTCTGCACTTGTTTAAAAAATTTTTGAAGACACTTTCAAAATCGACAGAGAAAGAAATGTACAGGGCAGTGTATCGGGTTTGTTTCGATTTTGATAGTTTAACATTGTCTAAACAAGCTAGCTAAGGGTTAATGGGTTGGCTTTGATACCATGTTGGGCTACGGCAGCACCCCGGCCGTCAATCCGAGGCTAAACGCGGAACAAAAACTTTTCAAACTCGGCGCTACCGCAACCAATAACCCGGATCATACCATTAACGCTAAACTAGCTAACTACTAAAATGATAGAATGTCTATACCGATCGATCCATGTCCTTCAGTCTTTAGCCACCATCTTTAGCTCCTCATGGCATCTCCGATCTCGCGCGATCTCCGGTCTCCTCATCGAAGTGGCACCACGTCAAGAAGTCTTTTTACGGGCTCCCGCTTCAAACCGAAGCAATTCGGACATGAAGTTTGCTAGCCGACATGTCCAAGGTGAAGTAGAGAATGTGTGTGATAAATTTGTCTCTAAACATCCAATGATTCTCAACACATGAGATTGTATGGATGGAAGAAGAAGAACATGCCATTGATGGAGATTGTGAGCTCAAAGAGAAAGCCAGAGAAAAAGAAGAAGAAGCTTGTTCTCTTGTGTGAGATGACAAATTGAGAGAGGCTTAGAATGATAATCTCAAGAGCTAACCCCATACATGTGGCTGCCCTATCTCTCATTACCTTTCATTTCACACCACAAATCAATCAAGATAATTGTCATGGCACAATAAAACACACCATGAGTCACCAATGAAGAACATGTCACATTTAATGCACATAATCATGACACCCACTCACAATTTCCACCAAATAAACATTAATCCAAATGTTTATGACAATAAAAAGATACGGCGTCAACTAAAGTAAACTCGTGACAGATCACAAGAATACCCCTCACCTGTAAATACATACCTGCATCCGCATTCCGACTGAATACGAATGCAATGAGACTAAAGTAATCCAACAAATCTAATACTAGGATCCGGCTTAAACCAAAGTCCACTAGTATGATCTGTCCGATCATGATCCGTGCACAAGTGCACGTATATGATCGAACCCTGCCATAAAACCATATGGCCTCTACAACGTTTCGCCCAAACTTAGGAAAATTTCTGTAGGGGACTCTAAGACTCGTCAATACGCTGGCAGTGGGTTTAACCACAAGCACGTTAGTGGTACTAGCTGTACGTAACGGCTACCCATGTATTGACAAAAAGGGAGGCTGATGAGGGAACTCATCCAGAAACCCTACTGAGCCTGTCAGTGACAATATCCATACAGTCCAGTCCGTTCGTCTATGAGTATCGTATATCGGGCCTAGGGGGCTAGTAAACGTCAGACCCCCAATAGCGGTATAATTCGTGTCGGAGTGTAGCCCAGAACGCCCTGAGAAACTACTGGAATACCTACCAGTAAATATCACTTGCCTTGGCCAAGGACTTTGTGTAATGGCTCTCCTAAACACAGCGTGATCTCACCCTTAATACCGAGAGAGACGAAACCCCTGCCGATCCGCTCACTGACTCCATGTGGCTCGGGACTGTATCCAACTAAAACCTGTTTGCCGGACTCCTTTGAGCCATAGTAGGATAGTAATCAAAGCACAGTGGGAACTCACACGAGACAAATGGCGATCTCAGGTCGATAGACTAACCTGTACACATGTCACCAGGGAACTGCTATCTGACGACAGGTATAAAACCGACTAGCATGTTCCCCTGCGAGTCCGTACGGAGTACTCATAACCCAATGAGCACCTGTATACTATCTTAGGTAAACCAACCGACACCAATGGCTTGTAAGACCAGCCACCATCCCTCGTCGGGGTCTTGATCCGTATACACTAGTCTACTCATGGAGTATCGATGCCCATTCTCGAAACTCCCACGACTAGGGACACTTTAAGGATATGCTTATAGACTACCCAACTCTCACGTATATGATCGCCATCATACTGCTGGTAGTCAAGCAATAATCCTATAGGCTCTATCAACGTGTAATAGTGATCTGCAATGTCACCTGAAGCATGTACACGATGATAAAGACAGACCAGATGGCATACTATCATCTCGAGTAAGACTGTTCTACCGGTATACGACCTCCCTCAATCATTGCAATCACGTTCCTGTGATCCAATAATTGACTTGTGGGCACTATAGCCAACATTACTGGTAGGGATTCCAGTAGTTTCTCAGGGTGTTTTTGGCTGTACTCCGACACGACTTATTGTGCTATTAGAGGTCTGATGCTTGCCGCCCCTAGGCCCGATATGCGATACTCTTAAAAGAACAGACCGGACTGTACGGAGATTGCCACAGACGGGCTCAGTAGGGATACAGATGAGTTTGCTCATCGGCCTTCTTATCGACAAATACTTAGGTAGCCGTTACGTTCAGCTAGTACCGCTGACGCGCTTATTGTTAAACCCACTACCAGCGTACCGTCGAGTCTTTAGAGTCCCATACAGAGGGTTTCCCAGCTTCGGGCGAAACGATGTATAGGTCGTATGGTTTTATGACAGGGTTCGATCACATACGTGTACTTGTGCACATATGATGTTCGGGCGGACAATACCAGTGGGTTTTAGTTTAAGACGGATCCTAGTATTTGGTTATTGGATTAGTTATGTCTCATTGTATTCGTGTTTCTCGGAATACGGATACGGGTATGTATATACGGATGAGAGGGGCATTCTTGTAAATTGATCAAGATTGTTTCTTGGAGTGAGACACCTCAATTAGGGTTTTTCTTTTATAGTGAAATATTTTATGAGGTGGAGGAAAAGAGGTGAGAAACTTGCTGGTATTTTAGTGTAATGTGAACATGGCATTATGTTGACTTCATTGGACTTTAGTGAGAGATGAAGACTTAGATATTTTGAGATATTACTTGAGATATTTGTATGAGATATTTTCTTTTAGTTTAAAGTAAATGATATAAGCCATTTTCACATTATCTAATGGCCTTGGTCATTCTACAGATACTTTTCACTCTCACTTTCCTCAAGCTTTCTTCATCTCCTCTCAAACCCTAACCATTTCATGAGTTGAGAACCCTAAGGTTTTGTGAGACTACTAAACTCCTAATCACTCTCTACACATCCTAGGCTACTTAGTTTAGCACACCAAGTGACCTAGTTACCTCAAGTTAGAGGTTAAGCTCAAAGTTGGAACTCTCGGGTGGATCTTCTACGATTTGGAGAAGACGACGAGGAGGCGCGATCCATTCTCACTTCGGGGAGCTCACGACATGAAGAAGGACAGCGAGGAGGTGAAGGACAGCGAGAACTTGAGGTATAACATTCTAATATTGTAGTTAAATCTCTAAGCTAGTTTGTTAGTTAGGGTTTAGTATCGATCTTGGAGTTTAGCCGATGTTACAAAGCACTTAAAAATCGTTTTTTGCAAACTCCGCCTCCCCGCAAACACGTGGGGTGAGTGGCATCGACTTACAGTGGTATCAGAGCCGACTAAACCATAATTAACAGATTAAACGACAAGTAAAACTACGAAACCGAAATAACCCGAAAACATCGAAACGTAGATCCTAGTTTCTGTTGATTTTTTCCGAGGCTCTAAAAATTATTTTAGCAACTGCAGAGTACTCCTTCACCTGTAAAATGAACACTCACCAAAAATGAGGCAATTCCCTCGAATTTTGGCCGGCCACATTGGCCAAAAATCCGGCCTCACCCGTTTTCCAGTGACGGAATGCCTCGTGTTTTGGTATGTGGTCTTGTTACTTGGATCTAGGGTTTCAGGAGTTGTTTATTTTTGCCAATTTTGAATATACTGTCAATTCTTTACTGTGGAAATACGGGGTGTTTCGAAGTCATAGTTTTAACGTCGTTTAATGTTTCAAGTTGTGATATATGTGTTCGTAAACTTCCGCTAATTGTTATATGTCGGTTAGTTGGGGGTTGCACATATCTGTGATGCTTTTGTGGTTTGTGTATATGAATAATGTTGGATTGTCGTGAATGAAAAGCCGGGGATGTGAGGTGTTATATTCTTTCATTAGATGTAAAATTTGTAAAGTGATGTAATATTATTTTGCGGGACACATCCGGGTTGAGGTTGTAGCCACCGTTGTATTATTTCTTTTACTGTTTATTGCTCCTAGGATAGACCCAAGGAGGGGTGCACAAACTACCGGGTATTTTAAAGTGCCGAGTGGCCTACTCACGTTGATGATGGAGGTTACTTCACTTCAGGTATTTGGCGGGTAGTTTGCCACACCCGTAGGGGTCTGGGGTTGGGTTTGGTTATTCATCGCGACCGTGGAATCCGTCTTTCGTTACAGGCTTAAACGAAACGCGGAATTCCTAGTATATCCAATATATTCATCTGTGATCTGGAATGCCTATTATTGCATCTGAAAAATGGATATTATTATATAATAGACGTTGCTTATGTTTTGCATCCGCGCTAGTCCAGCCCCCAGCTCTGGCGTTAGTTATCTAATCTAACGGTGTAAGACGGGGCCCCATGGCGAATGCGGATGACATAAGCATACGTTGTATTTTCATCTTTTTCTGTAATGGTAGGTTAATTCATGGGACTGCATTACATTAATGCAAAGCAAACAAACCAAAGCTGAATTGTTGGAACAATTTTAAAACCACTCGTTTTTTTCAAAAATCAACAAAACTTTTAAAAAATGCGGAGCTTAAACCACTCCTTTTAAAAGCTATCAGGTTCCTTCGATTATATCAAGTTCACCATGTTCACGGTTTTGCCAAAACTATTCGTAGCCCTCCGTCATTTCAGTTGGATATTCAGTAGTATTCAAGCTATGTATTTTGACCTTCGCCAAGGCATAGTGATTGGTAGCTGCTGAATATTCATCTGTAGCATAGATAGATGCATTAGTTTGGGACAGCCGTACTACTATTTTGGCCTTCATCAAGGGTATGTGCGGGTGGGTTCAAATTAACCTGGACAATGACGGGTAGAACTTGACATGTGACTTATGATATGTTGGCCTTCGTCAAGATCATAAGAGCATGGGGAAAAAATCCACATCGGGAGTTTCTAAAGAAACTGAAACTTGCTAGTGTTGCATACCATTTGGAGTGTGATAATTTTAGTAGGATTCCTTTGACTTTATCATACAATGATATTTGGATCCTGATCCTACTGTGAGTATATGTTACTCCTCGGGAGATTTTTTCACTTAACGATCAATGCTATAAACCAAGTAGGTGTCTAGAACAGTGTTAGCGGGGCCACGCCTCCGAGGAAAAGTGGTTATTTAATTAAAGAACTTCGCGAAAGCGTTGTAAAACCTCCTTCGAAGTACCGACACTAGTCTGGCTGAAATGTTAAGCAAGTATTGTACGGTGAGATTAATCCTGACTAATTCTTCTTTTATGGTTTGAGGAAGGATTCGAGAAACAGTGGGAGCCATCCTGTTTAGATAAACTAAAAATCAATCTAAACTTGCAAGAGCATCATGCTAAAGTGTTTTTTCTCTCTCTCCTAATTGTAGCAACCGAAGATGACGGGCCTTAAGTTACTATTAGATAAAAATATATTGACAGGGCCAAACTATAAAGATTGGTTCAGGAATGTCAAGATGGAAATCACCTATGAAAAATTGGGCTATGTCCTTACTACTAAAGCCCTCGCCGTCCCAGGTCCAGACTCCAGTGTCGCGGATATTGAGATCCGTAAGACCTGGGAGATTGACTGCGCGAAGGCCAAGTGCCTCGTGCTGGCCTCTATGGACAATGAGCACCAGAGGCGGCACGAGAATATGGATCTTGAATCCATATTCCTCTATACCAAAGAATTATATGGAGTGCAATCTCGTATCGCAAGATACGAGACCTCGAAGAAGCTATTTCAGACGAGGTTGGCCGTCGGGTCATCTGTAGGGGAACACGTCCTTAAGATGATCGGCTACATTGAGGAGCTCGCAGACCTCGGGACCACGTTAGAGAATGAGCTGTATACAGACTTAATTCTGCAGTCCCTTCCTTCCACCTACGCCCAATTTATCTTGAATTTTAATATTCAAGATAAAGAAGTTGAACTTTCGGAACTTCCCAACATGTTGAGGAGTGCTGAGGGCACCCTGCAGAAAGCCAGGAAAACACCCTCTCTACTTGTTGGTGGAGCTTCCTCTTCTAGATCCAAGGCGAAAGCCATAGGAAAGAAGAAGAAGGATCCCACCAAGCCGAGAGGCGGTGTTAGTAAGGTGGAAGCAAAGGGCAAGGCAAGAGTATCGGGGCCGACAGTAGGAAAGGAAGAATGCTTTTACTGTCATAAGAAGGGCCATTGGAAGAAAGATTGCAGGGCTTGGAAGGCCAAGAACCAGGACCCGAAGCAAGTTGTGGCTTCGGCTTAAGGTGTGTTTGTAATTGAAAACTGTCTGTCAATCAACTCTACTTCCTGGGTATTGGATACCGTATTAGGATATCAAATCTGTAATTCTTTGCAGGTACTGAGAAGTCGTAGCGTTCTGAAGACCGGTGATATGATCCTCAGAGTTACTAACGGAGCGAGCGTGGATCCGTAGGGGAATATCACTTAGGGTTGACAAGTGGACATATTTTGGTTTTGCGCAACTGTTTTTATGTACCTAGTTTGACTTGTAATATCATTTCTGTATCTTTGTTATCTAAAGAAGGTTATGATTTTACATTTGTAAGCGATGTCGTAAACATCCACCTTAATCATGGTCTGATTGGGTCAGGTACTCTAAACAACGGTATATACGTAGTAAACCAATTGCAAATTTTCAATGTTCAGAACACACATAAAAGAAAGACTCCAGAATTAAATCAAGCTTTCTTATGGCATTGTAGACTGGGTCACATCAATGAAACAAGGTTGACCAAGTTACATAAAAAAGGATATTTGGATTCGTTTGAATATCAATCTTATGCAACTTGTCAATCATGTCTCAAAGGAAAGATGACATAGACTCCCTTCACTGAACACGGAGAAAGAGCGAGCGAGCTCTTGGGACTCATACACAGCGACGTGTGTGGTCCAATGTCTATACATGCAAGCAGTGGTTATTCCTATTTCATTACTTTTACGGATGATTTCTCTCGGTATGGACATATTTTCTTGATGAAACATAAATCCGAGGCCTTTGAGAAATTCCGAGAATATAAGAATGAAGTGGAAAAACAAACCGGCAAAAGTATCAAGACACTGAGATCTGATCGAGGTGGTGAATTCTTGAGTGCCGAGTTCCTGGATTACCTAAAAGAGAATGGAATTCTCTCTCAACTTACTCTTCCATACACGCCACAACACAATGGTGTATCGGAGAGACGGAACCGAACCTTATTGGATATGGTACGTTCCATGATGAGTAATGCCGAGTTACCGCGATCTTTCTGGGGCTATGCACTAGAATCAGCTGTATATCTTTTGAACAAGGTTCCTACCAAGACTGTGCCTACCACACCATATCAGATGTAGAGTGGGAAGAAACCCTATATTCAATATCTGAAGATATGGGGATGTCCAACTTTTGTTAAAAAGTAGCATGCGGACAAGCTCGAGGCACGCTCAGTACTGTGTAAGTTTGTGGGATACCTAAAGAACTCTAGGGGTATCTTTTCTATTACGCAGAGGAACAAAAGGTTTTTGTTTCTCGTCATGCCCACTTTTTAGAACATCAATTTTTAGAAAAAGAAACTAGCGGGAGCGCAATAGAACTGGAAGAAATTCCAGAACCACAAGCTATTACTGAAAGCTTGGTAGAACCAGAAGTTTCAAAAGAATAAGACATTCCCGCGCGACTCTGCAGGAGTAGTAGGCTGTCTCATCCGCCCGAGAGATACTACGGTTTTCTCATAGACGGGGATAGAGAGGATTGCATTATCGACGATGATGAGCTCACTAGCTTCCAGCAAGCCATTCAGAGCAGAGACTCGGTAAAATGGCTGGATGCAATGCGGAACGAAATAGAGTCCATGTACACCAACAAAGTATGGACTTTGGACATTGCTCTAGAAGGGGTAAAACCCGTAGGCTGCAAATGGATCTTCAGAAAGAAGATTGGTGTAGATAAACAGGTTGAAACCTATAAGGCTAGACTTGTTGCAAAAGGGATTTCGTCAAAGACCTGGTTTGGACTATGATGAAACCTTTTCTCCAGTGGCTATGCTCAAATCCATTCGGATCCTTCTTGCCATTTCTGCCGTCCACGATTATGAGATTTGGCAGATGGACGTAAATACCGCTTTTCTAAATGGAAATTTGGAAGAGTGAGTCTATATGGACCAGCCAGAGGGTTTCATTCAGAGTGGGAGCAGCGGGAAAGTGTGCAAGTTGCTTAAGTCCATCTATAGACTAAAGCAGGCATCGCGGAGTTGGAACATCTGTTTTGATGAGACGGTCAAAGAATTTGACTTTATCAAAAATCCAGATAAGCCATGCATTGTAGGTCAGCGGCGACGCCCCAGCAGTCTAACAGACGCCAATATGCGGAACAAAACTTTTACGACTGGCGCTATCGCGTACTATAACCCGGATATGCCATTAAAGCTAAACTAACATATTGTAAAGAGGGTAGAATTGTTATACCGAACGATCCGAGTCCTTCGGTCTTTAACCATCATCCCACGCTTTGTTGCGGCGGCTTCGATCTTCTGAAACTCCAGTCTCGTCGTCCAGGTGGCACCACGTCGATGGATCTTTAAACGGGCTCCCGCCTATGAACCGAGGCAACTCGGTCGTCAAGTTTGCTAAAAGAGACGACCAAGATGAAGTAGAGAATGAGTAGAATACTTTGTCTCGTTACGTCCAAGGCTATGGACGAACGGTTAATGAAGTTGCCAATTGGAATCGGGTAAATGGAAATTGGGCTATGAAATTTCCATACACTAAACTATCATAATCTTTTCTTTCAAAAATGAATGAATCAAAAATCCCATACCCTCACAAGAAGGGCCGGCCATACTATATAGGAGAGGGAGGGTGAGTGTAGGAGAGGGGAGGGTGAGCTTAAGCCATGAAACTTATCATAACAAAGAATGAGTCATGAAACACCTAGTGTGAACATAATTAAAGCAAATGATGAATCATTAAGCAAGTCATCACAACATTAAATGCACCATTAATGAACTAATGACTCATGAAGTTAGTCACCATTTCTAGAACCTTCTAGAACTTTGACTCACCTCATCAAGAAAAGATAAATCCGTATTTAACCGAATGTTAAATACGGGTGATAGAAAACTGGAAACTGGCAACTTCCAAAAGTGATCCTGAAATGAATTTCAGGATAACCCCGTAACAGTATAAACATACCCGTATTTGTATTACGACCGAATACAAATGCAACTGAAACAAAGATATTATATCTACACAGTATAATACTTGGATCCGGCTTTAACCAAAGCCTACCAGTATTATCTGCCCGAAAAATGACACGTGCGAAAACGCACGTGCATTTTCCGAACCCTGCCATAACACCATATGACATCTACAACGTTTCGCCCGAACTTGGGAAAGTGTCTTTGGGGGACTCTAATGACTCATCAATACACTGGCACTGGGTATAACCACGTCAGAGGTATAAGCTGTACGTAACGGTTTGCCTATGTATTGATTGGAAGGGAAGCTGACGAGCGAACTCATCTATAAACCCTACTGAGCCTGACAGTGACAATATCCGTACAGTCCGGAACATTCGTCTATGAGTATCGTATATTAGGCCTAGGGGGTCGGTAAACGTCAGACCCCCAATAGCTGCATAAGTCGTGTCAGAGAGCAGCCCAGAACACCCTGAGATACTACTGGTATACCTACCAGTATATCTCGATTACCCTGGCCAGGGATTTCGTGTAATGGCTCTCCTAATCACAGCGCGATCTCACCCCCAATACCGGGAGAGACGAATCCCCGAAGATCTGCTCACTGCCTCCATGTGGCTCGGGACTGTACCCAAAATATACCTGTTTGCACGACTCCTTTGACCCGTGGTAGGGTATAAATCAAAGCACAGTGGGAACTCACACGAGACAAATGACGACCTCAGGTCGATGAACTAACCTGTACACATGTCACCAGGGAACTGCTATCTGACGATATGTATAATACCAACTAGCATGTTCCCGGCGAGTCCAGTCCGGTGTACTCATAACCCAATGAGCACCTGTATACATCTTAGGTGATCCAACTGACACCAGTGGCTTGTGAGACCGGCCACCGCCCCTCGTCAGGGTCTCGAATGCATACACTAGTCTACTATGGAGTATCGATGCCCTGTCTCAAAACTCCCACGACTAAGGACACTTTAAGGATGTGCTTATAGACTCTAGCTCCCACATATATGATCGCCATCATACTGCTGGCAGTCAAGCAAGAATCCTATGGGCTCTATGAACATTTACATGATGATAAAGACAAACCAGATAGCATACTATTATCTCAAGTAAGACTGTTTATCGGTATAGGTCCTCCCTCAATCATTGCAATCACGTACCTGCGATCCAATAATTGACTTAGAGGGCACTATATCCAACAATCTCCCACTTGCACTTAAGGCTAATTATTGCGATGTCGTGTACTCACAGCTCGTATGATACCGAACTTCCAACTCCTCTACTAATCAGTTTCACAAATCTCGTTTGCAAAACTATTGTGTTCGAGAAATAGCCTCAGTGAGTGGATTCGCTTCGGTGTTTCTTTCTGTATCTTTCTATATCTCAACCTCACGGAGAAAACCATCTCCCGAGTTGAGTAATACCTGTCTTAGAATATGTCTGGATATCTGATGGGACCTAGTTCATAAATGAACTCCAAATCCAAACTTCTTAGACTATATCAATCACTAAAACTAATCAGTGTCCAGCACCATGCCTCCCACAGTATCCCCTTGGACCACCTGTCCATAATACTGTCCCTCGTCTGAGGGAAAAATATAACCCTGACAATCACTTTGTCATCCAGGTCACCATTGTAGCCTGGAATAATAACCGTCTCCCGAAGGAGGCTGCCGTCATCTAATCCGTAGAACATGTACTTATGTTCTATAACTGCTTCCGTATGTTTCTTCAGGATTGGATTAATATAAACTTATCGCATCTAGTGCAATAACGACATCTGGTGTGGTACTTGACATCTCATGATTGACTCAATTGCCCAAGCAAGTGATCTGTCAATCATGTAAGTCCCTCTCCTCTTTAGTCTGTAAGACACCTTTAGAGAGGGTGATTCCATCACCTGCAGGTACACCACCATGCCAGGAGTCATCTATTCTAAAATACTATTAGAATACTGTCATAAGTACCCACATTGGGAAACTACCCAAATCTAGATCTAAAACCATTAGATCTAGTACCCAGAATGTCAGATATTATATCCATATCCTTTGTGGAGAAACAACTGTGTGACGACCACAGTACAACCGATCGTAGTATAGGAATTTTACTTCCTACTCTGTGTATGTCATCCAAATGCCAAGACATCACACCCTACTACCTTCTTAACAGATCCATCCCTTATTCTGATGAAGTCATACTCATGACTGTCACATCAAAATTAGATGATCTATCTCCGCTATAATTGCTCAAGTCTATAAATAGACACTAGCTACTTGCCCACTATGCTTCCGCTGCTCTCACTGATTACGACAACCCTCTGGCAGAATAATATATACGTACATTTCTAAAACTAGTTTAGAATGACACTATACATATCCTCCTGCCGGGTCTCATAGTCTGGAACAACAGTAGTGTCAGGTCTGGGTAAACCAGAACCTCCCTGTCACCGTCCTTGAGGCTATCGGAGTACCTCTCGGGTGTCTGAGGTTACCCACCATATCTGCGGAGTGGCTATTGTAAAGTCAAACCTGATTGAGTATATAGGTCCTATTAAATTTTCCGTAATCGTTTGCGGTTCTGGAATCACTTCCAGTTCTACCATACTCCCACTACTGTTTTCTGAAAAAATCCATTTTATTAAAACTGTGGCGAGTCAAGAACAATATCACTATTGATCTTTCAAATGGTAAAAAATCAACCCTAGTCAAAGCTAGGGTCAACCCACAAACTGCCATTACAGAAACGTGCCATTAGTTATCCAGTGTCTGTTTTTAAGCATAAGCTGGACAACTCCCCTTACCTTAACATCACTAAGATATGATCCATTCTATATCCAATATAAAAACTTTGGCACTTATTTAATTGGAACCAGATTCAAATCATGCATCTGTCTCCAGTGTATATCAACTTAATTGAGAGAGGCTAATCAGCATTACTCAACTTAGGAATGCATCCAATTATGAGTAACCTGAAAGAGAAACAAGTTTCTCAAAACCATTATTATCAACTGAATACCAATCATAAGAATCTACGTCTTCAATTTCTTTGAAGAATCCCGATACTTGCGATACATGGTTCTCTACTTTATTCCTATACCCACAACTTCTCAATACTTAGACATTGTATTTCTATGAAACACTTGTCTATAAACTAGAGAAGTCACAAGTAAATAGAATATAGTACGAGGATCAGCCCCTTTGTCCTGATGGACACTGGACAACATACAATACTCTGTATAAGTCCGTTGAGTTGAATAACTCAAAACCTGTGCATCGTAGGTTGAAAACTGTCCCTAGGCGATTTCCTCAAATATCACCAATTACAACGAATTCTGATATAATGAGGATGATCACCTAATTCCCAATAACTTGCTCCCACTCAATATCTGTAAAACCATACATATATGAGAATCATACCAAGTAAATACATACCCTGGAGTAAGTATTTTAATCGGGAAATCAGTTTTCTATTAACAATGCACAGTTAACATAAATATGTTTCGTAGGGGTATCCTGGTATTCCTAGTAATGCCTCTTCCATAATCCAATGACTTTAACAGTATATTTCCCTGCCATCTTTCCAATTCCCTTTATTTGTCTTTAGTCGTTATCTTCTGTACACCATCATTAGGCTAAGTGGTTTTATCCCTTCCCTACCGTTCGGCACCAGCCTATGGTTTGGAAGAAGAATATCCAGTAAGCATAATAGGTGTACCCTCCTAATCCTAGGAGTTCTCGCAACTTGAGAGAAGGTGATGATAAAAGACAACTGAATAATCCTTATTCCTATTTCTCCTGAACCAGAATCCATCCTCGAAAAAAATATCCTTCGAGTTCGTATATAACCATACGATGGATTTATCCAATGGAATTGGATGTTCGTAGTGATACGGGTTGTTCTGGAGAAATCAAAGGTGAAGTAGGAGTGGCGATGAAACACGTGGTTTGGTCGTGAATATGAATAGCCGCAATTTACTTTGCCTTCTTTCTAATTCCTTTATTTTGTCTTTATTTATTACCTTCTGTACACCCGGCTTAGGCTAATTGGTTTTCTTCATTCCCTACCATTCGGCACCTGCCTATGGTTTGGAATAAGACTATCCAATAAGCGTAATAGGTGTACTCTCCTAAACCAAGGAGCCCTCGCAACCTGAGAGAAGGCGATAATAAAAGAAAACTGAATAAACTAATTCTATTTCTCCTGAACCTGGATCCATCCTCGAAGAAATCCCTTCGAGTTCATATATAACCATACGATGGATCTATCCAATGGAAGTGGATGTCCGTAGTGATACGGGTTGTTCTGAGAAATACAAAGGGTAAAAGAAGGAGCGGCAATGACTTATGCAACTCGGACAATCCAAAAGCCAGTATATTAAGAAGGTTCGGTCAACTTGGTCACTGAGTTATAGTCTAGGGTCGGTCAAAAGTCGCTGCCAAAGAGAGAGAGAAAAGAAACACTCTGCGTGCACTCTAACCTAGATCAGAATGGTTATCACTTTATCTAATTAGGAAACCTCCCACTGTAATCTCAAATTCTCCTCCAAACCTGAAAGAAGAATTAGTCGGGATCACCCGAAGAGTAAACTAACTCATCAGTGAGAATCGGGATCCAACTATCATCTCATGATAACTTGATGGAAGCCACTCAAGTTAACACACTCCAGAAGGTATGCGTAAGTCTGGCAAGTTTCCTGTATGTTTGAAACTCCCGATATAAATTTTTATCCCATGCACTTATGTCCTTGACGTAGGACAACAAATCATAAGCCACATGTCAAGTTCTACCCGTCGTTGTCCTGATTAATTTAGGTCATCGTACATGCTCTTAACGTAGGCCAACAAGGCTGTACGTCTGTCCTAAACTAATGCATCTATCTGTGCAACATATGAATACCCAGCAGCTACCAAACACTACGCCTTGACGTAGGCCAACAAACATAGCTTGAATACTTCTGACCATCCATAAGAAACGACGGAGGATTACGACTAGTTTTTGGCGAAAAACCTTTAACGTAATGAACTTGATCTCGTTGAAGTAACTTGATAGAATTTTATAAAAACTATAGTAGCGAAAACCTTTTGCTAAAGAAGTCATTCCTGGTGAAGGGATCTCGGCTCTTTCCTCGTGGAATGAGGTGCAGGATATTCCAACTGAATACCGCGATGCAAAGCAACTTGTAATCAATTATATAGAAGTTATTACCCTGATGCAAACTTCTGCCCAAGGGGTCACTCCCGGTGAAGGGATCTCGGCCCTTGCCTCGTCGAATGAGGTGCAGAATATTCTAACTGAATATCACTATGCAAAACAAAAGGAAACGTCTTTGTAATAACTCCCTTTTAAAATTTGTTCCAACAACATCAAATATAGGTTTGTTTTATCTTGCATTGATAAGAATCAACGCAGTCCCATCAATCAATCACACCAGAAAAGAATGAAAATAAAATGTACGTATATGCCATCCGCATTCGCCACTGGGTCCCGTCATCACTCCTTAGGTTACTTAACTAACGACAGAGCGGGGGCTGGACTAGCGCGGGTGTAAAACATATACAACATCTTATAGTATATATACTAATATACAATAATCGCTCCAGGCGTGATAATATGCAACATTACAGAAAAGTTATAAGCATCACAGAACAATACAGATAATCTGGGATCCCCGGGTTTCACAGAGCCGTTGCTGAAACCTGACGTTCCCCTGGTCGTGTGGATAGCCTGTGCAATGAAACCTAGACCCCTACGGGTGCGGCAAGTTACCCGCCAAAACCTAAAGCGAGGTAGTCCCCACAACATAGTGAATGGAACACCCGACACTTCACGGAATCCGGTAAATTGAGCACCCCTCCTTAGGTCAACCTATACCCCCTACGAGTGCGGCGAATAGTCTGCCAATTCTAGAGTGAGGTTCCTTTGCCTCTCAAAGCCATGAGATACGGACCCGTTGCCCTCCAGAACCCGGCTATCCGTGCACTCCTTCACGGGATAAACCTAATACAGAAATAAATATATGTACAACGGGTACATCGACCTAAACCCGGTCGTCCCCCAAAAGAATATTATACAACAGGCAGTGACGGCAGTCCATAAGTCGGACGCTCGCCCCGCAATATCAAATGTACAAATAAATCCAAACTGCACTATCATTGCACCCTGCTATCCACCACGACAAATCCGCAACATCACAGCACAACACAGAACATCAACGCGAATGTCACGTTCACAAACCCGTCTAAAAGAACTATAGCAATCAAACGCGGTTTACCGATCAAATGTCATTCCCGGTCGGAGATATAAAGTAAGTACTGTAAAACTAATACGTTTAAAATTTCGATCGACAAAATTTCCCGAAGTGGGCCCCAAAAACATCTGCTGTACAGTAACCAAAACTGGGCCCAAAAGAACAATACCAGAAACCACAATTCCCTGCATAGAAGCCACTGTACAAATTTTGTTCACGGTTCCCACTAAACCGCCGCGGATGCGCGGTCAAACCCTAGGTTTGACCGCGGATCCGCGGTGGTTTAGTGAGATCACGTGACCAAATTTGTACGTATTGCTTTAAAAAGCCTGCTTGTTTTTCTGAAGTGCTCAAAATGAATTTTAGAACAGATTTAAAATCGACAGAAACTTTATGTACAGAAAATTGTACTTTCGGAAATTTCGTTCGATCGATCTTTTAAACGCGTTAGCACAAGTTAGTATAGCTTAATGGTGAGGCTCTGATACCACTGTAGGTCCGCGGCGACGCCCCTGCAGTCTAACAGACGCCAATATGCGGAACAAAACTTTTACGACTGGCGCTATTGCGTACTATAACCCGGATCTTCCATTAAAGCTAAACTAACATATTGTAAAGAGGGTAGAATTGTTATACCGAACGATTCGAGTCCTTCGGTCTTTAACCATCATCCCACGCTTTGTTACGGCGGCTTCGATCTTCTGAAACTCCAGTCTCGTCATCCAGGTGGCACCACGTCGACAGATCTTTAAACGGGCTCCCGCCTCTGAACCGAGGCAACTCGGTCGTCAAGTTTGCTAAAAGAGACGACCAAGATGAAGTAGAGAATGAGTAGAATACTTTGTCTCGTTACGTCCAAGGCTATGGACGAACGGTTAATGAAGTTGCCAATTGGAATCGGGTAAATGGAAATTGGGCTATGAAATTTCCATACACTAAACTATCATAATCTTTTCTCTCAAAAATGAATGAATCAAAAATCCCATACCCTCACAAGAAGGGCCGACCATACTATATAGGAGAGGGAGGGTGAGTGTAGGAGAGGGGAGGGTGAGCTTAAGCCATGAAACTTATCATAACAAAGAATGAGTCATGAAACACCTAGTGTGAACATAATTAAAGCAAATGATGAATCATTAAGCAAGTCATCACAACATTAAATGCACCATTAATGAACTAATGACTCATGAAGCTAGTCACCATTTCTAGAACCTTCTAGAACTTTGACTCACCTCATCAAGAAAAGATAAATCCGTATTTAAACGAATGTTAAATACGGGTGATAGAAAACTGGAAACTGGCAACTTCCAAAAGTGATCCTGAAACGAATTTCAGGATAACCCTGTAACAGTATAAACATACCCACATTTGTATTACGACCGAATACAAATGCAACTGAGACAAAGATATTATATCTACACAGTATAATACTTGGATCCGGCTTTAACCAAAGCCTACCAGTATTATCTGTCCGAAAAATGACACGTGCGAAAATGCACGTGCATTTTCCGAACCCTGCCATAACACCATACGGCATCTACAACGTTTCGCCCGAACTTGGGAAAGTGTCTGTGGGGGACTCTAATGACTCATCAATACACTGGCACTGGGTATAACCACTAGCACGTCAGAGGTACAAGCTGTACGTAACGGTTTGCCTATGTATTGATTGGAAGGGAAGCTGACGAGCGAACTCATCTATAAACCCTACTGAGCCTGACAGTAACAATATCCGTACAGTCCGGAACATTCGTCTATGAGTATCGCATATTAGGCCTAGGGGGTTGGTAAACGTCAGACCCCCAATAGCTGCATAAGTCGTGTCAGAGAGCAGCCCAGAACACCCTGAGATACTACTGGTATACCTACCAGTATATCTCGATTACCATGGCCAGGGATTTTGTGTAATGGCTCTCCTAATCACAGCGCGATCTCACCCCCAATACCGGGAGAGACGAATCCCCAAAGATCTGCTCACTGCCTCCATGTGGCTCGGGACTGTACCCAAAATATACCTGTTTGCACGACTCCTTTGACCTGTGGTAGGGTATAAATCAAAGTACAGTGGGAACTCACACGAGACAAATGTCGACCTCAGGTCGATGAACTAACCTGTACACATGTCACCAGGGAACTGCTATCTGACGATGTGTATAATACCAACTAGCATGTTCCCGGCGAGTCCAGTCCGGTGTACTCATAACCCAATGAGCACCTGTATACATCTTAGGTGATCCAACTGAAACCAGTGGCTTGTGAGACCGGCCACCGCCCCTCGTCAGGGTCTCGAATGCATACACTAGTCTACTCTGGAGTATCGATGCCCTGTCTCGAAACTCCCACGACTAGGGACACTTTAAGGATGTGCTTATAGACTCCAGCTCCCACATATATGATCGCCATCATACTGCTGGCAGTCAAGCAAGAATCCTATGGGTTCTATCAACATTTACATGATGATAAAGACAAACCAGATAGCATACTATTATCTCAAGTAAGACTGTTTATCGGTATAGGTCCTCCCTCAATCATTGCAATCACGTGCCTGCGATCCAATAATTGACTTAGAGGGCACTATATCCAACATGCATTTATAGTAAAATTGTAAAAAGAACTGTAGTATTCCTCGTCTTATACGTGAATGACATTCTATTGATAGGAAATAACATTCTTATGCTACAATCTGTCAAAGGGTTCTTGTCACAAAGGTTCTCCATGAAAGACCTGGGTAATGCCTCTTACATTCTGGGGATCCAGATCTATTGTGATAGATCTAAGAGGATGTTAGGACTTTCACAGTCCAGGTACATTGACACCATGCTGAAAAGATTCAGTATAGAAGATTCAAAACGCGGTAATTTACCGGCTTGTCACGGAATCACCCTCTCCAAAGAGATGTCTCCCAAGACTGACTTGGAATGGGATCGCATGTCTATTATACCCTACGCTTCTGCGGTAGGATCTATAATGTATGCGATGCTGTGTACCAGACCAGATATAGCTTATGCACTAAGCGTGGTAAGCTTGTATCGGTCAAACCCTGGGGAGAAGCACTGGACAGCAGTAAAGAACATTCTCAAGTACCTGAGAAGGACTAAGGAAATATTCTTGTTGTACGGCGGAAAGGACCTCCATATCGAGGCCTTTGCTGACTCCAGCTTCCAGAGTGACAAGGATGACTCCAAGTCCATGTCGGGTTATGTATTTACCCTCAATAGAGGGGCGGTTTGTTGGAAGAGTTCCAAGCAGGACACCGTTGCTGACTCGATGATGGAAGCGGAGTATATCACAGCTTCTGATGCCGCAAAAGAAGCAGTCTGGATGAGGAAGTTCTTAACAGAACTTCAGGTGGTTCTGTCCATTATTGATCCAATACCTCTGTATTGTGACAACAACGGGCTATAGCTTTAGCAAAGGAACCTATGCCCCATCGAAAATCCAGACACATCTTGAGGCGGTATCACCTGATCAGGGAGATTGTGGATCGCCGGGAGATCGAGGTACGGAGAGTTGCTACCGAGGACATTACTGCATATCCATTTATAAAGGCCATCTCTCAGACGCAGTTCGAGAGGCTATTCGAGATGATAGGTCTGCCATATGCCAACACATGGCCTTAGTGCAAGTGGGAGATTGTTAGTGTAATATGACCTAGAGGCCATTATTGTATAGTACTAGTTGTATATTACATTTTGGAAGCTTGGGATATATTGTCACGACCCGGAAAAAGCACGTGACTGGCACTTGAATTATGTGAAGTCTATAGGACCCCACCTAATTCAAGTAAGCCAAAAGCCCAGAAATCTAAACCTTTTAGGGGAAAATGGTGAAGGTGCAGTTTTGAAATAAAGTTACTGAAATAAAACTTATTCTTATATATATACATAAGTAGTAATATAAGGAAACACTATATTTATATCTAGCTTGAAAACCCTTTTGTCATTTGAAATTCGGGCAGCACCTCTTTTGTAATTTGTAACCCAAAAACGAATACAAGCAATAATAAATAAGTCATCCCCAAGCGGGAGCTAGCTCTTCGCCAATTGGCGGAAAAACCACGCAAGTAATATAAATATACATTGCCGGAGGTGATGATCAAACTCAGAAATAAAGTAAAGAAAACTAATATCATCAAGAAAACCAGAAACAGTAGGAAATACATAGGCGCGACTCTAAGGCCGAAAGAATATACAACTGTGGGTTTTCTAAGTCTACTAAATATACAAGCCTGGTTGATGGAGCCTTTAACTAGATACAATTTAAATAAGTAAAAGTACAATGGTGGTCACGATGCAAGTGAACCCACCTACCCAAGCAATCACCCGGAAGGAAGTGGTGTGCCAGCGAAGCCGCCATGGAACCTGTACGGCTAAACCTGCAAGAAACTGTGGCACAACGGGGGTGAGTTGCCAACTCGTGAGTAGAAGACATCACCGAGTAGAAACCGAATGTATGCCGATCTCCTAGGTCATACCATACTGTACTCATAATATATACTGAAACATCTAGTAGTGTCAAGGGTAATCATCTAAACATAAGTGTAATACCAAATCCTCGTGTCAGTACCTCAAGTAGCAACATGTTAAATATATGATGTATGAATGCATCAGAATGAAATCAGAATATATCTGTATGAGAAAGCTGTGTTCTTATCTCAGTAATATTTTTGTTTAAAAACTGGAGTATCATCAATGAAATCAACAGAAATCCGTGTCAACATCGACACAAAATCCTCAAATCCCGGGCTCCGTCAGTTCAGATCGACCCATATCATCCAATCTCACGACTACGGTCGGTATCCTCCGGATATCCGCCGCTCCAACTATCACCGGTAGGTAGTCTTCCCCTGCCAGGCTCATCGTCTACAACTCGAGCTTCTTGCCCCGGGGTACCTTACCGGTCCACCATGTACCCGGAACGGTTCATCCTACTCCTCGAATCGGGTCTCGAAAACCAACTCAATCAGGAAAACTCATGGTGGACGCCATATACATCATATCACTAGAAAACCGCAACTTGCATTTTTAAAATGATAATGAGTTTATAATATCCTTGCGGTTTTCCCCCAAATCCAGAAATATCATGGAAATCTAAAATCCCAAAATCAAGAGTCAATAATCAGTGAATATCGGCATATAGCCCCACAATATTGCATAACAGAATGAATATATAAATTCATGGGGTATCTAAGTAAGGAATGCAATATCTAAACTAGCATATGAGAACAAGCATACTAATAATATGTTGAAACTACCAGCTAGCAGGTTATACCAATGAAGTAACTTTTTCTAAAGTGTACGTGACATGGAAATTACCGATGATGATGTGTGTGAGCCGGCAAGCAAGTGTACGTGGAGCATACGCATCATCGGTAATGGTGATGGTGTCCTAACAGACGGGATTCATAATAGCTAAAGAAAACACATGTAATAAAGATGTAATACAATGACAGAAAAGTGAATAGTAAAAGTAGCATCATAAAATATACGTACATATCTCGTACGGTAATATCCATCGTACGGCATCCTCAAAGTCAAGGGTACGGGTCAAAATCATATACATCATCACTCATAAGGTATCATCATCATACAACATCATGATCAGGGGTACGGTTCCAGAGTCTCGTACATTCTAAGATCATCAAACATATATTCTCGTATGTATGAATCCACATCGCCCAACAATCTATTATAATATCATATCATAACTCAATCACATATCAACAACTCACGGCATCATGCCCGATCATATCGACTCATATCCATTTAACATCTTATATCCTCATCTTATACGTATATGTATACTATATATATATATATATATATATATATATATATATATATATATATCAACGCATCCATATATATACATACATACATATACACCCATATCATATCTCGTGTGTGCGTGTGTGTGTGACAATCTATACACTGCGGGTCCACGACTAGAAACTAACTAATAGCAATCTTCTTCCAAGTACACTTCATCTCACTTAAGGTCTCCTAGAAAACCCTATTGCTAAGCATCCGCACTAGCCATGAACATACCATACATATCCTAATCTATGAATTTGCGGGGGTGCTATACGCCATCCACCCGACTTCCCCCGTAGATATACATCTACTCACCTCAATCCTCGCTTGCCGAAGTCAATGACGTAATGCTCTCCCTCATCGTACGATGTCCACGCGGGGTACCTACAGTTTCAAATACGTTATATCGTAAAACAAGAATCAAATACAAGAAAACCCGATATGGCAAACGAAATGCACATAGGTTAGAACCTATGGACCACGCATGCAAAACAACCAAATAACCCTCGACATCGACGTACGAACGCCAATCGATCGAAATAAAACATATCATCAAAACTCAAGTTATTAAAATCCACAAAACTCAAAACAGCAACTTAGAAAACTGGCTCCAGATTTTGACTCAGGTAGCGTGGGGCTAAACAAACAATACAGAGGCTAGATTATGAGGTAACTGAGCTATACACCAAAATACAACCTCATATACAAACATTGACCCAGCGAGATTTACCAAATCCCCAATCTCGCCGGTCCCATGAAGGAATTGGGCTCCAGTCTTCTCATGGTGGTCTTCTAATGGTCTATTTAGGTTACTTTACTTGTTTGATTTTCTTGAAAACACCTCAGGTTACTCTAGATATCCTGTAGGCATCACAAATCCATAAAAATACGATATCAGAAAAATTCAAAGTTCATGGTCTCTGTTTTGGGTCCCTAATACATCACTAAGGTCATGAAAAACATCACCACACCTCAATTACATCTTCACAAGTCATGCCATCTCCTAACCCTCCTCTAGAAATTCTCAAAGTTCACTAAACCATGTCGGTTTAACTCTAAACTATGATAAAATATGAGAAGTACAAGATTCTAAACTAATGGTGTGGAAATATACCTCATTTGGCAACTCAAGAATTTTCTTGAGTTGCCCCAAGTGCTCAAAATCTTGACTTTTTGGTCCACCATGCTTGTAGTGAGCTTGTGCACAATGTTTGTGAAGAGTATTAAGGTTTTGTTGTTTTGAAGGTGGTAGAGGGTGGTGGAAGAGGAGGAGAATGAGATGATGAAGATGAAGAAGAACAAATGGGAACATGAGAAAGAGCCATGGGAATTCTAAAGCTTTCTCACTCTCTCTCTCACATCAACCATGATAATTGTCCCATCACTCTTTCATAAAATATCTCACAATAACCTTTCCCTTTTCTTTATATTTTAAAATTAAAACAAATCATTTTAAAAAAAAGAACCATGGTGCATTGAAATAAAAATGTTGCAAGTATTTGAAACATGCTTTGTTGCATGCCATGCACATAAACCGGATTAATGCATAATTAGTAAATATTAACCAAGTTTAGTAATAACTCGTATACAAATAATTGTATAAATATTCATAACATATCAAAATCTACTTAACACTTTCAAAATTAATAATTCTTATAAATTTTCCAAATATATTCCAAACTATCGGTATATAATTATACCATTTCATTAAAACTAATTCTCATACTTAATAATATTCGTAGAAATTATTATTTTAATTATTTAATTTCTTAAAAATAATATTTTATTTTGTGAAATGTTACAATTTTCCCCCCTTAAATAAATTCGGTCCCCGAATTTAAATTTAAACCCCCCAAATACTAAAACATTTCAGCAAAACAATCAAATCGTCGGGGCTCCGAGTATCAGGAATACATAATACATATCTTAGCGCAATGTATGCGCAAGAAAACGAGGGTAAAACCCTAAATCAAATCTCCGTCAAGCATCACGCAATCATCGGAGTCATGGCGGTGATTAGTCCAAAAATACTTGTTTACCGTAATCAGAAACGGCGTCGCTTTGCAGCTAGCCGGTGAATACGGGTCGATTCACAGAGATGGGTAATTTTCTTAATGTGTTTTTACGAGTTGATTCCAAATGTTGTTTGGGTTGATTAAATCTAAAAACCAGATCTATCACTAAACTAAATTAATCTAAATTAAAGTCTTGCTAAGGTTAGGTTTAGGGGAAGTTTGGAGATTAAAGGTTTCCTCACCGCTTTCATTGCCCTATTTTAGATCTATTAGATGTTACGGTAATTATCAATAAAGTGGATCCGAATCTTTTGGGAAGATGTTTCTTCCTCTAGATTCGTATCCTTCCTTAATTGATAGTTGACCTAACCCCCATGGAAAACACGCGCAACCGGCCCTTTATACTACGGTTCATCGTTACCTCGTGGGGTAGGATGCCGTAGGGTGCGGTTGTGCGTGCATGCATGGAGTTCTAACTCTTAGGTGTGGAAGGCATGATAGGGGTGAGAGATATCATCTCTCAAACCTTTCCCTAAGGCTAACCCTAACAAGCGAGGAGACAACTCGCTCATTAGGGGATGATAAAACATACTAATTAAAAGAATTAAAAGCACAGACATAAAATAACTTACTAGGTTGACGGCTCCCTTCAAGCAATATAGAACAGATCTGAATAATACTCCCAGCAATTCTGAATTTTATTGATTGAAAAGAGGCATAGGGTTTTACAATTTTCGATTACAATTTATAAGTAAACAGGAAAATTTAGGGTTACAGACTCTCGCAGATGTGCAATTACGGATTTGCCCTCGAAAAATCCCAACACCCGTGCCGACGCACCGACACAAGAAGTCGGCGCCGACTCGGGCATTAAATGGCCGCGGAACCGTGGCTTGATGAGGGTTTGGGCCGCGGTTCCGCGGCCCTTTGGTGGGTTCATTCCACCAAATTTCCTGGGATCCTCTGTTGTTTCCTGGGCTTGACTTTCTTGCATCCCATTTCTCTGTTTAGCTTCTTACTCTTCTCCAGATCTTCAGTGAAGACTTGTATTGGTCTTTTAACCGTTTCACCTTGACATGCGTTGCCTTGCACCAATGTGAACTGGGCTTGATTAGGATCCGTTTAATTGTTGGTCAAAAGTCCCTTTTTCTGTTGTTTTGTGTCTTTTTCACTGTATTTGCTCTAGAAACCTGTATCCTGTAATATGCAACAAACGTGCGTTAAGAGTACCTGTTTATTTATAAAAAGGATAACAATAGGGGAATGAAGAATGCAATATTATGGTCTGAACAAATACCCCCAAACTTACCTTTTGCTCGTCCTCGAGCAAACTTAATATTTTATTCACTAAAATCCTAACCGCACTTTCGCAGGGAAACGCGATTGCACTGAGCACGTGCAACAAGCCGTTAAACCTCTAGGTGTCCCTAGTTGGAGGAGTGTTGTCTCCTGAGGGTTTTCAGCGGATACTACCTACAAAATCCTATCAACTTGGCCCATTGACTTTTGTTCTCCAATTAGGTTTTCTAACAAGGAATTCTATTATCTTTTGACTCGCAAATTATCCACCCACATTCTTCACACTTCCTTATTATTTAACTTAAGATTATATATATCCTGTAGAGTTACATAGCTTTCGGCATCTCTTAAGTCTTCCTTCTAGGGTTTCATCTCTACTTAGGAATTTCTATCAACTCTACTAAAGATACAAGTTCTATCTTTCATTCCTCTCTCTTATCTAAATTCCAATCGCATACCCCTACGTGTGTGTATAAGTCACCCCTACACTTGGAAATTCAAATCAAGCAATCATCCCCTTGTCCGTTGTCCAAAGTACTAATTAGTTCGTGAATTTAAATGAAATTTGCTTACACATCCTTCATGCGACCGTTAATACTTCTTGAGGTGCCAACGACCGATTACAAAATGCGTTTGCACTTTAAAGCGTACTTCCTAGTCTTTGCAACACCCAAGGCTTTAGCAGTGACTCCCAAACCAGTTGGTCTAAGGCACTAGGTGATGAAGCACCCTCGCTAAATATTTTTCTATTTTTGCAGCCTTAAGTAATCATAAAAACCAGTGTCCATTTTTTATTCTTTATTCACTTTTTCTTTCTTTTATTTCATTGTACTAAGGACTTTAGACAAGAACATTTCAAGGTCTCTTCTACTATTCCAAGTTTCAAGGTGCGTGATTGTGCAAATTGTAGGGTATACGTTTTCAGAATCTAGACTTAAGCCAGGAACTATTTTTCAAACTTATACTCTAATAAAAGCTTCAATATCTTTCCTTTGTTTTGACTTAGCCCAAGAAGTGAACCTAAAATTTGCCTATTTCTAAATAAACTACAAGGCATATACTTTCTACCGTTAAACTTTAAGGAATGTTATCTTTAGGGTTTTTAATTCACTAAGTCTAAGATCTAGTTGTTCCTAGCCAGTTAACCTATTTGTCAAACTCAAGTCAATTAGCCAATATTGAATACAATAATTTTTATAATTTTTGAAAATTTTCAATTTTTATGGGTTTGCAAAAATATGTACAAATGAATGCGAAGGAAGAAGACGTACCGAGCATGCCCCCAAACTTTAACTTGACAGTGTCCTCACTGTCATTCTAAACCAAGAGGGTCAAAATACCGGCACTTCCCTGTTTATTTATTTATAATAATTTTTTTATTGTTAAGGAAAACAAAAATATATACAGAAAGGTCCTCCCCCAAACTTCATTTAAACTATGTTAGACATTACTGCCAAACCTTGCATAGACCAAAAGTCAACACCATCCAGTTGAAAAATTTATCAGTAAAGAGTATTGGTTGGTGGAAGAATAAGTTGTGGCGGTCCAAAAAGAATTGGGGAAGATAGAAGTGGTGGTATGGAAAGTATGGAGGTGAATAGACAGGTGGTGGTGATGAATCAAAACGAGAATGCGAATGATCAGCAATCAGTGGAATGTTGGCATTCTCGTAGCTTATTAAAAGAAATGGGGGTGGTTCAGCTTCTAAAAGAGGAGGTTGACTAACCACAATATCCCCAAACTGTTCCTGTGGGTCCTCTATTGACGTGGCATCATCCATCAATTTCATATGATATTCAATTATAAGGGAACTGATTTCCTCGATGTCCGCCATAGTCCAACCGAAAACTTGCCGCCTCTCTTGTAAGACTTTTAAAAGGGCGTTCTCTTGCTCAAATGCTAGAGAAGCTGATATTATAATGGGAAATGTCTCATTTTCACCTATGTAAGCATATTTAAGGTGAGGCGGTAAGGACTTGAGTTCGAGTTTCGGAGGCGAAAGAATCATTGCGGAATCTACCTCGAACTCAAAGGACTCCAACACAGGTTCGAAATCACTGCAAACAACCGATTCGGATGGTTCAACTATCTCATCCACAAATTCAAAAGACTCATATTCGGGCTGTGAGTCGTCATCATCCGAAAAAGTGAAACATTCATAATCCATATCGGTTGTGTCAACGGTGGTAAGCTTAAGGAGGGACGCACTATTGGCGTCAAAACTGTTTTCATCGAACAAGAATCTTTCAAGCTCGCAGTCCTCCTGCGTGATTTCGTGAACAGAGCAAACTTCTCGTGTACTAGTTTTAGGCACGGGGGGCAGACTTCCCATCTTATAAATATTGAACTCACTAGACATCTTCCCGAAGGATAGAGTCATGGAGCCATTGCGACAGTTTATTACAGCATTGGAAGCGGCCATAAATGGTCGACCGAGGATCACCGGAATTTGGTTTCTTGGGTTAGCAACAGGTTGTGTATCCATAACAATAAAATCGACAGGGAATATGAACTCCCCAACTTTGATCAACACATCCTCTAGCTGACCCCTTGGATGGGTGATTGATCGATCAGCCATTTGGAGAGTACAACGAGTGGGTTTCAACTCTCCAACCTTTAATTGTTCGTACACGGAGTAGGGAATCGGGTTAACACTAGACCCAAGATCTAAAAGTGCTCGATTAATTTTCTTATCCCCAATTGTGATTGAAATCGTAGGACAGCCGGGGTCCTTTCGTTTTTGGGGTAAGGTTTGATGGTGGTTAATTGCATTGCTCACTGCACTAGCCACTAGCACTTTCTTGGGTACTTGAGATGCCTTTCTCTTTGAGGTGCATGAGCCCTTTAAGATTTTCGCGTATGAAGGGACTTGTTGGATTGCATCCAAGAGAGGTATATTTATGCTAACCTGCTTAAATATCTCCATAATCTTCTCCACTTGTGCATTTGGTTTATTAGGACTCAACCTGTTCGGGAATGGAGCATTTTGAAAATTCGTTGAGTCAAATGTCTGTGGAGTAGAATGTGGAGTAGGAATGGATCCCGGTGTAGATGTGTTCATGTTGTGAGACTTGGGTCCGTTCGAGCTAGAAGAAGTAGAGCCATGTGAAGGGTGGAGAATTGGCTCTAAAGAAAAAGGTGAAGAAGAAAGTGAAGAAAATGAAGAAGGGGAAGATGACGATGGAGAAAAAGAAGAAGAAGAAGAAGAAGAAGAAGAAGAAGAAGAACCACCGGCGGGGATATCATCACTAGTTCCCACATTATTTTGCAACACTCTTCCGGATCTCAACGTGGTCACCGCATTTACATTGTGATTGGGATATGCGTTTTGTGTATGACCGGGATTTGGCAATGGTTGAGATGGAAGCTTTCCCTTTTCTCTCTCGCTCAACGCAGCAGTTAATTGTGCAATTTGTGCCTCAATAGATTTGATACTTTGATCGTATGAAGTATTGTTAGTCATCAAAGATTGAACATAATTTTCAAATCTTGTCGCGGATTCTGTAGATTGCTTGAGAAATGCATCTAGACTTTTTTCGAGCGAGATAACCTTATCATCATTTGGTTGAACCAAATTGTTCGTTTGATTTGTATAAGGTTGTTGTTGGAAAGGTTGCTGGTTTTGAGTTTGTGAAGGTGCTTGTTGTTGTTGTGGAGGAGGCCTTTGAAAATTGTTATTTCCTTGGACTTGTTGATTTTGGTTCCAAGCGAAATTTGGGTGACTCCTCCACCCCGAATTGTATGTCGAAGAGTACGGATCGTTTCTTTGTTGTTGCTGAAATGCAGCATTGACTTGATCTTGTCCTTGAATAGGTGCATTATAAGGACACTCTTCGGTTAGATGCGATGGATTCGAACAACAAGCACAAACAGTTCGTGTGGGTAAAGCAGGGGCAGGAGAAGACGATGAGATTTTGGTCTCAATGGCTTCTAGCTTTTTCATAAGTGCGGCCATCTCGGCCTTCATAGCAATCGACATATCTACTTGATGTATGCCTGCCCTAGATTGACCAACAGAAGAAGATGATGTGGTCTTGGTACTCTCCCACTGAATTGTTTGCTCACTAAGATCCTCAAGAAACTGCCACGCTTCGTCGCTAGACTTGGAAAGAAAATGATCTTGACATATAGTTTCTAGCAACTGCTTCGTTGCCGAGTTCAATCCCTCGTATAATGTTTGGCAAAGTTGCCAACTTTCGATCCTATGATGAGGGCATTGAACAAGTAGGTCTTTAAATCTCTCGAAGCACTTCCAAAATGGTTCGGAAGGAAGCTGTGAAAATTGTATAATCTCGTTACGGATTCTAGCAGTTTTGTGATGAGGATAGAACTTTTTCAGAAAAGCTCTCACAAACTCGTCCCAATTTCTAATGGAATGTGATGAAGTGCTATATAGCCACTTCTCGGCTAGGTCACATAAGGTGAAAGGAATGACCCTTAGCCTTATAGCGTCATCACTTAATTGGGTAGTTTGCATCATAGCGCAAACGTTTTGGAATTTATTGTTGGAGATAGTGCCCTCAGAGTCAATTATTGGATCACAGGCATGTGATTGCAATGATTGAGGGAGGACCTATCCCGGTAGGACAGTCTTACTCGAGATGATAGTTTGCTATCTGGTTTACCTTTATCATCGTGTACTGCTTTAGGTGACCTGACATGTCGCTATTGCACGTTGATAGAGCCCCTAGGATTCTTGCTTGACTGCCAGCAGTATGAGGGCGATCATATAAGTGAGAGCTGGAGTCTACAAGCACATCCTTAATAGGTCCCTAGTCGTGGGAGTTTCGAGACAGGGCATCGATTCTCCAGAGTAGACTAGTGTATACAGTCGAGACCCCGACGAGGGGCGGTGGCCGGTCTCACAAGCCACTGGTGTCAGTTGGTTCACCTAAGATGTATACAGGTGCTCATTGGGTTATGAGTACACCGGACAGGACTCGCCGGGAACATGCTAGTTGGTCCTATACCTGACGTCAGATAGCAGTTCCCTGGTGACATGTGTACAGGTTAGTTCATCGACCTGGGGATCATCATTTGTCTCGTTTGAGTTCCCACTGTACTTAGATTACTACCCTACCATGGCTCAAAGGAGTCGTGCAAACAGGTTTTAGTTGGGTACAGTCCCGAGCCACATGGAGGCAGTGAGCGGATCTTCGGGGGTTTCGTCTCTCCCGGTATTGGGGGTGAGGTCGCGCTGTGTCTAGGAGAGCCATTACACGAAGACCTTGGCCAAGGCAGGAGATTTACTGGTAGGTATTCCAGTAGTATCTCAGGGTGTTCTGGGCTATACTCCGACACGACTTGTACCGCTTTTGGGGGTCTGACTTTTACCAACCCCCTAGGCCCGACATGCGATGCTCATAGACGAACGGACCGGACTGTACGGATATTGTCACTGACAGGCTCAGTAGGGTGTAAGGATGAGTTCGCTCATCGACGTCCCTTTTAGTCAATAGCTGGTGGCCCGTCACGTATTGGCATATACCTCTGACGTGCTAGTGGTTAAATCCACAGCCATAGTATTGACGAGTCTTTAGAGTCCACCACATTTTCAGTTACTCAAGCTTTCGGGCGAAACGCTGTAGAGGCCGTATGGAGATATGGCAGGGTCCGATCAGATACGTGCGGTATTGCACGGATCAGGATCGGACGGTTTTGTACTAGTGGCCGTATAGTTATATGGCAGCGTTCGATCAGATACGTGCGGTATTGCACGGATCAGGATCGGACGGATTTTACTAGCCGGCTTTGTTTTAAGCCGGTCCTAGTTTAGTACAGTGTAGATTCTGTCTCTTTGCATTTGTATCCGGTCGGAATACAGATGCGGGTGTGTATGCACAGTATCGGGGTTTTCCTGTAATTTATTACGGGACCAGTTTTCTGGAGTTGCCAGTTTGCTTTCCGTTCCGGCCGGTTTTCCTTTGTTCTTTCCCGGCCGGACTTTTCCGATGGAGGGGGTTATTTGCAATTGTGCAAATAACATTTGTGGAGGGGTCTTCTTACACTTGTATTCATTATGATAAGCATCTTTGCTTTATCATCCATGTTGTGCATTAAATGAGATTAGAAAGGATATGGGTTTGATGTGATAAAAAGCATGGTTGATGTTTTCTTGTTTTATGATATGGTCACCACTTATGCTTCCTACACTCACCTCCCTTCATGCTTCATATACATTCTTTCCTCCACCATTTATTTGATAAGGAATGATAAGTTTTTCATGAGAGAAAAAGAAAGAGAGAAGAAGAAGAAGAAAGCTTCATCTTGAGAGTTTCATTCATGATCTCATTTTCTTGCTAGAAAAATGCAAGCACCATTTTTCTATTCTCCATTCCTCCATCAAGGCAACTACAAACCCCAAATGAGACTAGCATCATCTACACTACTTCCTACAGCAAATCTTGGACGCGTCGATTCGCCAGCTTCGCGCCCGAGTTCCCTCGGTATTGAGGTGGGAGCCCGTAAAAGATACAGGCGATGTGGTGCCCCTTCCGGCGAGGAGGCGACGGACGGAGATCCCGCGAGGAGATCGGAGTGGAGATGAAGACCGGAGGACTCGGATCAGTCGGTATATCTCTTCCCTTTTCTTGATTAGTAGCTTAGACTTGTTAATGGTTACGATCCGGATGTTTAGTGCGCGGTGGTGCCGGTTTGCTAAGTCCGCAAAATTAAAGTTTATCACCGTTTCCGCGTTTGGCCGTCGGGTTGACGGCCGGGGCGCCGCCGTGCACTTACAGTGGTATCAGTGCCTCGCCATTAACTTCGTCTAGCTTCGTTTGATGTGTTTTTCAGTTCCGATCGACCAAAATTCCAAAACCGTATTTTTTCCTTCACATCAGTTTCTGTTGAAATTTTTTGATGTCTAAAAATTTTTCAGGTTGTAAAATATTGATGTACTGGAAAATCTAAGAACTCTGTAAAAATTCGACGAAGTAACTCCACAGTGGGAGCGCGGAAGCGCCGCGAAAACCCCCTTCCCGCCGCCCTTCCGCCGCACACTGTGGAGATCACTTCACCATTTTTTTTCAGAGGCCTTCTGTTCTTAAAATATGGGTTTTGGAATATTAAAATTGGGCTCAGGATTTCTGTGAGTGCTACAGTTTTGATTGGGGGCCCACTTGTTAATTTTTGGTCAATCGGAAAATTTTAAACACATTTTTCACAGTATTTACTTTATATCTGCGACCGTGAATGTCACTCGATCGGTAAATCCGGTCTAACTGCTATAGCCCGGTTAGACGGATTTGCGAACGTGACTTTCACGTTGATGTTCTATGTTTATGCTGTGATGTTGCGGATCGGTTTTGGGGGATAGCCTGGATGCAATGCTAGTACAGTGTTGTGGTATTATGTACATTTGATATTGCGGGGCGAGCGTCCGACTTGTGGACTGCCGTCACTGCCAGTTTGTATTATTCTTTTGGGGCACGGCCTGGTTGCGGTCGATGTACCCGTTGTATGTATATTTTACTTTCTGTACTAGGATTACCCCGCGGAGGAGTGCACGGATAGCCGGGTTCTGGAAGGCAACAAGCCCGCATCTCATGGCATTGAGACGGAGGGGGCTTCACTCTGGGATTGGCGGGCTATTCGCCGCACTCGTAGGGGGTACAGGTTGACCCAGGAGGGGTGCCCAAGTTGCCGGATTCCGTGGAGTGCTGGGTGGTCCATTCAAGGAGCTGAAGGGGGCTGCCTCGCTTCAGGTTTTGGCGGGTGACTTGCCGCGCCCGTAGGGGTCTAGGATTTCATTGCACAGGCTATCCACACGACCAGGGGAACGTCGGGTTTCAGTAGTGGCTCTGTGAAACCCGGGGATCCCAGATATCTGTATTGTTCTGTGATGCTGTACATTTCTGTGATGTTGCATTCTTTTCACGCCTTGAGCGAAATATAATATATTAGTATATATATTAGTAGATGTTGTATATGTTTTTCATCCGCGCTAGTCCAGTCCCCGCTCTGCCGTTAGTAAGCTAACCTAACGGGTGATGACGGGACCCAGTGGCGAATGCGGATGGCATATACGTACGTCAGTATATTTTCGTTCTTTATTGGTGTGATCAATTGATGGGACTGCGTTGATTCGGATCATTGCAAGTTAAACAAACCTATTCTGATGTTGTTGGAACACTTTTCAAAAGGGCTGTTATTGCAAGGACGTTCACTTTTGTTTTGCATCGTGGTATTCATTTGGAATATCCTGCTCCTCAGTCGACGAGACAAGGGCCGAGATCCCTTCACCGGGAGTGACCCCTTGGACAGAAGTTTGCGTCAGGGCATTAACTTCACTATAGCCGATTACTTTTGCTTTGCACCATGGTATTCAGTTGGAATATCCTGCACCCCATTCTACGGGGAAAGAGCCGAGATCCCTTCACCGGGAGTGACCTCTTTAGTAAAGGTTTTCGTCACTATATTTTCTAAAAAGCTATCCGTTCCTTCAACGATATCAAGTTCATTACGTTTAAGATTTTCGCCAGAAACCATTCGTAGCCCTCCATCATTTCAGTTAAATATTCGGTAGTATTCATGCTATGTATTTTGACCTCACGCCAAGGCATAGTGTTTGGTAGCTGCCGGGTATTTATCTGCAGCATAGATAGATGCGTTGGTTTGGGACAGTCGTACTACTATTTTGGCCTACGTCAAGGGTATGTACGGGTGGGTTCAAATTAACCTGGATAATGATGGGAAGAACTTGACATGTGACTTATGATATTTTGACCTCACGCCAAGGTCATAAGAGCATGGGGCAGAAATCACATCGGGAGTTTCAAAAGTACTGAAACTTGCCAGATATGCGCATACCTTCTGGAGTGTGATACCGTGAGCGGATTCCGTCACGTTATCATGCAATGATAGTTGGATCCCGATTCCCACTGATGAGTTGGTTTACTCCTCGGGTGACCCCGACTAATTCTTCTTTCAGGTTTGGAGGAGAATTTTGAGGTACAGTGGGAGGTTTCCAGATTAGATAAATTGGTAACCATTCTGATCTAGGATAGAGTGCACGCTGAGTGTTTCTTTTCTCTCTCTCTTGGCAGCGACCATTGACCCGACCCTAAGATTATGACTCAGTGACCAAGTTGACCGAACCTTCTTAACACTGGCTTTTGGATTGTCAGAGTTGCAGACCTCATTGCCACTCCTACTTTTACCCTTTTCTCCAGGACACCCCGTATTGCTACGAACGTCCACTTCCATTGGACAAAACCATCGTATGGTTAGATACGAACTCGAAGGAATTCGAGGATGGTTTCCGGTTCTGGAGAAAACGGATAGGATTATTCAGTTGTCTTTTCTTTTTACCCTCTCTCAGGTTGCGAGTACTCCTTGGTTTAGGAGTAGTACACCTATTGTGCAAATTGGATAGTCTTCTTCCAAACCATAGGCTGGTGCCGACCGGTAGGGAATGAAGAAAACTAATTAGCCTAAACGGTGTACAGATGGTATTAAGTTAAGACAAAGAAAGGGATTAGTAAGAGGGCAAAGTAAGTTGCGACTGCTATTCACGACCAAACCAAGTATTTCTTCGCCGATCCTAAATCACCTTTGTATTTCTCCAGGACACTCCGTATCACTACGAAGATCCACAGTTTATTTGGATGCTCCATCGTATGGTTATATACGAACTCGAAAGGAACTTGTTCCAGTTCGGGGATGGATTCTGGTCCAGGAGAAATAGGAATAAAGGTTTATTCGGTTGTCTTTTATCTTCACCTTCTCTCGCATTGCGAGTGCTCCTAGGATTAGGACAGTACACCCTTTATGCTTATTGGATAGTCTTCTTCCAAACCATAGGCTGGTGCCGAACGGTAGGGAAGGAAGAAAACCATTTGGTCTAGGGGGTGTGCAGAAGGTAATGACTAAAGACATATAAAGGGATTTGGAGAGGTGGCAGAGAATTATACGGTTATAGTTGTGAATCTGGATAATGGTAGAGGCATTACTAGGAATACCAGGAAACCCCGTCGAAACATTTCAATGTTTCAGTTTCACTGTGTAATGTTAAAAGAAAACTGATTTCCCGATTAGACACTTGCTCTAGGGTATGTATTTACCAGTTTTGATTCTCACATCTGTATGGTTTTACAGATGATGAGTGGGAGTAAGTTATTGGGAATTGGGTGATCATCCTCATTATATCGGGATTCGTTGTAATCGGTGATATTTGAGGGGATCATCTGGCCTGTTTGCCGGTCGGCAAATATTTGGTTTTTAATATCCGCTGTTATGCACCAATTTCAAATTGATATATCTGTACGTCTATTTTCATAGAGTGAGATATACCTTTTGATATTATGTCGATGACATTTACCTATATCAGTGGATGGTTAGGTAAGGAGCATTAAACAGCGGTGTAATTCTTCTTAACCATAAGTACAGTTTTCAACCTACGACACACAGTGAAAGAGTTGTTAGACTCAGCGGACTTATACAGAGTATTGTATGTTGTCCAGTGTCCATTAGGACAGAGGGGTTGGTCCTCATACTATATTCTGTTTACTTTTAACTTCTCTAGTTCTTAGACATGTGTTTCGTTGAAACACAGGGTCTAAGTTTTGAGGAGTTACAGGTATTTGAATAGAGTAGAGAACCGGGTGTAGAAAGTATCGGGATTCTTCAAAGTGATCGAAGATGTAGATACTTGTGTATGGTATTCAGTTGATAGTAATGATTAAGAGAACTTGCTTCTCTTTCGGGTTACTCATAATTGGAAGCATTCCTAAGTCGAGTAACGCTGATCGGCCTCCTTCCATTTAGTTGACATGCACTGGAGACAGCTGCATGATTTGAATCTGGTTCAATTAAATCAGTGCCTCTGGTTCTATATTGGATATAGAACAGTTCATATCTTAACGATGTTAAGGTACGGGGAGTTGTCCGGCTTATGCTTAAAACCAGACTCTGGATAACTCATAGGCACGTTTCTGTAATGGCTGTTTGTGGGTTGACCCAGGCTATGACGAGGGTTGACTTTCTACCATCTGGCAGATCAATAGAAATATTGTTCTAGACTCGCCACAGTTTTATTAAAAATGGATTTTTTCAAAAACAGTAGTGGGAGTATGGTAGAACTGGAAGTGATTCCAGAACCGCAAACGATTACTGAAGATTTGATAAGAAACCTAAAGATTCAATCTGATTTGACATTCCATTGGCCACTCCGCAGATAAGGTGGGTAACTTCAGGCACCCGAGAGGTACTCCGGTAGCCTCAAGGACGGTGACAGGGAAGTTCTTGTTTACCCACACTTGCCATTGTTGTTGTTCCAGGCTGCGAGACCCGGCAGGAGGATGAGTATAGCGTCGTTCTAAACTAGCTTTAGAAGTGCACGTCTATATGACTCTGCCAGAGGGTTGTCGTAGTCAGTGGGAGCAGCGGAAGCATTGGTGGACATCAGGCTTATGTTTATTTATAGACTAAAGCAGATGTAGCGGAGATAGATCATCTATTTCTGATGTGACAGTCATAGGTTTGACGTCATCAGAATAGGGGATGGATCTGTTGATAGTAGGAAGTGATATTCCTATACTACGATCGGTTATACTTTGGTCGTCACACAGTGGTTTCTCCACAAAGGACTTGGACATTATATCAGACATACTGGTTACTAGATCTATGGTTTTAGATCTAGATTTGGGTGGTTTCCAAATCAGGGTACTTTGACAGCATTCTAAGAGTATTTAGAATGGACGACTCCTGGCACGGTAGTGTACCTGCAGGTAATGGAGTCACCCTCTCTAAAGGTGTCTTACAGACTAAAGGGGAGAGGGATCTTCTTGATTGGAAGATCACTTGCTTAGGCAATTGAGTCAATCATGAGATGTCAAGTACCATACCAGAAATTGTTCTTGCACTAGATGCAATAAGTTGACATTGATCCAATCCTGGAGAAACAGTTGGAAGCAGTTTTAGAACATAAGTGGATGTTCTAGGGATATGATAACGGCTGCCTCCTTTAGGAGACGATTATCATTCCAGGCTTCCAAGGTGACATGGACGACAAGGAGGTTGTCAGAGTTATATTTTTCCTTCTGACGAGGGGCAGTATTTTGGACAGGTGATCCAAGGCAATACTGAGGGTGGCATGGCGCAGGATACTGATTAAGTTCAGTTGACGATACAGTCTAAGAAGTTTGGATTTGGAGTTCATTTATGAGCTTGGTCCCATCAGACATCCAGACATTCTAAGACAGGTATTGCTCATTTCGGGAGATGGTTTTCTCCGCGAACTTGAGATATAGAGAGACATAGAAAGAAACTTCATGGCGGATCCACTCACTGAGGCTATTCCTCGAACGCAATAGTTTCACAAACGGATTTTGTGAGACTGACTAGTAGAGGAGTTGGGTGTTCGGTATCACACGGGCTGTGAGTATGCGACATCGCAATAATTAGCCTTGAGTGCAAGTGGGAGATTGTTGGAGATAGTGCCCTCAGAGTCAATTATTGGATCACAGGCATGTAATTGCAATGATTGAGGGAGGACCTATCCCGGTAGGACAGTCTTACTCGAGATGATAGTTTGCTATCTGGTTTACCTTTATCATCGTGTACTGCTTTAGGTGACCTGACATGTCGCTATTGCACGTTGATAGAGCCCCTAGGATTCTTGCTTGACTGCCAGCAGTATGAGGGCGATCATATAAGTGAGAGCTGGAGTCTACAAGCACATCCTTAATAGGTCCCTAGTCGTGGGAGTTTCGAGACAGGGCATCGATTCTCCAGAGTAGACTAGTGTATACAGTCGAGACCCCGACGAGGGGCGGTGGCCGGTCTCACAAGCCACTGGTGTCAGTTGGTTCACCTAAGATGTATACAGGTGCTCTTTGGGTTATGAGTACACCGGACAGGACTCGCCGGGAACATGCTAGTTGGTCCTATACCTGACGTCAGATAGCAGTTCCCTGGTGACATGTGTACAGGTTATTTCATCGACCTGGGGATCGTCATTTGTCTCGTTTGAGTTCCCACTGTACTTAGATTACTACCCTACCACGGCTCAAAGGAGTCGTGCAAACAGGTTTTAGTTGGGTACAGTCCCGAGCCACATGGAGGCAGTGAGCGGATCTTCGGGGGTTTCGTCTCTCCCGGTATTGGGGGTGAGGTCGCGCTGTGTCTAGGAGAGCCATTACACGAAGACCTTAGCCAAGGCAGGAGATTTACTGGTAGGTATTCCAGTAGTATCTCAGGGTGTTCTGGGCTACACTCCGACACGACTTGTACCGCTTTTGGGGGTCTGACTTTTACCAACCCCCTAGGCCCGACATGCGATGCTCATAGACGAACGGACCGGACTGTACGGATATTGTCACTGACAGGCTCAGTAGGGTGTAAGGATGAGTTCGCTCATCGACGTCCCTTTTAGTCAATAGCTGGTGGCCCGTCACGTATTGGCATATACCTCTGACGTGCTAGAGGTTAAATCCAAAGCCATAGTATTGACGAGTCTTTAGAGTCCACCACATTTTCAGTTACTCAAGCTTTCGGGCGAAACGCTGTAGAGGCCGTATGGAGATATGGCAGGGTCCGATCAGATACGTGCGGTATTGCACGGATCAGGATCGGACGGTTTTGTACTAGTGGCCGTAAAGTTATATGGCAGCGTTCGATCAGATACGTGCGGTATTGCACGGATCAGGATCGGACGGATTTTACTAGCCGGCTTTGTTTTAAGCCGGTCCTAGTTTAGTACAGTGTAGATTCTGTCTCTTTGCATTTGTATCCGGTCGGAATACAGATGCGGGTGTGTATGCACAGTATCGGGGTTTTCCTGTAATTTATTACGGGACCAGTTTTCTGGAGTTGCCAGTTTGCTTTCCGTTCCGGCCGGTTTTCCTTTGTTCTTTCCCGGCCGGACTTTTCCGATGGAGGGGGTTATTTGCAATTGTGCAAATAACATTTGTGGAGGGGTCTTCTTGCACTTGTATTCATTATGATAAGCATCTTTGCTTTATGATCCATGTTGTGCATTAGATGAGATTAGAAAGGATATGGGTTTGATGTGATAAAAAGCATGGTTGATGTTTTCTTGTTTTATGATATGGTCACCACTTATGCTTCCTACACTCACCTCCCTTCATGCTTCATATACATTCTTTCCTCCACCATTTATTTGATAAGGAATGATAAGTTTTTCATGAGAGAAAAAGAAAGAGAGAAGAAGAAGAAGAAAGCTTCATCTTGAGAGTTTCATTCATGATCTCATTTTCTTGCTAGAAAAATGCAAGCACCATTTTTCTATTCTCCATTCCTCCATCAAGGCAACTACAAACCCCAAATGAGACTAGCATCATCTACACTACTTCCTACAGCAAATCTTGGACGCGTAGATTCGCCAGCTTCGCGCCCGAGTTCCCTCGGTATTGAGGTGGGAGCCCGTAAAAGATACAGGCGATGTGGTGCCCCTTCCGGCGAGGAGGCGACGGACGGAGATCCCGCGAGGAGATCGGAGTGGAGATGAAGACCGGAGGACTCGGATCAGTCGGTATATCTCTTCCCTTTTCTTGATTAGTAGCTTAGACTTGTTAATGGTTACGATCCAGATGTTTAGTGCGCGGTGGTGCCGGTTTGCTAAGTCCGCAAAATTAAAGTTTATCACCGTTTCCGCGTTTGGCCGTCGGGTTGACGGCCGGGGCGCCGCCATGCACTTACATTTATTGATAAAGATATATGCATCTTCGGATTCCAAACCATGAAATTTTGGCAGCATATTGATGAAATGTGGTTTTATTTCAAAATTGTCCCCATTTGCCGGTGGGGGTGAAAGACATGTAGGTAAAGAAGTGCGGACGGGGTAGAAGAGATCCTGGAGCGCAACTCGTGCGGGCGCTACAACAGGCGGAAGATTCGGGTTATTCGCACCTGGCGGAGGTGGAATCATTCCCGTCGGTAAGGTATCGTTGGGGTTGAATCCCGACATACCTTCGAAAGAAGAATTTGAAGATGGAGGTAAGAAAATGGAGGGAATTTCGACTTTGGTGTCGAAATGTTCATCGGTCGGTACCAACGAAACACGGACTAATCGGGCGTTAGTATCCCTAGTCCAAAGTGACATACACTAAAAAGGATAGTGTAGTCAGTAAAAAAAGAAAAAACGGAATTTGGGGGTAAGATAACGTCAGTGAGGGAATGTGGTGGGAGTGAGTTGCAAGTTTTCTTAGCGACAAGTTGCAAGTTTTGAAAAGATTTTTCTCTTTTTTTTTATTTATGTGAGAGTTTTGCAAGGAAGTTTCAGAAAAGGGACTCGTGACACAAATGTATCAACCACACATGCATAATCAGGCCTAGATCTAGGGTCTCCTAGGTCTGCTAGACAGCTCCTAACTAGGGCTAGAAATAGGACCTCAAACCGTCTCTTCACGGACAAGTACGACCAGGTAAGTGGGAAAGAACCACAAAAGTGGGCCTAATTAATAACCACTAGCCTAGACACCGCAAAGTCAGTTAGGATAAACGGTCGATGCCTATACTAGTCCTTTTTCTATTGAGCTCGATGTCCTTAGGTCTGAGTCTAGTATTTTTTTAATTAATTGTGGTCGATGCAAAATGCTTTAGGTGTTTTCTGGGGTCCTGGGAAGGGTGATGAAATCCCCACCCAATCTGAGTTTGGTCAATTAGCCCCTTAAAGTCCGATTAAATTATGCAAAACAATAAAATTCACTTGCAATCAAATTTTTAGCGCGGCGCAAAGAAACCTGCAGAAAATCTGTTATTTAGAAGGGGAGAGAAGATTTTTAGCGCAAAGAAATCCTGCAGAAAATTTTTACAGACAGAGATATGGAGGTTGCAGAGGGGAGAAGGAGAGATCAAACCTTGCAAATTTGAGCTTCTAAAGCGGCTAGATAGCCGCGGTTCCGCGGTCTGGGAAGCTCTTTGGCCACGGTTCCGCGGTCTGGTGATGGGATCGCTCTCTGAAAATTTTTGTACTGCTCCATTGTACCACTCTTCCTCTATTGTGATGTTCACTTTTCTGATTTGACCTCTGTAAAATTCCAGATCCGAGAGTTTTCGCTGTTCCTGCAAGATTCAAACCATAAAACCCTTCAAACAGATAAAAATCGCTAAAATGTTTTTGTATTTTTCTATTTTCTGATTTTTATGATTTTCAAAAATTTAAATCAACCCGAAATTACACAAAAGAAAGATTACGCCATCCCCGGCAACGGCGCCATTTGATTAGTCCAAAAATACTTGTTTACCGTAATCAGAAACGGCGTCGCTTTGCAGCTAGCCGGTGAATACGGGTCGATCCACAGAGATGGGTAATTTTCTTAATGTGTTTTTACGAGTTGATTCCAAATGTTTGGGTTGATTAAATCTAAAAACTAGATCTATCACTAAACTAAATTAATCTAAATTAAAGTCTTGCTAGGGTTAGGTTTAGGGGAAGTTTGGAGATTAAAGGTTTCCTCACCGTTTTCATTGCCTATTTTAGATCTATTAGATGTTACGGTAATTATCAATAAAGTGGATCCGAATCTTTTGGGAAGATATTTCTTCCTCTAGATTCGTATCCTTCCTTTATTGATAGTTGCCCTAACCCCCATGGAAAACACGCGCAACCGGCCCTTTATACTACGGTTCATCGTTACCTCGTGGGGTAGGATGCCGTAGGGAGCGGTTGTGCGTGCATGCATGGAGTTCTAACTCTTAGGTGTGGAAGGCATGAAAGGGGTGAGAGAACTCATCTCTCAAACCTTTCCCTAAGGCTAACCCTAAAAAGCGAGGAGACTACTCGCTCATTAGGGGATGATAAAACATACTAATTAAAAGAATTAAAAGCACAGACATAAAATAACTTACTAAGTTAACGGCTCCCTTCAAGCAATATAGAACAGATCTGAATAATACACCCAGCAATTCTGAATTTTATTGATTGAAAAGAGGCATAGGGTTTTACAATTTTCGATTACAATTTATAAGTAAACAGGAAAATTTAGGGTTACAGACTCTCGCAGATATGCAATTACGGATTTGCCCTCGAAAAATCCCAACACCCGCGCCGACGCACCGACACAAGAAGTCGGCGCCGACACGGGCATTAAATGGCCGTGGAACCACGGCATGATGGGGGTTTGGGCCGCGGTTCCGCGGCCCTTTGGTGGGTTCATTCCACCAAATTTCCTGGGTTCCTCTGTTGTTTCCTGGGCTTGACTTTCTTGCATCCCATTTCTCTGTTTAGCTTCTTACTCTTCTCCAGATCTTCAGTGAAGACTTGTATTGGTCTTTTAACCGTTTCACCTTGACATGCGTTGCCTTGCACCTATGTGAACTGGGCTTGACTAGGATCCATCTAATTGTTGGTCAAAAGTCCCTTTTTCTGTTGTTTTGTGTCTTTTTCACTGTATTTGCTCCAGAAACCTGTATCCTGTAATATGCAACAAACGTGCGTCAAGAGTACCTATTTATTTATAAAACGGATAAGAATAGGGGAATGAAGAATGCAATATTATGGTATGTAGTACAAACGTCAAAATCTAATATGAAAACCAATATGATATAATTAAGATAACAACGTATGTATAGTACGCATCTCATGAAATCGTGAAAACATCCAAATAGAAATGCATGCAAAACCTTTTTCAAATCGCCGTGCGATGCGCGTATCACGGCACAAGTAGCGGACGTCCATTATAAGGAAAATAGTTATACATATATATCTTTTGTTTAACATATACGTTCCGCCTCATTGAAAATAATTTAGAAGGGTTTCCTTTGTAAGGTTTCGTGTTATCAAGGACACGTAAGAAAATATTGAGACTATTGTTAGGTCCACGTTACCCACCCCGGTACTTTCGGGTAGGCGGAATAGGTAAAAATCAAAATTTTCCTCACTAGGTAATATGGACCATCGATAAAGGATCTTTGCTAAACAAAACTAACAAATAAACTACAAGTTTTAGCTACTATGTAGAATGGTTATACCTAGGTCTTGACTCCTTCTCTTCTTTTTTGGTTCTCCTCCTTGCTTCTTCCTTATAGTGGTTTGAATGGCTCCTCCTCGTCGTCTCCTCTTTGCCGAAGATAGATCCACCCGAGGGCCTCGAACTTGAGCTCTTACCTCAACCTAGAGGTAACTAAGGTGCTTGGTTTGCTAAACCTTGAACCCTAGAATGAGTAGAGAAGAGTTATGGTGGTTTTGTCTCAAAAGTTTATGATTTCCAACTCATGGAACACTTAAACTTTGAGAGAGGAAGAGGGAGAGCTTTCTTTCAAGAGAGAGAAAGAATATGATAGAATGAGCTCTCATAATGCAACCATGCTCACATATTTTGGAATAATGATAATAATAATAATGATTAAGAATTGTGATGGTTAGTTTATGAATGACCACTATCTTTACCTTCATTTAATGCATTTTGCAAAGAACAAGAAGTATCATTGAAATGAAATGATGATGGTCAACAAGATCACAATGGTCAACCGGTCAACAAGTCAACAAAAGTCAAATTGTCAACAACCCTAACCATAGCACAATTATCCTTAATCAATATTATTAACCATATTCCTCATTCTCTGTAGGGTTTGGAAAAAGTCAACGGTCAACAAGTCAACCAAAATCAAATGGTCAACTACCCTAATGAGAATCCTCTGCCTCTGCCTCTGTCAACTGTGCATACACACCCGCATCCGTGTTCCGAGGAACACGAATACACTGAGAAATAACCAATCCCAAAACAAATACTAGGATCTGGCTTAAACCAAAGCCCGCTAGTAATAACTGCCCGGACACCAAACGTGCACAAGTGCGCGGATGTGAACGAACCCCGTCGCAAAACCATGCGACCTCTACTCTGTTTTGCTCAAAGGCGAGTAGCCCTCTGTGTGGGACTCTAAAGGCTCGACACTACGCTGGCAGTGGGTTTAACCACAGGCCGCAAGCGGTACTAGCTGTACGTAACGGTCCCCAGGTAGATGCCGACAAGAAGACTGATGAGGTGAACCCATCCGAACTCCTACTGAGCCAGAATGTGACAATCTCCGTACAGTCCGGTCTGTTCGTCTAAGAGTATCGCATGGTGGGCCTAGGGGGGTGGCAAACGTCAGACCCCTGATAGCGGTACATGTCTTGTCGGAGTGTAGCCCAGAACACCCTGAGAAACTACTGGTAACACTACCAGCAAATCTCGCTTGCCCTGGCCAGGGATGACTATGTGTAATGGCTCTCCTAGAAACAGCGCGATATCAACTCCCAATACCAGGAGAGATGAATCCTGTCTAACCGTCACTGCCTCCAAGTGTTTCGGGACTGCACCCAACTACTACCTGTTTGCACGACTCAATAGAGCCGTGGTAGGGTAGTAATCTAAGAACAGTGGGAACACACTTGAGGCGAAGTGACAGTGTCAAGTCAACGGACTAAGTTGTACTCATGTCACCTGGGAACTGTTAACTGACGATAGGTATAATACCAACCAACAGTTCCCAACGAGTCCTGTCCAGTATACTCGTAACCTAACGAGCACCTGCATACTATCTCCAGTACGATGTACTGATGTCTGTGGGATAGACCATCTCCCCTGCTGGGACGAGAAGCGTATGCACCAGTCTACTCTGGAGTTTCGATGCCCTGTCTCGATAATCCTACGACTAGGGACCACAATAAGGATGTGCTTATAGACTACCCAGCCCCACTAGTGTGATCGCCATCATAACACCGATAGTCAAGCAAAGATCCTAAGGGCTCCATCAATATGTATTAGCGATATGTTAAAAGAAACATATACACATATTAAGATAGAAACAAACCAAGTAGCATACTACTATATCGAACAAGACTGTCGTGAACCCATGTATATATTCCAAGCTTCCAAAATGTATTATACATACAAGTACTAAACAATAATGGCCTCTAGGTCATACATATCCAACAATCTCCCACTTGCACTAAAGGCCAGTAATTGGTGTACCGCATACCCAACGTCTGCTCTATGGCCAGCTGCTGGCGTACTACATACCCAATAGCTCAAAAAGTCGTTCGAACTGTGTTTGAGGGAGGGCGTTTGTGAATGGATACGCGGGGTTGTCTTTTGTGTCCACTCTCCGTACCTCGATCTCCTGGCGATCAATGATCTCCCTAATCAGGTGATACCGCCTTAAGATGTGTCTGGATTTCTGATGGGACCTTGGTTCCTTCGCTAAAGCTATAGCCCCATTGTTATCGCAATACATAGGTATTGGGTCAACAATGGACGGAACCACCTGAAGTTCACTAATGAACTTCTTCATCCAGACCGCCTCTTTTGCGGCATCGCTTGCAGCAATGTATTCAGCCTCCATCATTGAGTCTGCGACGATATCCTGTTTGGAACTCTTCCAACACACCGCCCCTCCGTTGAGGGTAAACACAAAACCCGAGACAGACTTGCTGTCATCTTTGTCACTCTGGAATCTTGAATCGGTAAAGGACTCGACCCTGAGGTCTCCATTGCCGTAAACCAGGAACATCTCCTTAGTCCTTCTCAGGTACTTGAGAATGTTCTTCACTGCCGTCCAGTGGTCCTCACCTGGGTCTGACTGATACCGGCTCACCACGCTCAGCGCGTAAGCTACATCTGGTCTTATACATAGCATCACATACATTATAGATCCTACCGCCGAAGCGTAGGGTATAGTGCTCATGCGAACTCTCTCCTCGTCAGTCTTAGGAGACATCTTCTTGGAGAGGGTGATTCCGTACAATGCGGGTATATTACCGCGCTTGGAATCTTCAATACTAAATCTCTTTAGTACGATCTCTATGTACCTGGACTGCGAAAGTCCTAGTAGTCTCTTGGATCTATCTCTGTAGATCTTGATCCCCAGAATGTACGAGGCATCACCCAGGTCCTTCTTGGAGAACCGTTGTGACAAGAATAGCTTGACTGATTGTAGCATAGGAATGTAATTTCTTATCAAAAGAATGTCATCCACGTACAAGACTAGGAACACGACAGTTCGTCCTACAATCTTCTTATAGATACAAGGTTCATCTTCGTTTTTGATGAAATCAAATTTCTTGATTGCCTCATCAAAACAGATGTTCCATCTCCGCGATGCCTGCTTTAATCCATAAATGGATTTAAGCAACTTGCACACCTTCCCGCTGCTCCTACTGTCTACAAAACCCTCTGGCTGATCCATGTAAACGCACTCTTCTGAACAGCCGTTTAGAAAAGCCGTTTTTACATCCATCTGCCAGATTTCATAGTCATGGAAGGCAGCAATGGCAAGTAGGATCCGAATAGATTTGAGCATAGCTACTGGAGAAAAAGTTTCGTCATAGTCCATACCAGGTCTTTGATGAAAACCTTTCGCAATGAGTCTAGCCTTATTGGTTTCCACCTGCCCATCTACACCAAGTTTCCTTTTGTAGATCCATTTGCATCCAACGGGTTTTACCCCAGGTGAAGCAATTTCCAAGGTCCACACTTTATTGGTGTACATGGACTCCATTTCGTATTGCATAGCTTCCAGCCACTTATCAGAGTCCCTACTGATAATGGCCTGCCTGAAACTGGTAGGGTCATCTTCTTCCAAGATGCAATCCTCTCGATCCCCGTCTATGAGAAAACCGTAGTATCTCTCGGGCGGATGAGAAATCCTACCAGATCTGTGGAGTGGCTGAGGTTCGTCTGGGTTATTGAATCCTAAGGTTCTGTCAAATCTTCAGTTTCATTTTGTGGTCGCTGAATTTCTTCCAGTTCTACCGAACTCCCACTAGTTTCTTTTGCAAGAAATTGCCACTTTAAAAAAGTGGCGTGGCGAGATACAAACACCTTCTGTTCCTCGGTGTGGTAGAACAGATATCCTATAGAGTTCTTAGGATATCCCATAAATTTACATAGAACTGAACGTGCCTCAAGTTTATCCGGATTTTGTACTTTTACATAGGCCGGACAACCACATATCTTAATGCGTTTAAGATACGACCTTTTACCATTCCATATCTCGAATGGTGTCTTAGGCACTGATTTAGACGGAACATCATTCAATCGATATGTTGCTGTCAAAAGCGCATGTCCCCAAAATGAAAGAGGCAACTCAGCACTACTCATCATGGAGCGAACCATATCCAATAGGGTACAATTCCTCCGCTCCGATACACCGTTGTGCTGTAGTGTATAAGGAGGAGTAAGCTGAGAGCGAATACCATTCTCTTTTAAGTAATCTAGGAATTCCGTGCTTAAGTACTCCCCTCCCCTATCAGACCGGAGGATCTTGATACTTTTACCTATCTGGTTCTCCACTTCGTTTCTGAATTTCTCAAAAGCTTCAGATTTGTGTTTCATCAGATACACATATCCGAACCTAAAGAGATCGTCAGTGAATGTGATGAAGTACGAGAACCCACCCCTTGCATGTATAGACATTGGACCACATACATCACTGTGTATGAGTTCCAAGAGCTCTGTTGCTCTTTCTCCATGCCCGGTGAACGGAGATTTGGTCATCTTTCCTTTGAGACAAGACTGACAAGTTTCATAAGATGAAAACTCGAACGTATCCAAGAGTCCATCTTTATGCAACTTACTTAGTCTTTTCTCTCCGATATGACCAAGTTTACAATGCCACAAGTAGGATTCATTCGTATCTGAATTCTTTCTCTTGCGTGTGTTTTGTACATTGAGAACTGTATTCTGATTTAGAACGTAGATACCATTACAAAGTGTACCTTCTGCAACCAGTACCTTAGAAGGTAGATGTTCATGATATTTCTATCGAGAACAAAGTTATATCCATCTCTATCGAGTAAAGAAACTGATATGATGTTGCAAACTATGGAAGGTACATAGTAGCAATCGTTCAAAATCATAGCATTGCCATTTGGCAACACTAGGTGATATTCACCGACGGCTGCAGCATTAACTTGTGCTCCGTTCGCTACCCTGAGCGACATATCACCTGGTGCAACTCTCCTACTTTTTCTCAGTCCCTGTAATATATTACAGATATGAGATCCTGATCCGGTATCAAGTACCCAGGAGGTAGGGCTGACCGTAAAGCAGTTCTCAATTACAAGAACACCTGAAGTAGATGCAAAACTATGCTTCTTCTTCAACTGGGTATCCTTGGAATCCATACAATCCTCTTTCCCTTGCTCATACTTATGACTATTGTCACAAGTTAGAGCCGAACCGACGTTCCCCAGCCCGAATAAGAATTCGGATCGGTCAAGCGATACATTTTATTATCTTGATTAGGGCGTGAAATGGCTGCTACCTGGAGAGAGAGAAAAGAAACACTCAGCGTGCGCTCTTGCAAGATTAGATTAGTTTATTAATTTATCTAATCAGGATGGCTCCCACTGTTTCCTCAAATTCTTCTTCAAACCCTAAAAGAAGAACTAGTCAGGATTAATCGCACGTCACAATACTTGCTTAACCTTTTAGCCAGGCTAGTGTTGGTACTTCGAGAGAGGTTTTCCAACGCTTTCGTGAAGTTCCTTAATTAAATAACCCCTTTCCCTGGAGGCGTAGCCCCGCTAACACCGTTCTAGACACCTACTTGGTTTATAGCATTGATTGTTAAGTGAAATAATCTCCCGAGAGTAATCCAACTCATCAGTGGGATCGGGATCCAACTATCATCGTGTAATGACCTAGATGGAATCCACTCTAGTCACTACACTCCAGAAGGTATGCTAAATCTGCAAGTTTTAGTTTCTTTAGAAACTCCCGATGTGGTTTTACCCCTAGGACCCAAGTGACCTTGACTGAGCCAACATATCAAAGGATCCTAGTCAAGTTCAACCCGTCATTTTCTTGATTGCATTAGCCCCAGCCGTACGAGTCCTTGACTGAGCCAAAATGACCGCACGACTATCCCAACCAATCACATTATATGCTACAGAAAAATATTAAATAGCTACCGTTCACTGCGCCTCGGCTGAGCATGAAATACGTAGCACGAATACTATGTTGGAGATAGTGCCCTCATAGTCAATTATTGGATCACAGGTACGTGATTGCAATGATTGCGGAGGACCTATCCCGGTAGGACAGTCTTACTCGAAATGATAGTATGCTATCTGGTTTGCCTTTATCAGTCGTGTTCATGTTCAGGTGACTGATTGCATGTTACACTTTGATAGAGCCCTTAGGATCTTGCTTTACTACCAACTGTATGATGGCGATCATATACGTGAGAGTTGGGTAGTTTATATGCATATCCTTAATTGTGGTCCCTAGTCGTGGGAGTTTCGAGACAGGGCATCGATACTCCGGAGTAGACTAGTGTGTACAGTCGAGACCCCGACGAGGGGCGGTGGCCGGTCTCACAAGCCACTGGTGTCAGTTGGATCACCTAAGATGTATACAGGTGCTCATTGGGTTATGAGTACACCGGACAGGACTCGCCGGGAATCTGCTAGTTAGTATTATATCTATCGTCAGATAGCAGTTCCCTGGTGACATGTGTACAAGTTAGTTCATCGACCTGAGGTCGTCATTTGTCTCGTGTGAGTTCCCACTGTGCTTTGATTTCTACCCTACCACGGCTCAAAGGAGTCGTGCAAACAGGTAGCTTTTGGGTACAGTCCCGAGCCATATGGAGGCACGTGAGCGGATCGGCAGGGGATTCTGTTGGTGGGTGCTGCATGCTCCCACAACTATTGTGGCGCGGCGGAAGCGGTGAACAAAAATTTCTTGGCATGCAACACGCACTAAACCGTAGATCTTGTCTAAACCACAACTAGTAAATCCCAACTAAAGATCTTATCTACTATGTTAGGGATTATACCTTGATGATCCGGTCCTTCGGGTCTTCTCTCCGTCGTCCCGATTTCCCGCGGAATGTCCGGTCTCTTCCTCGTCGCCGGAAGGGCACCACATTGCCTACGTCTTTTACGGGCTCCCACCTCAATACCGAGGCAACTCGGGCGTGAAGTTGGTTAGCCGACACGCCCAAGATTTGCTGTAGAATATAGTGTAGTGAACTATTGTCTCTATTGGGGTTGGAGGAGTTGCCATGATGATGATGGAGGAATTGGTGCAAAGGAATATTGCATTGATCTTGCTGGAATAAAGATGGAGTATGCTCTCTAAAAGAGCTCGGCCAGAAGTCTCAAGATGTGTGCTCACAAGGAAAAATGAAGCAAGCTACTTTGGAATGGCTCTCTGCACAAAACCATTTTTGTGCTCTCCTCAGAATGGCTCACCGTGGAATAAAATTGAAGCATGCACATCATATGTGCTCTTTGCCTCTCTTGCTTGCACAAACCTTTTGTGCTCTCTCCTTTACATTAATTAAAACTTATAATGAAGAATCTCAGCACCTTAATTGTGCACAAAGGAATAATGGCTCACTGTGTGTTCTTATAAGGCACAATGATTCATTAATTAAACCTTTAATTAATCCCTTTCCAGCACAATGCATTATATTTTATGCTACCTTATACACATTTAATTAATCACCCTCCACCATGCTTCAAATTGGCCGGCCCATTATTGTTTCTCCTTTGGTGGCCGGCCCCCCCCATTAATGCATCAACATTATCAATATCCACTAAGCTAAATCTTCCTGCACATTCCTTTCTTAATTAATAAAGCCTTCATTAATTCCATCATTCCATATAAAAACACCAGCACTCAAAAAATGTGGGCTCATTAATTAATCCCTATTTGCAATCTCCTGCACTCACAGAAGTGGCCGGCCCCTCTCACAATATTCTCTTCATTAAAATATTAATTGCAAAATTTGCAATTAATCCCTCTCCATCAAAAAGTCCGGCCGGGAAAGAACAAAGAAAAACCGGCCGGAACGGAATGCAAACTGGCAACTCCAGAAAACTGGTCCCGTAACAAATTACAGGAAAACCCCGAAACTGTGCATACACACCCGCATCTGTATTCCGACCGGATACAAATGCAAAGAGACAAAACTACACAATTTAATACTAGGATCCGGCTTAAGCCAAAGCCGGCTAGTAAAACCCGTCCGATCACCATCCGTGCAATACCGCACGTATCTGATCGAACCCTGCCATATCTCCATACGGTCTCTACAGCGTTTCGCCCGAAAACTTGAGTAACTGAATGTGGGGAACTCTAAAGACTCGTCAACACCTTAGTTGTGGATTTAACCACTAGCACGTTAGAGGTATAAGCCAATACATAACGGGCTACTAGGTATTGTCTAAAAGGTGACCGACGAGCGAACTCATCACAACCCTTACGAGCCTGTAAGCAACACTTACCGTACAGTCCGGTCTCTTCGTCTGATACGTCGCATATGCAGTCTAGGGGTGGTAAATGTCAGACCCCAGTAACTTTATAAGTCATGTTGATTTATGGCTCATAACCGGTCGAGGAACTACTGATAACTCTTATCAGTAAACCTCGAGAACCTTGGCCAAGGATTTAGGTGTTATAGCCGATCAAACATAGCGCGACATCAACCCCCTATACCGGGAGAGACGAAACCCCTCCTATCGCTCACTGTCTCCATATGATTCGGGACTGTACCCAAAATCCACCTGTTTGCACGACTCAGTAGAGCCGTGGTAGGGAGGAAATCAAAGCACAGTGGGAACCACACAAGACTCTATGACGATCTCGGGTCTACAGACTAACCTGTACAAGTGTCACCAGAGAACTGCTATCTGACAATAGGTATATATACCATCTAGGAGTTCTCGGCGAGTCCGTTCAGTGTACCCAGTCTCCACTGAGCACCCGTACACCATCCTTGATGTCAAACACCGATGGATATGGGATCATCCATCGCCCATCATATGGGTCAAGATGCGTATACGCTAGTCTACTCTGGTGTATCGATGCCCTGTCTCGACACACCCTCGACTAGGAACAGTTATAGGATGTACTCATAGACTACTGTGGCCCCACTAGTATGATCTCATCATAGTCCCAGCAGTCGAGTACAAATCCTAAGGGCTTTATCAACATGTAACAAAAGAGACAATCGTAGTACATGTTTAGATAAAGTACAACCAGATAGCGTACTATCATGTCGAGCAAGAAAGTCCTCCCTATATATGTCCAAGCATCCACTACAATATACAGTAATGGCCTCTAGGGCACACATATAACTAACAATCTCCCACTTGCACTAGGGCCATCTGTTGTGGTATCGCATACCAATCAATCAGCTGTGGTTTAAGTATCTCATACTCAACCATCCCATAAAAGTCTCTACTGGGAATAAAGCCTTAGTGAGTGGATCCGCTCTGTTTTCCTCTGTATCTACTCTCCTAACCTCGATCTTCCTGGAGATCAACCATCTCTATGATCAGGCGATGCTGTCTAAGAATTATATCTGGATTTCTGATGGGACAATAGTTCCTTGGCTAAAGACACAACCTCATTGTCTCACAATGGTAGGAACGAAGTTCATCTTATGAACTTATATATATATATATATCCAGAATTTATCTTTGGTAGCATCTTTAATAATGACGTATTTTGCCTTTCTAGTATGTCACGGTATCTAGCTTGGAACTCTTTCAACATACCGTCCCTTTACTTAGGATAAAGACAATACATGCGACTGACATTCAGTCGTCTTTATCACCCTGGAACCTTTCCAGTGATTCTCCCCTGGATCGATTGATACTATCTCACTACATCTAGTGAGTATCCTAACATCCATTTAGATCTATCTCATAGATCCAAAACCTAGGATTTAGGAAGTATCGCCTTTGATCCTATATGGAGAATATTTATAATAAGAGGAGATTGACTGAGCGTAGCATAGGAAACTCCTTCCCTATCAAGAGTATGTCATCCACGTACTCTACGAGGATCACCACCATACTCCCTACTACCTTTTATGTATATACAAGGTTCATCTATTTATTTTGATGAAGTCAAACTCTTTGACTACCACATCAAAACAGATGTTCCAACTCCGCGATGCCTGTTTTATCACATAAAACATCTTGCACACTTTTCCGCTGCTCCCACTGTCTACGAAGCCATCTGGCTGTGTACTTATAGACGCTCTCTTCTAAAACTTCTTTTAGAAAAGCAGTCATGACACCCAACCACCAGATATCGCAGTCAAGGTATGTAGCAGTGGCAAGTAGGATCTGGATGAACTTAAGCATAGCTTTGAAAGTCTCAACTTTTCCATGTACACCAAGTAATCTTCTCAAGATATACTTGCTTCTGATGGGGTTTTAACCCTTCAGACAAAGCAACCAAAGTCCATACTTTGTTGGTGTATAAGGATTCCATCTCAGATCGCTAATCATCCAGCTATTCTTACAGAGTCCCACTCCTGATGGCCTGCTCGAAACTAGTTAGGTCATACCACTTTGGTCAGTAAGCAACCCCATCCCATGGGATTGCCGTGGCGCCAACGGGTCCCTCAGACGCTACTTTCTACGCATGCCCCCTTACGAGGACTACAACCCGCCGGAACTCCTTCCGGTCTCGGGACACGCTGAGGTAATATGAAATCCTCGCTCCCACTGTCATAGAGAAACCAAAGTATCTCTTAGGTGGGTGAGGAACCCTACTAGATCGGCGGAGAGGCTGAGGTTCGTTAGTTTCTATTGAATCTTTTGGTTCTACCAAATCATTTGCTGTAGCTGGAACTTCTTCCAGTTCTACCTCATGACCACTGATTTCTTCACAAGAAATTCCCTTTCACAAAGGTGGCATGCTGAGAAGCAAAACAACTTTTGTTCCTCTGTTAGGTAGAAGATATTCCCTTGTTAATGCTTGGGATATCCAACAAACTTCCACAGTTTTGACTTTGCCTCGAGCTTGTCCGGATTTATGTTTTTAGACATAGGACGGACAACCCCAAATCTTAACATCTTTAAGATATGGGCTCTTCCCATACCATATCACATATGGAGTAGTAGGCACCTGATTTGATTTGAACCCTATTCAATAGGTATGCAGCTTCACAAGTGCATAACTCCCAAAAGTAAAATAGGAAACTCAGTAGTACTCATCATGGAGCACACCATATCATATAGGGTGCATTCGCTCCGCCCCGATATACCATCGTGCTATGGTGTATACGGAGGAGTAATGCTGAGAGAGAATCTCATTCTCCTTTAGAACAGTCCAGGATTTCCATGCTCAAGTATTCTCCTCCTTGATCTCATCAAAAGACATAATACTTATACCCGTTTTTGGTTCTCTACTTCTAATATATTCTGTGAATATCTCAAAAGCTTCGGACCTATGTTTCAACAGGAACATTTGTCTGAATCTTAAGAGATCATCAGAGAAAGTAATGAAGTACCAAGAACCGGTCATTGCATATGTAGACAGGGGGCCTTTCATACATCATCATGTATCAATCCCAAGAGTTCACTAACTCTTTCTCTGTTTCCAATAAACAGAGCTATGGTCTTTTAATCTTTGTGACATGACTGGCAAGTTTTCACAAGATGTAAATTCAAACTGGTTTAAATATGCATCTAAAATGTAACTTCAGCCAGCCGGGTCGCATTGATCTGACCTAGTCTACAATGCCTCAAGAAGGATCCGTTCATTTCTGAACTCTTCCTCTTATGTGTGTTCTGTATACTAAGAACTGTAGTTTGATTTAGAACGTCTATGCTTTTAGATAACGTGCCTGAACCGATCAACACTTGATATAGGAAATGTTCAAAACATTATCCATCAATACAAAATTTTATCATTTCTTTACTAATAAAGAGATTGATATGATTTTGTATATCAAGTTCGGTATCTAATAGCATTTGTTCAGAATCAATGTATTCTTAATACAGGGTGATAACTGCCAACTTTTTGGCTTGCAACAATTGCACCATTTCCAACTCTTGAAACTTATCACCCGTTCTCAGTCATTTACCTTTCTGTAGCCCATGTAACAAATTACATTTGTGGGATCCTGATCCTGTATCAAATATACCCAGGACGTAAAAGATACTGAGAAACAGTTCTTTGTAATAGACACACCCGAAGATCATGCATCAACATGTACTATCTTCGTTTGGGTGGCATAGTTATTCTGGTATTTCCCTATTTCCTGCTCTGTCTTATAACAATTATAGGTTGGAGCGGGACCAACGTTCCCCAGCTCAATATAACAAGCGGGTTCAGTCAATATATCCGTATTTATTATCTTGATTAAGGCATGATATAGTCACTTTCTGGAGAGAGAGAAGAAAACATTTTTGGCGTATGCTCTTTGCAAGATTAGATTGGTTATTTATCTAATCCAGATGTCTCCCACTGTTTTTATCAAATCCTCCTTCAAACCCTAAAAGGTAAGATTAGCCGGGAATAATTACACCCTATAATTTCATCAAATTGTCTTGTGTAAAACTTTCCCAGGAGTAACTCTTACTCGCAGTGAGATCGGGATCCAACTATCATATAGAAGGTATGCAATCTCATTGCAAATTTCAACTCTTGAAATTCCCGATATGGTTTCTACCCCTAGTCCCTTATGACCTTGACTATGATCAACATATCATAAGTACTAGTCAAGTTCTACCCGTCATTTCGTGATTATCCAGACCCACCCACATGACCCTTGACTATGATCAACATAATCACATGAATGTCCTGACTAATCGCATCATATGCTTTGTAGGAATTCATCACTTAGCTACCGAACACTACGCCTCGGCTATGGTCGACAAACGTAGCACGAATACTAAGTACTCTGCTTCCTAAAATGACGGAGGGCAACGGATGGTTTTTATGAAAACCTTTAACGTTTTGAACTTGATGTCGTTGTAGAATCAAGTGGGAAGGAGTGGTTTAAGCTCCAGTTTTAAATATCGAATGGTTTTGTAGTATCTTTCTAATTTTGCTAAAGAGGTCACTCCTTGTGAAGGGATCTCGGCTCTTTCCTTATCGAATAAGGTGCTGGATATGTAAATACCACGATGCAAAGCAACAATAGATCAACTATAAAATCAATTCGAGTTATTTGTAACATTTTCCAGTTTCGCTAAAGGGGTCACTCCCGGTGAAGGGATCTCGGCCCTTTCCTCATCGAATGAGGTGCAGGATATTCAACAATACCACTATGCAAAACAAAAACTAGAGTTACCCTTTTTCAAAAAAAAAAATTTGATTCTACAACATCTTTAGGTTTCTTTCTTTTAACATTAATCATGTTAATTCTGTCCCATCATTTACGTTTTCTATCTTTTATGTTTCCTAAACATCACAGAAAAGAAACGAAAATAGAACGTACGCTTATGCCATCCGCATTCGCCACTTGGCCCCGTCATGCACCGTTAGGTTACTTAACTAACGGCAGAGCGGGGGCTGGACTAGCGCGGGTGCAAAACATAAGCAACGTTTAATATATATATCTCATATATAAATATAGCCATTTCAGATCACAGATGAATGCATTGGATATACTAGGAATTCCGTGTTTCATTTAAGCCCTTAATGAAAAACGGGTTCCACGGTTGTGATGAATAGCCAAAACCCCCCCTAGACCCCTACGGGTGCGGCAAACTACCCGCCAAATTCCCGAAGTGTAGCAACCTCCCTCAACAATTGAGTAGGCCACTCGGCACTTGGAGAACCCGGTAGTTTGTGCACCCCACCTTGGGTCTATCCTAGGAGCAAAAACAGTAAAAAGAAATTATACAATATAACATTGCTTTTTACAAATTACATGGAATGATAGAAAAGTAAAAAACACTCTTCTCACACCCCCCGGCCATTCATCACAACGATCCAACACATTCATATACACATACCATCCCATGATATCCATATGTGCAACCCCCACTAACCGTCATATAGCAATTAGCGGACGTTTCAAACACATATAACAAAAAAGAAAACCCGATTAGCCAAGCACTTTAGAATTTCGATCGATAATTTTTTTTAAAACAATCATGCCAACACTTGACATGTCCCTGTACAAACATCTTTATACAAATCTTAACATCCCAGAAACCCTGATCTGCAAATATAAGTATTACTGTAGAAACTGAGTCAACGCCGAGTTGACTCGGCCGCCCTTCCGCGGCCAAACCCAGGGTTTGGCCGCGGAAGCGCCGCAGTCTTGGCGATTTACGACTCCGGGTTTCTACAGTGATCTTATATATCCCTGCTGGTATTTTTAAGATATGTCAAATCCTTTTTGGAACACTTTCAAAAACTGACGGCAGCAGGGGCAGAAAACGAGTTTTCGGGAGGAAAACCTGTCGATCGATATTCTAACTTTTGGCTAACATCTAATTATGGTTTAGGTAGGCTCTGATACCATGTTGGTGGGTGCTGCATGCTCCCACAACTATTGTGGCGCGGCGGAAGCGGTGAACAAAAATTTCTTGGCATGCAACACGCACTAAACCGTAGATCTTGTCTAAACCACAACTAGTAAATCCCAACTAGAGATCTTATCTACTATGTTAGGGATTATACCTTGATGATCCGGTCCTTCGGGTCTTCTCTCCGTCGTCCCGATTTCCCGCGGAATGTCCGGTCTCTTCCTCGTCGCCGGAAGGGCACCACATTGCCTACGTCTTTTACGGGCTCCCACCTCAATACCGAGGCAACTCGGGCGTGAAGTTGGCTAGCCGACACGCCCAAGATTTGCTGTAGAATATAGTGTAGTGAACTATTGTCTCTATTGGGGTTGGAGGAGTTGCCATGATGATGATGGAGGAATTGGTGCAAAGGAATATTGCATTGATCTTGCTGGAATAAAGATGGAGTATGCTCTCTAAAAGAGCTCGGCCAGAAGTCTCAAGATGTGTGCTCACAAGGAAAAATGAAGCAAGCTACTTTGGAATGGCTCTCTGCACAAAACCATTTTTGTGCTCTCCTCAGAATGGCTCACCGTGGAATAAAATTGAAGCATGCACATTATATGTGCTCTTTGCCTCTCTTGCTTGCACAAACCTTTTGTGCTCTCTCCTTTACATTAATTAAAACTTATAATGAAGAATCTCAGCACCTTAATTGTGCACAAAGGAATAATGGCTCACTGTGTGTTCTTATAAGGCACAATGATTCATTAATTAAACCTTTAATTAATCCCTTTCCAGCACAATGCATTATATTTTATGCTACCTTATACACATTTAATTAATCACCCTCCACCATGCTTCAAATTGGCCGGCCCATTATTGTTTCTCCTTTGGTGGCCGGCCCCCCCCCCCCATTAATGCATCAACATTATCAATATCCACTAAGCTAAATCTTCCTGCACATTCCTTTCTTAATTAATAAAGCCTTCATTAATTCCATCATTCCATATAAAAACACCAGCACTCAAAAAATGTGGGCTCATTAATTAATCCCTATTTGCAATCTCCTGCACTCACAGAAGTGGCCGGCCCCTCTCACAATATTCTCTTCATTAAAATATTAATTGCAAAATTTGCAATTAATCCCTCTCCATCAAAAAGTCCGGCCGGGAAAGAACAAAGAAAAACCGGCCGGAACGGAATGCAAACTGGCAACTCCAGAAAACTGGTCCCGTAACAAATTACAGGAAAACCCCGAAACTGTGCATACACACCCGCATCTGTATTCCGACCGGATACAAATGCAAAGAGACAAAACTACACAATTTAATACTAGGATCCGGCTTAAGCCAAAGCCGGCTAGTAAAACCCGTCCGATCACCATCCGTGCAATACCGCACGTATCTGATCGAACCCTGCCATATCTCCATACGGCCTCTACAGCGTTTCGCCCGAAAACTTGAGTAACTGAATGTGGGGAACTCTAAAGACTCGTCAACACCTTAGTTGTGGATTTAACCACTAGCACGTTAGAGGTATAAGCCAATACATAACGGGCTACTAGGTATTGTCTAAAAGGTGACCGACGAGCGAACTCATCACAACCCTTACGAGCCTGTAAGCAACACTTACCGTACAGTCCGGTCTCTTCGTCTGATACGTCGCATATGCAGTCTAGGGGTGGTAAATGTCAGACCCCAGTAACTTTATAAGTCATGTTGATTTATGGCTCATAACCGGTCGAGGAACTACTGATAACTCTTATCAGTAAACCTCGAGAACCTTGGCCAAGGATTTAGGTGTTATAGCCGATCAAACATAGCGCGACATCAACCCCCTATACCGGGAGAGACGAAACCCCTCCTATCGCTCACTGTCTCCATATGATTCGGGACTGTACCCAAAATCCACCTGTTTGCACGACTCAGTAGAGCCGTGGTAGGGAGGAAATCAAAGCACAGTGGGAACCACACAAGACTCTATGACGATCTCGGGTCTACAGACTAACCTGTACAAGTGTCACCAGAGAACTGCTATCTGACAATAGGTATATATACCATCTAGGAGTTCTCGGCGAGTCCGTTCAGTGTACCCAGTCTCCACTGAGCACCCGTACACCATCCTTGATGTCAAACACCGATGGATATGGGATCATCCATCGCCCATCATATGGGTCAAGATGCGTATACGCTAGTCTACTCTGGTGTATCGATGCCCTGTCTCGACACACCCTCGACTAGGAACAGTTATAGGATGTACTCATAGACTACTGTGGCCCCACTAGTATGATCTCATCATAGTCCCAGCAGTCGAGTACAAATCCTAAGGGCTTTATCAACATGTAACAAAAGAGACAATCGTAGTACATGTTTAGATAAAGTACAACCAGATAGCGTACTATCATGTCGAGCAAGAAAGTCCTCCCTATATATGTCCAAGCATCCACTACAATATACAGTAATGGCCTCTAGGGCACACATATAACTAACAGATTCGTCTCTCCCGGTATTGGGGGCGAGATCGTGCTGTGTCTAGGAGAGCTATTACACAAAGCCCACGGCCGTGGCAGGAGATTTACTGGTAGGTACTCCAGTAGTATCTCAGGGTGTTATTGGGCTTCACTTCGACACGACTTATACTGCTCTTGGGGGTCTGACGTTACTAGCCCCCTAGGCGGATATGCGATACTCATTGACGAACGGACCGGACTGTATATACATTGTCACTGTTAGGCTCAGTAGGGTTTTCGGAGGAGTTCGCTCATCGGTCTCCCTTGAGTTCGCTCCTCGGCCACCCTTGAGGTCAGTCCGTGGGCAGCCGTTATGCATAGCTAGTGCCGCTGATGGTTTGTGGTTAAACCCACTGCCAGGGTACTGACGAGTCATTAGAGTCCCCCACAGACAGTTTCCCAAGTTCGGGCGAAACGTTGTAGAGGCCGTATGGTTTTATGGCAGGGTTCAGAAAATGCACGTGCGTTTACGCACGTGTTATTTTTCGGGCAGATAATACTGGTCGGCTTTGGTTTAAGCCGGATCCGAGTATTATATTGAGTAGGTATAATATCTTTGTCTTAGTTGCATTTGTATTCGGTCGTAATACAAATGCGGGTATATTTATACAGTTTCGGGGTTATCCTGAAAGTTGTTTCAGGATCACTTTTGGAAGTTGCCAGTTTCCAGTTTTCTATCAGCCGTCTTTTAACATTCGGTTAAAGACGGATTTATCTTTTCTTCTGATATGAGTGAGTCATCATTCTAGAAGTTTCTAGAAGTGATGATGAGGCTAGTGACTCATTAGTGCATTAATGGTTTCATTTATTGCTTGATGAGGTGTTATTAGTGATTCATGCTTTGTTATTAAAGCTTCTTGTTTTCCTTAGGATATTAAGTGAGAAGCTTCTTGCTTAAGGTCACCACTTGCTCCTACACTCACCCTCCTCCTTCATAATGAGTGGAAGGCCTCCTCTCATTCTCATTCTCTCACTTGATTCATTTGTGAAAAGATTATGATAGCATTCGGGGTGCATGGAATTTTACAGTTCATTTCATTCCATCACCCGATTTCCACGGCAACTTCATTAACCGATCGTCCACGGACTTGGACGAAGTGAGACAAAGTCATCTACTCATTCTCTACATCAATCTTGGTCGTCTCTTTTAGCAAACTTGACGATCGAGTTGCCTCGAGTCAGAGGCGGGAGCCCGTTTAAAGAATCGTCGATGTGGTGCCACCTCGACGAGGAGATCGGAGATCGAGGAGATCGGAGCAGCCGCAACGGAGCGTGGGATGATGGTTAAAGAACGAAGGACTCGGATCGTTCGGTATAACATTCCTACACTCTTTACAGTTTGTTAGTTTAGCAATAATGGCAGATCCGGGTTAAAGTATACGATAGCGCCAAGTTAAAAGTTTTTGTTCCGCATTTGGCGTCTGTAGACGGCCGGGGCGCTAGCGTAGACTTACAGTGGTATCAGAGCCTCACCATTTTGCTATACTAACTTGTGCTAACGCGTTTAAAACATCGATCCGACCGAAAATCAAAAATCCCAATTTCTTCACTTGACAGTTTCTGTCGATTTTAAACAGTCTCAAAATTTAATTCTACATGTCTGAAAAATCAGTGCAGGGTTTTTTAAGGCATCGGAGAAAAAATGGTCACGTGATCCCACTAAAGCGCCGCGCTTCCGCGGTCAAACCTAGGGTTTGACCGCGGAACCGCCGCGCTTCAGAGGGAACAGTGCACCAATTTTTCTCAGTTGGCTTTATTTGGGATTTTGTGATTTTTGGTATATATCATTTGCGCCCAGATTTTGTTACTGTTCACCAGTAAGTCGTGGGGCCCACTTTTTGATATTTGGCCTTTGGTCGATCGAAATTTAAACACGTTAGTTTACAGTGCTTACATTATATCTCCGACCGGGAATGTCATTTGATCGGTAAACCGCGTCTGATTGCTATAGTTCTTTTAGACGGGTTTGCGAACGTGACATTCGCGTTGATGTTCTGTGTTGTGCTGTGATGTTGCGGATTTGTCGTGGTGGATAGTAATGTGCAATGGTAGTACAGTTTGAGTTTATTTGTACATTTGATATTGCGGGGCGAGCGTCCAACTTGTGGACAGCCGTCACTGCCTGTTGTATAATATTCTTTTTGGGGCACGGCCAGGTTGCGGTCGATGTACCTATTGTACTATTTTTCATTACTGTACTAGGTTTTACCCCGCGACGGAGTGCACGGATAGCCGGGTTCGGGAAAGTAACGGGTCCGCATCTCATGGCTTTGAGAGGCAGAGGGGCCCCACTTCAGAATTGGCAGACTATTCGCCGCACTCGTAGGGGGTACAGGTTGACCCAAGGAGGGGTGCTCAATTTACCGGATTCCGTGAAGTGCCGGGTGTTCCATTCACTTTGCTGTGGGGACTACCTCGCTTCAGGTTTTGGCGGGTAACTTGCCGCACCCGTAGGGGTCTAGGTTTCATTGCACAGGCTATCCACACGACAGGGGAACGTCGAGTTTCAGCAGCGGCTCTGTGAAACTCGGGGATCCCAGATTATCTGTATTGTTCTGTGATGCTTATTACTTTTCTGTAATGTTGCATACTATCACGCCTGGAGCGATTATTGTATATTGGTTTATATACTATTAGATGTTGTATATGTTTTACACCCGCGCTAGTCCAGTCCCCGCTCTGTCGTTAGTTAAGTAACCTAACGGGTGATGACGGGACCTAGTGACGAATGCGGATGGCATATACGTACATTTTATTTTCGTTCTTTTCTGGTGTGATTGATTGATGGGACTGCGTTGATTCTGATCAATGCAAAGTTAAAACAAACCTGTATACAGTTGTTGGAACAATTTAAAAAGTGTTATTGCAAAGACGTTTCCTTTTGTTATGCATAGCGGTATTCAGTGGAATATCCTGCACCTCATTCGACGGGGCAAGGGCCGATATCCCTTCACCGGGACCGACCCCTTGGACAGAAGTTTGCGTCAGGATAATAACTTCACTATAGTCGATTACAAGTTGCTTTGCATAGCGGTATTCAGTGGAATATCCTGCACCTCATTCCACGAGGAAAGAGCCGAGATCCCTTTACCAGGAGTGACCTCTTTAGCAAAAGGTTTTCGCCACTATATTTTAAAAAGCTATCAGGTTCCTTCAGCGATATCAAGTTCACTACGCTAAAGGTTTTTCGCCAAAAACCAGCCGTAGCCCTCCGTCACTTCTTTTGGGTATTCAGTAGTATTCAAGCTATGCATTTTAGCCAAAGTTAAGGCATAGTGTTTGGTAGCTGCTGGGTATTCAATTGTTGCATAGATAGCTGAGTTAGTTTGGGACAGTCGTTCTGCCGATTGGCCAAAGTCAGGGGCATGTGCGGGTGGGTTCAAATTGACAAGATAGTGATGGGTAGAACTTGGCATGTGACTTATGACATTTTGACCAAAGCCAAGGTTATAAGAGCATGGGGCAAAAACTATATCAGGAGTTTCTAAAGAAAATGAAACTTGCCGAGTATGCGCATACCTTCTGGAGTATGAGTAACGTGGATGCATTCCATCACGTTATCATGCGATGAGAGTTGGATCCTGATTCCCACTGATGAGTTGGTTTACTCTTCGGGTGATCCCGATTGATTCTTCTTTAGGTTTGGAGGAGAATTTGACAGTACAGTGGGAGGTTTCCGGATTAGATAAAATGATGACCATTCTGATCTAGGTTAGAGTGCACGCAGAGTGTTTCTTTTCTCTCTCTCTCTTTGGCAGCGACCCTTGACCGACCCTAGACTATGACTCAGTGACCAGGTTGACCGAACCTTCTTAAAATACTGGCTTTTGGATTGTCTGAGTTGCATAAGTCATTGCCACTCCTTCTTTTACGCTTTGAATTTCTCAGAACACCCGTATTACTACGGATATCCACTTCCATTGGATAGATCCATCGTATGGTTATATACGAACTCGAAGGAACTTCTTCGAGGATGGATCCAGGTTCAGGAGAAATAGAATTGGTTTATTCAGTTGTCTTTTATTATCACCTTCTCTCAGGTTGCGAGAGCTCCTTGGTTTAGGAGAGTACACCTATTACGCCTATTGGATAGTCTTATTCCAAACCATAGGCTGGTGCCGAAAGGTAGGGAATGAAGAAAACCAATTAGCCTAAGTAGGGTGTGCAGAAGGTAATATGTAAAGACAAAATAAAGGGATTAGAAAGAGGGCAAAGTAAATTGCGACTGATATCATTCACGACCAAAACCGCGTACTTCATCGCCGCTCCTATTTTTCCTTTAAATGAATAAGGTATTATTCAGTTGTCTTTTATCATCACCTTCTCTCAGTTGCGAGTACTCCTTGGTTTAGGAGGGTACACCTATTATGCTTACTGGATAGTCTTCTTCCAAACCATAGGCTGGTGCCGAACGGTAGGGAAGGAAGAAAACCAGTTAGCCTAACGATGGTGTACAGAAGGTAACGACTAAAGACAAATAAAGGGATTTGGAGAGATGGCAATAAAATATACGGTTGAAGTCATGAATTGGATTATGGAAGAGGCATTGCTATGAATACCAGGATACCCCTACGAAACATTTTCATGTTTCAGTGCATTGTTAAAGGAAAAACTGTTTTCCCGATTAGACACTTACTCCAAGGGTATGTATTTACCAGGTTTCATTCTCATATCTGTATGGTTTTACAGATGATGAGTGGGAGTAAGATATTGGGAATTAGGTGATCATCCTCATTATATCGGAATTCGTTGTAATTGGTGATATTTGAGGAAATCGCCAGGGTACAGTTTTCCACCGACAACGCACAGGTTTTGAGTTGTTTAACTCAGCGGACTTATACAGAGTATTGTATGTTGTCCAAGTGTCCATCAGGACAAAGGGGTAGGTCCTCGTACTTTGTTCTGTTTACTTATAGCTTCTCTAGTTTTTAGACAAGTGTTTCGTAGAAATACAAGGTCTAAGTTTTCAGAAGTTGTGGGTATAAGAATAAAGTAGAGAACCGGGTATCACAAGTATCGGGATTCTTCAAAGAGATCGAAGATGTAGATTCTTGTGATTGGTATTCAGATGATAGTGATGGTTTTGAGAAACGTGTTTCTCTTTCAGGTTGCTCATAATTGGAAGGATTCCTAAGTTGAGTAATGCTGATTAGCCTCTTTCCATTAAGTTGATATGTACTGGAGACAGCTGCATGATTAGAATATGGTTCCGATTAAATAAGTGCCAAAGTTTCTGTATTGGATATAGAATGGATCGTACCTTAAAAGAAATTAAGGTACGGGGAGTTGTCCAGTTTATGCTTAAAACCAGACTCTGGATAACTCAGGGCACGTTTCTGTAATGGCTGTTTGTGGGTTGACCCTGGCTATGACGAGGGTTGATATTCTACCATTTGGAAGATCAATAGTGATATTGTTCTTGACTCGCCACAGTTTTAGTTAAAATGGATCTTTTTCAGAAAACAGTAGTGGGAGTATGGTAGAACTGGAAGTGATTCCAGAACCGCGAACGATTACGAAAAATTTAATAGGACCTATACATTCAATCAGGTTTGACATTCCAAAAGCCACTCCGCAGATTTGGTGGATAACCTCAGACACCCGAGAGGTACTTCGGTAGCCTTAAGGACGGTGACAGGGAGGTTCTTATCTACCCAGACTTGACACTACTGTTGTTCCAGGATATGAGACCCGGTAGGAGGGTTGTCGTAGTCAGTGGGAGCAGCAGAAACATAGTGGGCAAGATGCTTATATCTATTTATAGACTTGAGCAGTTATAGCGGAGATAGATCATCTAATTTTGATGTGACAGTCATAGGTTTGACTTCAATCAGAATAAGGGATGGATCTGTTAAGAAGGTAGTAGGGTGTGATGTCATGGTATCTGGATGACATACACAGAGTAGGAAGTAAAATTCCTATACTACGATCGGTTGTACTGTGGTCGTCACACAGTTGTTTCTCCAGACAGGACATGGATATAATATTAGACATTCTGGTTTCTGGATCTATGGTTTTAGATCTAGATTTGGGTGGTTTCCCAATGTGGGTACTTTGACAGATATTCTAATGGTTTTTAGAATAGTTGACTCCTAGCATGGTAGTGTACCTGCAGGTGATGGAGTCACCCTCTCTAAAGGTGTCGTATAGAATAAAGGGGAGAGGGATGTGCATAATTGGCAGATCACTTGCTTAGGCAATTGAGTCAATCGTGAGATGTCAAGTACCACACCAGATGTTGTTTTTGCACTTGATGCAATAAGTTTGTATTAATCCAATCCTGGAGAAACATAAGGAAGTAGTTTTAGAACATAAGTGCATGTTCTACGGACTTGATAACGGCAGCCTTTTTCGGGAGACGGTTATCATTCCAGGCTTCAAAGGTGACATAATTGACAGAGTTATAGTTCTTCCCTCTGACGAAGAGGGACAGTATTATGGACAGGTGGTTCCGGAGGATACTGTGGGTGGCATGGTGCCGGATACTGATGAGGTTCAGTGATCCATACAGTCTAAGAAGTTTGGATATGGAGTTCATTTATGAACAAAGGTCCCATCAGATATCCAGACATATTCTAAGACAGGTACTACTCGATTCGGGAGATGGCTTTCTCCGCGAACTTGAGATTAAGAAAGATATTGAAAGATACTTCTAGGCGGATCCACTCACCGAGGCTATTTCTCGAACACAATAGTTTTACAAACGGGCTTTGTGAAACTGCTTAGTAGAGGAGTTGGATGTTCGGTTTCACACGGGCTGTGAGTAGTCGACATCGCAATATTAGCCTTGAGTGCAAGTGGGAGATTGTTGGAGATAGTGCCCTCATAGTCAATTATTGGATCGCAGGTACGTGATTGCAATGATTGCGGAGGACCTATCCCGGTAGGACAGTCTTACTCGAAATGATAGTATGCTATCTGGTTTGCCTTTATCAGTCGTGTTCATGTTCAGGTGACTGATTGCATGTTACACTTTGATAGAGCCCTTAGGATCTTGCTTTACTACCAACTGTATGATGGCGATCATATACGTGAGAGTTGGGTAGTTTATATGCATATCCTTAATTGTGGTCCCTAGTCGTGGGAGTTTCGAGACAGGGCATCGATACTCCGGAGTAGACTAGTGTGTACAGTCGAGACCCCGACGAGGGGCGGTGGCCGGTCTCACAAGCCACTGGTGTCAGTTGGATCACCTAAGATGTATACAGGTGCTCATTGGGTTATGAGTACACCGGACAGGACTCGCCGGGAATCTGCTAGTTAGTATTATATCTATCGTCAGATAGCAGTTCCCTGGTGACATGTGTACAGGTTAGTTCATCGACCTGAGGTCGTCGTTTGTCTCGTGTGAGTTCCCACTGTGCTTTGATTTCTACCCTACCACGGCTCAAAGGAGTCGTGCAAACTGGTAGCTTTTGGGTACAGTCCCGAGCCATATGGAGGCACGTGAGCGGATCGGCAGGGGATTCGTCTCTCCCGGTATTGGGGGCGAGATCGTGCTGTGTCTAGGAGAGCCATTACACAAAGCCCACGGCCGTGGCAGGAGATTTACTGGTAGGTACTCCAGTAGTATCTCAGGGTGTTATTGGGCTTCACTCCGACACGACTTATACTGCTCTTGGGGGTCTGACGTTACTAGCCCCCTAGGCGGATATGCGATACTCATTGACGAACGGACCGGACTGTATATACATTGTCACTGTTAGGCTCAGTAGGGTTTTCGGAGGAGTTCGCTCATCGGTCTCCCTTGAGTTCGCTCCTCGGCCACCCTTGAGGTCAGTCCGTGGGCAGCCGTTATGCATAGCTAGTGCCGCTGACGGTTTGTGGTTAAACCCACTGCCAGGGTACTGACGAGTCATTAGAGTCCCCCACAGACAGTTTTCCAAGTTCGGGCGAAACGTTGTAGAGGCCGTATGGTTTTATGGCAGGGTTCGGAAAATGCACGTGCGTTTACGCAAGTGTTATTTTTCGGGCAGATAATACTGGTCGGCTTTGATTTAAGCCAGATCCGAGTATTATATTGAGTAGGTATAATATCTTTGTCTCAGTTGCATTTGTATTCGGTCGTAATACAAATGCGGGTATATTTATACAGTTTCGGGGTTATCCTGAAAGTTGTTTCAGGATCACTTTTGGAAGTTGCCAGTTTCCAGTTTTCTATCAGCCGTCTTTTAATATTCGGTTAAAGACGGATTTATCTTTTCTTCTGATATGAGTGAGTCATCATTCTAGAAGTTTCTAGAAGTGATGATGAGGCTAGTGACTCATTAGTGCATTAATGGTTTCATTTATTGCTTGATGAGGTGTTATTAGTGATTCATGCTTTGTTATTAAAGCTTCTTGTTTTCCTTAGGATATTAAGTGAGAAGCTTCTTGCTTAAGGTCACCACTTGCTCCTACACTCACCCTCCTCCTTCATAATGAGTGGAAGGCCTCCTCTCATTCTCATTCTCTCACTTGATTCATTTGTGAAAAGATTATGATAGCATTCGGGGTGCATGGAATTTTACATTTCATTTCATTCCATCACCCGATTTCCACGGCAACTTCATTAACCGATCGTCCACGGACTTGGACGAAGTGAGACAAAGTCATCTACTCATTCTCTACATCAATCTTGGTCGTCTCTTTTAGCAAACTTGACGATCGAGTTGCCTCGAGTCAGAGGCGGGAGCCCGTTTAAAGAATCGTCGATGTGGTGCCACCTCGACGAGGAGATCGGAGATCGACGAGATCGGAGCAGCCGCAACGGAGCGTGGGATGATGGTTAAAGAACGAAGGACTCGGATCGTTCGGTATAACATTCCTACACTCTTTACAGTTTGTTAGTTTAGCAATAATGGCAGATCCGGGTTAAAGTATACGATAGCGCCAAGTTAAAAGTTTTTGTTCCGCATTTGGCGTCTGTAGACGGCCGGGGCGCTAGCGTAGACTTACATACTAAGCAATACCAATCCGAAATGACGGAGGGCTACGGCTGGGTTTTGGCGAAAACCCGTTAACGTAATGAACTTGATATAGTTGAAGGAACATGATAGCCTTTTAAAATATATAGTGGCGAAAACTTTTGCTAAAGAGGTCACTCCCTGTGAAGGGATCTCGGCTCTTTCCTCGTCGAATGAGGTGCAGGATATTCCAAACTGAATACCTCGATGCAAAGCAAGAATAATCGACTATAGTGAAGTTATTACCCTGACGCAAACTTTTGTCCAAGGGTCACTCCCGATGAAGGGATCTCGGCCCTTGCCTCGTCGATTGAGGTGCTGGGCATTCATAACCGAATACCTCTGTGCAAAACAAAAGAGAACATCCTTGCAATAACAGCCTTTTGAAAATTGTTCCAACAACATCTTTTTGGTTTATTTTCTTTTCATTAATATAATGCGTCCCATCAATTAATCCTACCATTGCAGAAAACAACAAAAATATGACGCACGCTTATGCCATCCGCATTCGCCACGGGGCCCCATCATTACCCGTTAGGTTACTTAACTAACGACAGAGTGGGGGCTGGACTAGCGCGGATGCAAAACATAAGCAACGCCTACTAGATATCATATATAGATATATACATTCGTCAGATGCAATGATAGCCATTCCAGATCACAGATGAACAATTTGGATATGCTAGGAATCCGCATTTCGTTCAAGCCTGCAACAAAAGACAGATTACACGGTCGCGATGAATAGCCAAACCCTACCGTAGACCCCTACGGGTGCGGCAAACTACCCGCCAAATACCCGAAGTGAAGCATCCTCCCTCAACAACGTGAGTAGGCCACTCAGCACTTCAACGTACCCGGTAGTTTGTGCACCCCACCTTGGGTCTATCCTAGGAGCAAAATCAGTAAAAGAAATAATATACAATGGCGGCTACAACCCCATCCCGGATGTGCGGCCATAAAAATAATATTACATCAATTTACATTTTATATCAAATGAAAGATAAAGGAACCCTCATCTCACAAAACCCCGGCTATTCATCCGCGACAATCCAATAATTTCATATACACAATCCAACAACATTACAGATCACAGATATGCACAACCCCCACTAATCGATATATAGCGATTAGCCGACGTTCAGTGCATGTATCACATTACAGATATAACCATTTAGCAAGAGTTTGTAGAACTTCGATCAAAATACCAATTTTTAACTACCCCAAGTAAAATCGAGTACTCAGACAAATCTGGGCAGAAACAAAAATTCCCAGAATACACAAAACCACAACAGAGAGAATTTTGGCGCGCCACCGAGTCAACTCGGCCGCGGAACCGCGGCGGATCGCTTGGATCGGACGCGGATCCGCGCTCCAATGAACGGTTCAGGCGCCCAAAATTCTACAGATTTCTCAGAAAACCCTGCTTGTATTTTTCATGTCTGTGGAAATATTCTTAGGCCAGTTTTGAAAATCGACAGAAAATACAATATTTTAGTGTGTTTTCGGGATTTTTTCCGGATCGAAGTTCTAAACACTTTGCTAACTGTTAGTTGTTGTTTAGCTAGGCTCTGATACCACTGTTAGTCCACGTTACCCACCCCGGTACTTTCGGGGAGGCGGAATAGGTAAAAATCAAAATTTTCCTCACTAGGTAACATGGACCATCCATGAATGATCTTTGCTAAACAAAACTAACAAATAAACTACAAGTTTTAGCTACTATGTAGAATGGTTATACCTAGGTCTTGAACTCCTTCTCTTCTTTTGTGGTTCTCCTCCTTGCTTTCTCCTTGTAGTGGTTTGAATGGCTTCTCCTCGTCGTCTCCTCTTTGCCGAAGATAGATCCACCCGAGGGCCTCGAACTTGAGCTCTTACCTCAACCTAAAGGTAACTAAGGTGCTTGGTTTGCTAAACCTTGAACCCTAGAATGAGTAGAGAAGAGTTATGGTGGTTTTGTCTCAAAATTTTATGATTTCCAACTCATGGAACACTTAAACTTTGAGAGAGGAAGAGGGAGAACTTTCTTTCAAGAGAGAGAAAGAATATGATATAATGAGCTCTTATAATGCAACCATGCTCACATATTTTGGAATAATGATAATAATAATAATCATTAAGAATTGTGATGGTTAGTTTATGAATGACCACTATCATTACCTTCATTTAATACGTTTTGCAAAGAACAAGAAGCATCATTGAAATGAAATGATGATGGTCAATAAGACCACAATGGTCAACCGGTCAACATGGTCAACAAGTCAACAAAAGTCAAATTGTCAACAACCCTAACCATAGCACAATTATCCTTAATCAATATTATTAACCATATTCCTCATTCTCATTAGGGTTTGGAAAAAGTTAACGGTGAACAAGTCAACCAAAGTCAAATGGTCAACAACCCTAATGAGAATCCTCTGCCTATACCTCTGTCAACTGTGCATACACACCCGCATCCGTGTTCCAAAGAACATGAATACACTGAGACAAAACTAATCCCAAAACAAATAGTAGGATCTGGCTTATACCAAAGCCCGCTAGTAATAACTGCCCGGACACCAAACGTGCACAAGTGTGCGGATGTGAACGAACCCCATCGCAAAACCATGCGACCTCTACTCTGTTTTGCCCAAAGGTGAGTAACCCTCTGTGTGGGACTCTAAAGGCTTGAAACTACGCTGGTAGTGGGTTTAACCACAGGCCGCAAGAGGTACTAGCTGTACGTAACGGTCCCCAGGTAGATGCCGACAAGAAGACTGATGAGGTGAACCCATCCGAACTCCTACTGAGCCTGAATGTGACAATCTCTGTACAGTCCGGTCTGTTCGTCTAAGAGTATCGCATGGCGGGCCTAGAGGGTAGCAAACGTCAGACCCCTAATAGCGGTACAAGTCGTGTCGGAGTGTGGCCCAGAACACCCTGAGAAACTACTGGTAGCACTACCAGCAAATCTCGCTTACCCTGGCCAGGGATGACTATGTGTAATAGCTCTCCTAGATACAGCGCGATATCAACTCCCAATACCGGGAGAGACGAATCCTGTCTAACCGTCACTGCCTCTAAGTGCTTCGGGACTGCACCCAACTACTACCTGTTTGCACGACTCAATAGAGCCGTGGTAGGGCTGTAATCTAAGAACAGTGGGAACACACTTGAGGCGAAGTGACAGTGTCAAGTCAACGGACTAAGCTGTACTCATGTCACCTGGGAACTGTTAACTGATGATAGGTATAATACCAACCAACAGTTCCCAACGAGTCCTGTCCAGTGTACTCGTAACCTAACGAGCACCTGCATACTATCTCCAGTACGACGTACTGATGGCTGTGGGACAGATCATCTCCCCTGCTGGGACGAGAAGCGTATGCACCAGTCTACTCTGGAGTATTGATGCCCTGTCTCGATAATCCAATGACTAGGGACCAAAATAAGGATGTGCTTATAGACTACCCAGCCCCCACTAGTGTGATCGCCATCACAACACCGGTAGTCAAGCAAAGATCCTAAGGGCTCCATCAATATGTATTAGCGATATGTTAAAAGAAACATATACACATATTAAGATAGAAACAAACCAAGTAGCATACTACTATATCGAGCAAGACTGTCGTGAACCCATGTATATATCCCAAGCTTCCAAAATGTATTATACATACTAGTACTATATAATAATGGCCTTTAGGGCATACATTGTAAGTCCACGTTACCTCTCCCGGTTCTTTCGGGCTTGCGGAAACGGTGAAAAACGATTTTTCGGGTCATGGTAACATGGACTAGAAAACCCGGATCTTTGCTAAACTACACACTAGCAACTAACAAGAGCTTTACCTACTCGTTTAGTGGGTTATATCTCAACTTGAACTCCTTCTCTTGGACTCCTTGTGGTGGTCGGATGGTTCTCTCCTCGTCGTCTTCTCTTGCCGAAGATGGATCCACCTGAGGGTCTCTACCTTGAGCTCCTTTCTCGAACTTGAGGAAACTAAAGTGTTAGGCTTGCTAGACCTTCAACCTTAGGATGAGTAGAGAGTGGCTTCGGTGTTTTATCTCAAAGGAAATGGTTCTCAACTCATGAGAAAGATTTTCCTTGAGCTTGAGGAAGAGGAAGAGCAATGGATGAGAGAGAATGAATATAGTTTTGCAACCATAACCAATATATGTGAATTAATCTAATTAATAATATTAATCAAAATGAAAAAGGTGATGGTTGGTTTGATAAGACCATTATCAGTTCACATTAAATGTTTTTGCAAAGATCAAAGAGCATCATTGGAGTGAAATGATGATGGTCAATGTTTCAACCTTGGTCAACAAGTCAACAACCCTAACCATAACTCAATTTCCTTTAATTAATATTATTAATTGATATTTCACATATTCATTAGGGTTTGGTAAACGACAACCGTCAACTGTGCATACACACCCATACCAAAACCCTAATGAAAATCCTCTTCCTCTGCCTCAGTCAACTGTGCATACACACCCGCATTCGTGTTCCGAGGAGCATGAATACAAAGAGATAAAACTAACCCCAAAGCATATACTAGGATCTGGCTCAAACCAGAGCCCGCTAGTAATGACTGTCCGGACACCAAACGTGCACAAGTGCGCGGATGTGAACGATCCCTGTCGCAAAACCATACGACCTCTACTCTGTTTTGCTCAAAGGCGAATAACCCTCTGTGTGGGACTCTAAAGACTCGACACTATGCTGGCAGTGCGTTTAACCACAGGCTGCAAGCGGTACTAGCTGTACGTAATGGTCCCCAGGTAGATGCCGATAAGAAGACTGATGAGGTGAACCCATATGAACTCCTACTGAGCCTGAATGTGACAATCTCCATACAGTCCGGTATGTTCGTATGAGAATATCGCATGGCGGGCCTAGGGGGGCGGTAAACGTCAGTCCCCTAATAGCGGTACAAGTCGTGTCGGAGTGTAGCCTAGAACAACCTGAGATAACACTGGAAACCTACCAGTATATCTCGCTTGCCCTGGCTAGGGACTTTGTGTAATGGCTCTCCTAGACACAACGCGATATCAACCCCCAATACCGGGAGAGACAAATCCTGTCTAACCGTCATTGCCTCTAAGTGCTTCGGGACTGCACCCAACTTCTACCTGTTTGCATGACTCTTTTGAGCCGTGGTAGGGTAGCAATCTAAGAACAGTGGGAACACACTCGAGGCGAAGTGACAGTGTCAAGTCAACGGACTAAGCTGTACTCATGTCACCTTGGAACTGATAACTGACGATAGCTATAATACCAACCAACAGTTCCCGACGAGTCCTGTCCAGTGTACTCGTAACCTAACGAGCACCCGCATACTATTTCAAGTACGACGTACTGACGGCTGTGGGACAGACCGTCTCCCATGATGGGATGAGAAGCGTATACGCTAGTCTACTCCGGAGTATCGATGCCCTGTCTCGATAGTCCTACGACTAGGGACCTGTATAAGGATGTGCTTATAGATTACCCAGCTCCCACAAGTGTGACTGCCATCACAACGCTGGTAATCAAGCAAAAATCCTAAGGGCTCCACTAATGTGTATAGGAGATATGCTAAAAGAAACATATGTACACATTAAAGTAGAAACAAACCAAGTAGCATACTACCATTTTGAGCAAGATTTTCTATACAACTGTGAATATCCCAAGCTTCCATTAAGAAATATACAAACTAGTATGATACAGTAATGGGCTCTAGGGCATATACACTAACATACATATCCAACAACTATAGCTCATTTTTGGAAATCCCTTTGGTAAATATCGATGCATGTAAAATATATTAAGGTACTGTCCTCGGACCAGTCCTGCTCAGTTACTATACCATATAGTATATGTCGCAAAAACATGATGCTCAAAATGAAATCAATCTCAAATATAGCATACAAAAATACCACGTGCGTCTGGTGCGCACGGAAATCGAAACCAAATACAGGTGCCACGAATATGCGCAGAAACAAAACTGAGTGCAACGGGTATGCACAAAAATATCTTTCAAGTGCAACGGGTGTGCACGTCAACAATATCAGGTGCATCAGATATGCACGAAGAATCTCGATTTTTTTGTGCATCTGGTGTGTACAAAATCGCATCAAGTGTTCTAAGTGTGTGCAAGAATCTCAATCAGGTGCACATGGTGCACAAAAACGAACATCGAGTAACAAAATAAAAATCAACGGTATACGACATACACCAAATCAAATCAAGTATACCGTGGTATATAATCTCACAAGCATGTGCATCTGCGTGCACAAAATCATTCCAATACTGAAAACTTATGTAACTATACCGAATGCAACAAGTCAATTCATGTGCACACTGTGCGCATGAAATAAAAATCAAATGACTCGAAATGTGTAAAAATCAATATCAAGTGCAATGAATATGCATGAAAACAACAATCAACACAACTGATATACAAAACACGAATCAAGTGCAACTGCGGTGCACATAAAAAAAATATCAATCATGAAACGAAATCCTCAAAATACCAGAATCCAAAACAACGGAAACGTGATATTCGAATCACCAAATCGCAAATCATAAATACTGTCGTCGATATGCTTCTCTTTCAATGTCGAATGGTGTCGGTGCATCCAAAGCTCGTAGAGCAAGCATCTACTTGCCTCCTGTTCACGGTCTGGCGCCTTCTGCCCTTAGGTTTTGTTTCTCTCTACGGCTTACCAGTTACATGACTCCTCGGCTCAACAGCCCGATACAGAGTAATGATGGAAACCGTTCCGCTCTGGTGCTTCTTTGAAGATTTCGTGACCAATTAACATGGTCGCTCGTAATGTATCACGTCAACGATGGCAACCTATGCCCGCTAAGGGTGTGCGATAAATCTGATCTTGGGTCCAAGTCTTCTTATGTAGTATTCAATAAAGATTCTGTCAGGGTCTCTCCCAAATCTCATCTCTGCCGTGTTAGTTATATGTATGCCCTAGAGGCAATTACTGCATATGGGATGTATATTGTAGTGGATGCTTGGACATATATAGGGAGGACTTTCTTGCTCGACATGATAGTAGGCTATCTGGTTGCTCTTTATCTTAACATGTTGACTTGTATAAGTGATGTTGTCTTGCTCTCACATGTTGATAAAACCCTTAGGATGTGTACTTGACTACCGGGACTATGATGGAGATCATACTAGTGGGGATAAAGGTAGTCCACAAGTACACCGTATAATTGTTCCTAGTCGTGGGATTTGATTGGATGATTTAGCGTGCTTGCGCTTTCTAAAAGATAGATCAAAAATATTTGTAACCGCAATCAAGAACGGCGTCGCATGAAGCTAGCCGGTGAGTACGGGTCGGTCCACAGGGATGTTGTGAATTTCCGATTCGCGCTTACGAGTTAATTCCGAAGGTTGTTCGGATTAATTATTAAATCTAAAAACCTAATTAACCTAGGGCAATTATCTAGATCTACTCTTGCTAGGGCTAGGTTTAGGGATGGTTTGGAAATGTAATTAAATCCCACCGCTTTCAATACCCGAATGAAGATCTGTGAGGAGTTATGGTAATTATCAATAAAGGGGATTAGATCCGTTCGGGAAGGTGTTCCTTCCTCTAAGTTCTTGTTCTTCCTTTAGAGATCCTTACCCTAACCTCCATGGAAAACACCACAACCGGGCCTTTACACTACGGTGTCATCGTTACCTCGAGGGGTAGGATGCCGTAGGGCACGGTATGTGCGCGTATGCACGGAGTCCTATTGTAAATATTTGATGGGTAAGAAAGGGATGAGAGATCTCATCTCTCAAAATCCTTCCTCAAAGCTAAACCCTAAACAAGTTCCTAGGGCATGAAATTAAATCTACCTAGGGCAAGGAATTGAAATCTACACTAGGGCAAGAAATTAAATTACTTACAGATGCATCCCTCCAATCATCCATGCAGGGTTGTCAGATCTGAATTTTTGAATGGAGAAGAAACACCGATGCTCTCCAAAAAGGATTTCTGAAATTTTATTAGAAGGGGGAATAAAGAGTTACAATGATTAGAGTTCCTATTTATAAAGAATAGGAAACCCTAGGGTTACATGTGACCCGCATGTCTACAATTACAAAAATAGCCCTAGGTTGACCGGTCAAAGCCGCCACACATTATGGTAAAATTTCCTCCTTCTAATTCCTCAAACCCGCCGCGGAACCGCGGCTCGAGGCCTGGTTTGGCCGCGGTTCCACGGCCAAATAGGAGACTTGGATTATTATATTTCTTGGGCTGGCTCTTCTTGATTTGTTCTTTCTGTTTTTACAGGTCTTTTCTCAGATTGACTTCTGTTTCTTCTCCAGATCTTCATAGTGAGCAGTGCAATGGACTTTTAACTGTTCGCTTTGAAATCTTGGATCCTGCGCAGCCTTTGTACTTTGTAAACTGATCTTTGTGTAGGCTTTATCAAGATCCTTCTCTTTGTCGGTCAAAGTCTCACTTTTTACGTCGTCTTTTCATCGTTTTCACTGTTTCCTGTCCAAGAACCTGTAACCTGTAACATGTAGCAGACATGCGTCAAAAGCATCCGTTTATTTGTAAAATATATAAGAATAGGGAATATAATAATGCAATATTCTGGTGTGAACAGGATTATCGAGACAGGGCATCGATACTCCAGAGTAGACTAGCGTATGCGCTTCTTAACCCATATGATGGGCGATGGATGATCCCACATCCATTGGTGTTTGACATCAGAGAAGGTATATGGGTGCTCAGTAGAGACTGGGTATACTAAACGGACTCGCCAAGAACTCCTACATGGTATTATACCTATCGTCAGATAGCAGTTCTCTGGTGACACTGGTACAGGTTAGTCTGTCGACCCGAGATCGCCATAGAGTCTTGTGTGATTCCCACAATGCTTTGATTTCCACCATACCACGGTCATGAGATCGTGCAAAAATGTGGTTTTTGGGCACAGTCCCGAGTCACATGGAGGCAATGAGCGATAGGAGGGGATTCGTCTCTCCCGGTATTGGGAGTTGATGTTGCGCTATGCTCGATTGGCCATAACAGGAAATCCCTGGGCAGGGTTGCTGAGATATACTGGTAAGTGTTATCAGTAGTTTCTCGAACCGTTATGGACCTTGCATTGGCATGACTTATCAGGCTATTGGGGTCTGACGTTTTTCCACCCCCAGGCTATGATATCCGATATATCTGACGAAGAGACTGGACTGTACGGTAGTATTACTGATTGGATTCGCAGGAGTACGAGCAGGCTTGCTTGTTGATCTTCTGATCGCTCAATACCTGGGTGGCCGTTACGTTTAGCAGACCACTTGAGGCTTGTGGGTGTTTGATATGATCATCACCTACTGCCGGCGTATTGACGAGTCTTTAGAGTCCTACACAGAGGTTTCCTGGTTCATGCGAAATGAAATAGGAGCACATATGTGATATGTGCGGGACTGAGATTAATACGAGTATGTGATACCGTATTCTATTCTCACAATATGTGATATCGGTCGGTTATATGTGATATAGCCGGATTATCGGATCAAGTGTTGATTCAATAAGTTGATCCATAGATATTAGTCGGTTGTATGTGATATAGCCGGATTATTAAATCAAGTGTTGATTTGATAATTTAATGTATAATTATATATTTGATATATTAATTTACATTAACTAATATTTGCTCACTTAAATATTTCTTTTTCTTACTTATGTGCATGTAGTATATATGTGATATATATTTATGTACATTATTTTGTATCATGCTTGATGCCACATGATTTATGGGTGTATGAGACTAACACCATTCTTGATATAATGTTGGGTTTTATTTATCAAAAGTTAATCAAATTAGATGGTAATTAGTCACATGGTTCAAGCTTGTAGAAGCTTGTGGAGCCATTGATTAAGTCCACTCATTTGTTTTACTTGTAGATATTTATTAACCTAACCATTATAGTTAGCCATGGTAAACTCTCTACATGAGTTAGTGTATGACACTAACTCACCCATGGTTGCTATTCTCATTTCATGAGTTCATTCTTCATCTCATCACTTCATCTTCTTCCTCAAGAGAAAAAGCTTGCTAGCTTTTTCTAAGGTGATGAAATATTGTGAGAAAAGAAATCTAAAGAGATCCCACTTCCTACTTCATCATCCTCTACTATTAGCCATTTAGTTTAGGATGTTTGCTTCACTAATTCACATATTAGTGAAGAGGTAGTATGAGCTTGAGTCTCCTCGACGTAGATCATCTTCGGCCTCGAAGAAATCGAGCAAGCTTGTTCGTTTTTTCATGTGAACCCTTACTAGAGTCCGGGTCTTCACAATTTGCAGTGAAGGGACTACTACACGGAGCTTTAGAAGTGAAGGACCGGTCTAAAATGATTGTATTCCTCATTCACTTAGGATGTTAAGATGTTAACATTGCATGTTCGTTTATAACTCTAGTTAAGATTCTAGGGTTAGAGTTATTTAGAACGGCAAATTTTTGAAAACGGCATGGACACTGCCTCCCGAAACCTTGCTGCCGTCCTAGGTAACCCTACAAGCCGAACTGCCCGGAAGTTATCACCCTTTACTTAATCCATTTCTTGTTCCGGAACATCTGCAATCTTTTCATGACTTTTCTATAGAATTATGGCCGCATTCAACGACTCTGCATAGACATCCAGTCTCTGATGTCAATGGAGTGGAACGTTATCTCGTCAAGATCTCGTACGAATCTCTTACTCTGCTTTTCTTCAATGTGGAACAATTCAGAATTATCTCTTCGTAGCTGTGTGAACTGCGCTCCAAACGGATGCACTCACATCTAGAGTCTCTTTTCCGAAGCTACGAACTCGGCATCTCAATTATCCTTTAGTAGGAATCTGGCCAATTACATTTTCGGGAACTCGTCCAAATCATCGGAGTGATGCGCTTATGCTCATTCGTTCTCGATCAACTCACATCGCATCTGGGTGAGGTCCTCTTCTAGCTGAAGTTAATCAATCTGATGATCTCACATCGAGCATCCAATGAACAAACGGTCTTAGTCTTATCCAAGGGTGGCTAGCGATCTTCTTTCGCATTCCTGAGTATAATCTCATGCTGCAATAGCTTCAAACATCTGGGGTGATATCTTGTCAGTCGCAGCAACAGCTGTCTCATCCGTCCGCACGATAGACAATTTCGGGGTTCGATCGGAGTTTTAACTTCGTAAACACGTCGCCTAATGCTCTAGCTAGGCTCTGATACCACTGTTAGAGTGCCTAGGAACCCTACAGTGGTATCAGAGCCTAGCTAGACATAAGGCGACATGTTTACGAAGTTAAAACTCCGATCGAACCCCGAAACGTCGAAATTGACCCCTCTCTGGAAATTTTGTAAAAATGTGATTTTTTCTGCATTCAAAAATACCCAGAAGAATGTACAAGTACCTACAGATATTACTGCACAAAACAATAACCCTAATTCTACTATTCCGCCGCGGAACCGCCGCGCAAGCAAGGTATTGCCGCGGTTCCACGGCGCTTTGGTGGAATTAGGATGTCGTGTTTTACAGTAACTCTTAGAATTCCCTGCCGATTTTTTTGAGTATTTTTAATGCAGAAAAAATCACATTTTTACAAAATTTCCAGAGAGGGGTCTATTTCGACGATTCGAGGTTCGATTGGAGTTTTAACTTTGTAAACACGTCGTCTAATGCTCTAGCTAGGCTCTGATACCACTGTAGGGTTCCTAGGCACTCTAACAAGGTTCTACAAGGCATCAACCATGCCCGATTAAAACTTTAGCCGTGCCGAACAACCCTAAACAAGATCTTTGCTAGATTATTAGGGTTTCACATGCAAGTAAATATCTTTTACGACTAAGTGAATACGAAATACAACCTTTGTAGATCGGTCCTTCACTTTATAAGCTCCTTGTAGTAGTCCCTTCGCTGCGATCATCGAACTCCCGGACTCTCGGACGACTCCATGAGAAGAGGGCAACGGTTTTGCTTGAAGTCTTGGAGGCCGAAGATGATCTACGTCGAGGGAATATGAACTCAAGCTACCACTTCACCAAAGTGAAGCAAACACCCTATACTAAAGTGCTAGTCTAGTAGAGGATGGTGAAATAGGAAATGGGTTCGCTTTAGAATTTCTTTTCTCACATTATTTCTCTCTCTTTATCAAACCCTAGCAAGCATTTGAAGGAGGAAGAAGATGAGCTCAACAATGAGAATGAAAAACCAATCAAGAAAGAGAGTGAACCATGGATGAGTTTATATCATATATTAACTAATGTAGAGACATAACCATGGCTACATTATAATGGTTAGGTTAATTAATATCTCAAGTAATCCAAAACTAGTAGACTAAGTCAATGCAACCCTAAGCTTCATGAAGCTTCATGCATGTGAGCTCATCATCCACTAATTTTAGAATTATTTTAAATATAAAAACCTAACACTATAATTAGTATGGTATAAGTCTTATACACCCATGTAAGTTGTATTAACAACTATGATACAATATGAACACAAATAAATATATATCACATATATATTAAGTTGTGCACAAGTGAGAAAAACAAATGCTTAAGTGAACCAATGTTAGTTAATGTAAATTAGTATATCACATATACAATTATACACTAAATTATTAAATCAACACTTGACTTAATAATCCGGTTATATCACATATAACCGACTAACATCCAATGTATCGACTTATCGAATCAACCCTTGATTCGATAACCTGGTTATATCGCATATAACCGATCGATACAAACATCGTGAGAATAGAATACGATATCACATACTCGCATTATTCTCGGTCCCGCACATATCGCATATGCGCTCCTATTTCGTTTTGCCTGAGCCAGTAAAACCTCTATGTAGGACTCTAAAGACTCGTCAATACGCCGGCAGTAGGTGATGATCATATCAAGCACCCACAAGCCGTCAGCGATACTAGCTGGACGTAACGGCTACCCAGGTATTGAGCGATCAGAAGATCAGCAAGCAAGCCCACTCCAACTCCTGCAAAAGCCTGACAGTGACACTACCGTACAGTCCGGTCTTCTCGTCTGATATGTCGCATATCAAGTCTTGGGGTGGTAAACAACAGACCCCAATAACCGATAAGTCGTGCCGATATGAGGCTCATAACGGGTCGAGAAACTACTGGTAACACTTACCAGTAAATCTCTAAACCAGCCCTGGCCAGGGACTTCCCTGTTATGGCCAATCGAGCACAGCACAACATCAACCTCCAATATCGGGAGAGACGAAACCCCTCCTATCGCTCATTGCCTCCATGCGACTCAGGACTGTACCCAAAAACCACCGTTTTGCATGCCCTCTTGGACGTGGTAAGGTGGAAATCAAAGCACAGTGGGAATCACATAAGACTCTATGGTGATCTCGGGTCTACAGACTAACCTGCACCAGTGTCACCAGAGAACTGCCATCTGACGTGAGGTATAATACCATCTGGGAGTTCTCGGCGAGTCCGTCCAGTGTACCCAGTCTCCACTGAGCACCCGTATATCATCTCTGATGTCAAACACCAATGGATATGGGATCATCCATCGCCTATCTACTTGGGTCGAGAAGCTATACACTAGTCTACTCTGGTATATCGATGCCCCATCTCGATACACCCACGACTAGGGACCTTGAAGGATGTACTTATGGACTACCATGTCCTCACTAGTATGATCCGCATCATAGTCCAGGTAGTCAAGTACACATCCAAAGGGCTTTACCAACATGTAACAGAGAGACAATCAGTGTACACGTTAAGGTAAAGAGTAACCAGATAGCATACTATCATGTCGAGCAAGAAAATCCTCCCTATATATGTCCAAGCATCCACTACAATATACATCTCATCTATAGTAATGGCCTCTAGGGCATACATATAACTAACAATCTTCCACTTGCACTAGGGCCATCTGATAACAGTGGTTGTAGTATCTCATACTCAACCATCACATAATAGTCTCTCTCTGGGAAAAGGCCTTTATGAGTGGATCCGCTGTGTTGTCCTCTGAGTCTACTCTCCTAACCTCGATCCTCTGGAGATCTACCATCTCCATGATCAGGTGATACTGCCTTAGAATATATCTGGATCACTGATGGGACGAGCGTTCCTTGGCAAAAGCCAAAACTCCATTGTCACACAATGGAAGGAACGAAGTTCATCTCATGAACTAATATACACCCAGACCGCCTCTTTGGTAGCTTCTTTGGTAGCGATGTATCTAGCCTTTAACGTCTAGTTTGCCACGGTATCTGTCTTGGAACTCTTCCAACATACCGTCCCTCTACTGAGAGTAAAGACAATGCCTGGGACTGATTTTCAGCCGTCCTTATCACTCTGGAACCTTTTCAGTGATTCTCCCCAGGATCGATTGATACCATCTCACTACAACTAGTGAGAATCCTAACATCTAATTACATCTATCTCATAGATCAAAACTCAGGATTTAGGAGGTATCACTTTGATCCTATATGGAGAATCCTTGTGATAAGCGGAGATTGACCGAGCGTAGCATAGGAAAATCCTTCCCTATCAAGAGTATGTCATCCACGTACTCTGCGAGGATCTCCACCATACTCCCTACTACCTTTTTGTATATACAAGGTTCATCTACCATTTTGATGAAGTCAAACTCTTTGACTACCGCATCAAAACAGCGGTTCCAACTCCGCGATGCCTGATATATCACATAAAACTTCTTTCACACGTTTCCGCTGCTCCCACTGTCTACGAAGCCCTCTGGCTGTGTACTTATAGTCGCACTCTTCCAAATCATCATTTAGAAAAGCAGTCATGACACCCAACCGCCAGATATCGTAGTCATGGTATGTAGCCGTGGCAAGTAGGATTTGGATGGACTTAAGCATAGCTTTGAAAGTCTCAACTTTTCCATGTACACCAAGTAATCTTCTCAAGATATACTTGCTCCTGATGGGGATTTAACCCTTCAGATAAAGAAACCAAAGTCCATACTTTGTTGGTGTATAAGGAGCCACCCAGGTATTGAGCCACCCAGGTATTGAGCGATCAGAAGATCAACAAGCTAGCCTGTACGTTCTCCTATGAATCCAATCAGTAACACTCCTGTACAATCCGGTCTGTTCGTCTGATATGTCGCATATCTAGTCTTTGGGTGGTATACGTCAGACCCCAGTAACCGATAAGTCGTGTCGATATGAGGCTCATAACAGGTCGAGAAACTACTAATAACACTTACCAGTAAATCTCTATATCAGCCCTGGCTAGGGACTTCCAGTTATAGTTAATCGAACACAGCACAACATCAACTCTCTATACCGGGAGAGACGAATCCCCTCCTATCGCTCATTGCCTCCATGTGACTCAGGACTGTACCCAAAAGCCACCGTTTTGCACACCCTCTTGGACGTGGTAAGGTGGAAATCAAAGCACAGTGGGAATCACACAAGACACTATGACGATCTCGGGTCTACAGACTACCCTGTAACAGTGTCACCGGAGAACTGCCATCTGACGTGTGGTATATCACCATCTGGGAGTTCTCGGCGAGTCCGTCCAGTGTACCCAGTCTCCACTGAGCACCCGTACACCATCTCTGTTGTCAAACACCGATGGATATGGGATCATCCATCGCCCATCATATGGGACAAGATGCGTATACGCTAGTCTACTCTGGTGTATCGATGCTCTGTCTCGATATACCCTCGACTAGGAACAGTTATAGGATGTACTCATCGACTACCGTGGCCCCACTAGTATGATCTCATCATAGTCCCAGTAGTCGAGTACAGATCCTAAGGGCTTTATCAACATGTGAGAGAAAAACAGTAAACCAGTACAAGTCAACATGTTAAGATAAAGTGAAACCAAATAGCATACTATCATGACGAGCAAGAAAGTCCTCTCTATATATATCCAAGCATCCATTATAATATACATCATATGTACAACAATGGCCTCTAGGGCATATACATAACTAACAATCTCCCACTTGCACTAAGGCCAGCTGCTGTAGTATCTCATACCTAGCATCCCGAATAATCTCTCAAACTGTATCTGGGGAATGGCCTTCGTAAATGGATCCGCAGTGTTTTCCTTTGTATCTACTCTCCTGACCTCGATCTCCCGGCGATCAACTATCTCCCTGATCAGGTGATACCGCCTCAGAATATGTCTGGACTTTTGATGGGACCTGGGTTCCTTAGCCAACGCCACAGCTCCATTGTTATCGTAATACAGAGGTATTGGATGTTTAATGGATAGAACCACACCAAGTTCACTAATGAACTTCTTTATCCAGACGAGCTCTTTGGCAGCATTGTTGGCAGCGATGTATTCAGCCTCCATCGTCGAGTCTGCAACGGTATCCTGTTTGGAACTCTTCCAACATACCGCCCCTCCATTGAGGGTAAAGACAAATCTCGAGTGCGACTTAGAGTCGTACTTATCACTTTAGAAGCTGGAATCGGTAATGGACTCCACCCGGAGTTCTCCATTACCATACACCAAGAACATGTCTCTAGTCCTTCGCAAGTACTTGAGAATGTTCTTCACAGCTGTCTAGTGACTCTCTCCAGGATCTGCTTGATAACGACTCACTATACTTAGTGAGTATGCTACATCGGGTCTGGTACATAGTATCGCATACATGATAGAGCCTACTGCCGAAGCATAGGGTATCCCTTGCATGCGAGCTCTCTCCAAATCAGTCTTGGGAGACATCTCTTTGGAGAGAGTGAGTCCAGAGATCGTGGGTTGGTTCCCACGCTTGGATTCTTCTATACTAAACCTCTTTAGTATGGTGTTAATGTACTTGGATTGGGATAATCCCTGTATTCGTTTAGATCTATCTCTATAGATCATGATTCCCAATATGCAGGAGGCATCACCTAGATCTTTCATCGAGAATCTTTGTGATAAGAAGAGCTTGACAGATTGCAGCATAGGAATATCATTTCCTATCAAGAGTATTCCATCCACGTACAATACGAGGAAGACAACCTTACTCTCTTCTACCTTCTTATAGATACAAGGTTCATCTATATTTTTGATGAAGTCAAACTCTTTGATTACAACATCAAAACAGATGTTCCAACTCCGCGATGCTTGCTTTAACCCATAAATGGATTTAAGCAGCTTGCACAACTTTCCGCTGCTCCCACTATCTACGAAGCCCTCTGGCTGAGTCATGTACACGCACTCTTCTAAATCACCGTTTAGAAAGGCGGTCTTAACATCCATTTGCCAGATTTCGTAGTCATGGTATGCAGCAATGGCAAGTAAGATCCGGATGGACTTAAGTATAGCTACTGGTGAAAAAGTTTCGTCATAATCCACACCTGGTCGTTGACGAAAACCCTTTGCAACAAGTCTAGCTTTGAAAGTCTTAAATTTTCCATCTACACCAAATTTCTTTTTAAAGATCCACTTGTTCCCAATGGGTTTTACCCCATCAGGAGCATTTTCCAAAGTCCATACTTTGTTGGTGTACATGGATTCCATCTCAGATCGCATTGCATCCAGCCATTTCATAGAGTCACCACTCGTGATGGCCTGCTCGAAACTTGTTGGGTCATCATCTTTCATGATGCAATCCTCGCTTCCACCATCAATGAGAAAACCGTAGTATCTCTCAAGTGGACGAGAAACCCTACTAGATCGGCGGAGAGGCTGGGGTTTGTCGGGTACTACTGAATCCTCTGGTTCTACTAAATCTTCAGTTGCAGTTTGTGTTTATGGAACCTCTTCCAGCTCTACCTCTTTGCCACTAATTTCTTTTGTAAGAAATTCCTGTTCCAAAAAGGTGGCATATTGAAAAACAAACACTTTTTGTTCTTCAGCATGGTAGAAAAAATATCCTTGGGAATTCTTAGGATATCCCACAAACTTGCAAAGAACTGACCGTGCCTCGAGTTTGTCTGGATTTTGCCTTTTGACATAGGCCGGACAACCCCATATTTTAACTCGTTTAAAATATGGTCTCTTCCCACTCAATATCTCATATGGTGTGGTAGGTACAGATTTAGACGGAACTTGATTCAATAGGTATGCTGCTGTTTCAAGCGCATAACCCCAGAAGGAAATAGGCAACTCAGCCTCACTCATCATAGAGCGCACCATATATAATAGGGTGCGATTCCTCCGTTCCGATACACCGTTGTGCTGTGGTGTATAAGGAGGAGTAAGCTGAGAGAGAATCCCATTCTCTTTTAGATAATCTAGAAGCTCATTGCTTAAGTATTCACCTCCTCGACCAAATCGAAGAATCTTAATACTTTTGCCCGTTTGATTCTCTACTTCATGCTTATATTCTCTGAATTTCTCAAAAGATTTGGACTTGTGTTTCATCAGGAACACATGTCCGAATCTAGAGAGATGGTCAGTGAATGTAATGAAGTAGGAAGAACCGTTCCTGGCATGCGTAGACATGGGACCGCATACATCACTATGTACCAGTCCTAAGAGTTCCGTAACTCTTTCTCCGTGTCCACTAAACGGAGCTTTGGTCATTTTTCCTTTGAGACATGAATGGAAAGTATCATAAGATGATAATTCGAATGAATTCAAATATCCATGCTTATGCAACTTAGCCAGTCGTGTCGCATTGATATGACCAAGTCTACAATGCCACAAGAAGGATTCGTTCATTTATGAACTCTTCCTCTTGTATGTGTTTTGTATATTGAGAACTGTATTTTGATTGAGAATGAATATGCCATTATGTAACGAGCCTGATGTAATCAACTTTTGATCTTGGAATATGTTCATAACATTATCCTTTACTACAAAATTATATCCTTCTTTACTTAATAAAGAAACTGATATAATGTTGTACATCATGTTCGGTATATAATAGCACTCATTTAGAATCAGTGTATTACAACTTGGCAATACTAGGTGATATTCGCCAACTGCTTTGGCTGCAATACTTGCACCGTTCCCTACTTGAACGGAATGATCACCTTTTCCCAGTTCTCTACCTTTCCGTAGCCCATGTAACATTTTACATATGTGGGATCCTGATCCGGTATCTAATACCCAGGACATAGGGTGAACTGAGAAACAGTTTTCAATAACTAACACACCTGAAGAAGATGCATCAACATGCATGTTCTTTTGGGCGGCGTGAGAATCCAGATATTCTCCTATTCCCTGTTCAGTCTTATAACTCTTATAAGAAAGAACGGGTCCAACGTTCCCCTGCTCAGTATAATAAGCGGGTTCAGTCAATACATCCATATTATTATCTTGATTATGGCCTGACATGGTCGCTACCTGGAGAGAGAGAGAAGAAAACACTTTAGCGTATACTCTTGCAAGATTAGATTGGTTATTATCTTATCTAATCAGGATGTCTCCCACTGTTTTTATCAAATCTACCTTCAAACCCTAAAAGGTAAGATTAGCCGGGATTAATTACACCCTACAATTTCGTCAATCTTTCAGCCAGATCAGTGTCGGTACTTGAGGGAGGTTCCCCGTACTTTCGCACGGACCTAATTAAAGTAAACCTCGTTTTCCCAGAGGCGTAACCCCGTTAACACTTTTCTAGACACCTACTTGATCGGCTAATTGTCCTGTGTAAAACTCTCCCAGGAGTAACTCTTACTCGCAGTGGGTATCGGGATCCAACTATCTTATAGGAGGTATGCAATCTCATTGCAAATTTCAACACTTGAAATTCTCGATAATATTTTGCCCCTAGCAATTTATGACCTTAATATAGTCAACAAATCATAATTGCTAGCCAAGTTCAACCAGTCATTTCCCGATTGAATTAAACCCACCTGCACGACCCTTAACATAGTCAACAAAGTCATACAACTACCCTAATCCAATCACATCTCATGTTTTAGCAGATAAGTACTAATTAGCTACTGCACACTACGCCTTAACATTGTCAACAAACGTAGCACGAATACTAACTAGTCTTTATCTGAAATGACGGAGGGCTACGCAGGTTTTTCAGAAAACCATGAGCGTAATGAACTTGATATCGTCGTAGAATCATGTGAAATTTTGAAATGGAGTGTTTTTGAGGCTTTCATTAGTTTTGCTAAAGAGATCACTCCCGGGGAAGGGATCTCGGCTCTTTCCCCATCGAATAAGGTGCAGGGTATATCATATATAATACTATGAAAAGAAAAACTCTTAAAGCAATCAAAAGACAAACCGAGTTTTGTAGCATCTGCCAGCTTCGCTAAAGAGGTCACTTCCGGTGAAGGGATCTCGGCTCTTTCCTCATCGAATAAGGTGCAGGGTATATCATATATACCACTATGCAAAGCAAAACTGTAGCTACCCTTTTTATAAAGTTTTGATTCTACAACATCTTTTAGGTTTCTTTTCTTTTTATTAATCTCATTAATAAAATCCTATCAGCTTTTGCTTCCTAAGCATCACAGAAGCAACGAAAGCAGTAATATTTATTTATCAGCATATATATATATATATATATAGTATAAGCATTCGTCTCAGGCAGTAATATGATCTCATCACAGAACATTGCAGCAGAAGAACATATATGAAATATTGGATATACTAGCACGTCCGTGTTCTCAATACGAGCCGGTATAAAACACGGATTCCACTGTCGCGATGAATAGCCAAACCCACATCCCAAGACCCCTATGAGAGCGACAAGTAACACTGCCAATTCTAGGGTTAGGAGACCCGGTCTCGACTCCTCGAGATGGTCTCCCACTGGACACTAGAACCCGGTTACTTGTGCTCCCCTCTTTGGGTCTACCTAATGCGGAAAAATAAATAATATACAATGATGACATCAACCTCATCCCGGAAGTGCCCCAATAAAAGAATATTACATACAAATGAATTTTACATGAATGAAAATAAAAACCCTCATCTCACATAAAACCCCCCGGCTATTCAGAACACGACGATCCAATATAACATATCACAGCAACACATAATATCACATATCATCAACGTAAGTAAGTATGCATGCACCGATCGTCGTAGATGTATAGCAACGAAGACCGACAATATAACTACATACTACACGTACGGTCACAGAAAAGAAATTATAAAACTACAATATTTGGAATCCACAATCAATTTAGACATCGTAAATCCGAAATATCACATACTTCGCATTTCATGCATAACTCTATGAAATCCACATATTGTATCACATTCCAGATAAATAGACAGTATTAAATTTTCCGAACAGATAATCAAATACCCAAAATTTCCTAAATTGCTCAACACTTGAGCGGAGTTCAAATAATCCCAGAATCTGTCACAGTACCGGTGATCCAGCCGTAGAAGGGTCAAGCCAACGCCTCACATGTGGCACGTCGTACTTCCCCAAACCCTAAGGTTTAGAGGCAGTTCAAGACGGTCACATAATCGAGTTAAGGTTTGTGTTCTTCTAGAGGGTCCACCGCGTAACTTGTACAATTTTTCCTAAAGATTTAAACCCGAAAAAAAATTCAACACTTGAAAATTTTACGTGCCGGGAAAAAGTGAGTTAATGATATCCGTTCGAACATATTAACAGTTTCTAAATATCCGGAAATAATAACGAATTTAAATTTTTCCGATCGAATCAATGATTACAAAATAAACCCCAGAACACTCAACACTTGAGTCAGAATGAAAAATACCCAGAAAGTATATAAGCAGCATAGGGAATTATTGTGAAAACAGATGGGTCAAATCAAACATTACTGCCACGGATCCGTGGCCCAAGCAAGGTACGGCCGCGATTCCGCGGCCGTATGTAAGGATGACGTCATCGTTTTTCACCGTTATTCTTAAAATTGCCTGTTGATTTTTTTAGGTATTTTTAATTCAGAAAAAATCGCATTTTTGAAAAATATCCAGAGAGGGGTTCATTTTCGTCGTATCGGGTTCGATCGGGGTTTTAACTTCGTAAACACGTTGCCTAATGCTCTAGCTAGGCTCTGATACTACTGTAGGGATCCTAGGCACTCTTGTGAAGGTTCATAAGGCATCAAACATGCCCGGATAAAAATTTAGACGTGCCGAACAACCCAAAGCCATGATCTTTGCTAGATTATTAGGGTTTAACATGCAAGATAACATCTTTAATACTAAGTGTGAGGGATTAAAACCTTTGTAGTCCGCTCCTTCGCTTGATAAGCTCCGAGTAGAACTCCCTTCACCGCGATCCACGATCTCCCGGACTTAAGAGAGGCTCCACGACTCGAACGATCCATGCTAGCTTGTAGTGTTCCGCTTCTCCGATGATCTACGTCGAAGTTGCTATAACTCTAGCTCTCTCACTCTAAAGAGGTGAACACCCTAACCTAATGGGCTAGATTAGATGAAGATGATGGAGTAGTATTTATGCTATCTTTTTATATCATAATCTCACATGAAAACATCACAATAGGAAAATCAAGTAAGCTTTCTCAAAGCTCAAGAGAGAAGAAGATGATGAAGAATAAGATATTCCTTTTTGTGATGAATAATGAAATGAGTATATCAATAATAATGCAACCATGGTTAATGATGACAAGGATAACCCTTGTAGAGAGTTAACTAAGGCTAGGATTTGGTTGGGTTAAGAAATGAGTCATAAGAAAATATCTATCATAATATCTTCTTCATGACAAAAGAAGAACTTCTAGAAGGTGCAAGAAGAAACTAACCCAATTAAACCCTAACCTTATTTAATCACCACTAAACATATTTCATTATTAATCATATCATGTTACTTAATATATATCACATATATATTATATATTTGTAACAAAAGAAATAATACTATTAATATATATCGCATACATATCAATGTATTATCCGGTGAGAAAATGAAATAATAAAGCGTGCCAATATTAGATAATGTAATACAATATATCATATATATTATTATACATTAAATTATCGAATCAACACTTGATCCGACAATCCGGCTATATCGAATATAACCGACTAATATATCATGTACCGATTCATCGAATCAACACTTGATCCGATGACCCGATTCATATCTAAATATCGCGAGAATACAATACGGTATCTCATATCGTATTATCCTCGGTCCTGCACATATCACATATGTGCCTCTACTCCGTTTTGCCTGAGCCAAGAAACCTCTGTGTAGGACTCTAAAGAATCGTCAATACGCCGGTAGCAGGTGATGATCATATCAAACACCCATAAGCTGCAAGCAGTCAGCTAAACGTAACAGCCACCCAGGTATTGAGCCACCCAGGTATTGAGCGATCAGAAGATCAACAAGCTAGCCTGTACGTTCTCCTATGAATCCAATCAGTAACACTCTCGTACAGTCCGGTCTGTTCGTTTGATATGTCGCATATCTAGTCTAGGGGTGGTATACGTCAGACCCCAGTAACCGATAAGTCATGTCGATGTGAGGCTCATAACAGGTCGAGAAACTACTGATAACACTTACCAGTAAATCTCTATATCAGCCCTGGCCAGGGACTTCCAGTTATAGCCAATCGAACACAGCACAACATCAACTCCCTATACCGGGAGAGTCGAATCCCCTCCTATCGCTCATTGCCTCCATGTGACTCGGGACTGTACCCAAAAGCCACCGTTTTGCACGCCCTCTTGGACGTGGTAAGGTGGAAATCAAAGCACAGTGGGAATCACATAAGACACTGTGACGATCTCGGGTCTACAGACTACCCTGTACCAGTGTCACCGGAGAACTGCCATCTGACGTGTGGTATATCACCATCTGGGAGATCTCGGCGAGTCCGTCCAGTGTACCCAGTCTCCATTGAGCACCCGTACACCATCTCTGATGTCAAACACCGATGGATATGGGATCATCCATCGCCTATCATATGGGTCAAGATGCGTATACGCTAGTCTACTCTGGTGTATCGATGCCCTGTCTCGATATACCCTCGACTAGGAACAGTTATAGGATGTACTCATCGACTACCGTGGCCCCACTAGTATGATCTCATCATAGTCCCAGTAGTCGAGTACAGATCCTAAGGGCTTTATCAACATGTGAGAGAAAAACAGTAAACCAGTACAAGTCAAGATGTTAAGATAAAGTGAAACCAAATAGCATACTATCATGACGAGCAAGAAAGTCCTCTCTATATATATCCAAGCATCCATTATAATATACATCATATGTACAACAATGGCCTCTAGGGCATATACATAACTAACAGCTACCACTTCACCAAAGTGAAGCAAACACCCTATACTAAAGTGCTAGTCTAGTAGAGGATGGTGAAATAGGATATGGGTTCACTTTAGAATTTCTTTTCTCACATTATTTCTCTCTCTTTATCAAACCCTAGCAAGCATTTGAAGGATGTAGAAGATGAGCTCCAAAATGAGAATGAAAAACCAATCAAGAGAGAGAGTGAACCATGGGTGAGTTTATATCATATATTAACTCATGTAAAGACATAACCATTGCTACATTATAATGGTTAGGTTAATTAATATCTCAAGTAATCCAAAACTAGTAGACTAAGTCAATGCAACCCTAAGCTTCATGAAACTTCATGCATGTGAGCTCATCATCCACTAATTTTAGAATTACTTTAAATATAAAAACCTAACACTATAATTAGTATGGTATAAGTCTTATACACCCATGTAAGTTGTATCAACAACCATGATACAATATGAACATAAATAAATATATATCACATATATATTAAGTTGTGCACAAGTGAGAAAAATAAATGCTTAAGTGAACCAATGATAGTTAATGTAAATTAGTATATCACACATACAATTATACACGAAATTATTAAATCAACACTTGAATTAATAATCCGGTTATATCACATATAACAGACTAACATCCAATGTATCGACTTATCGAATCAACCCTTGATTCGATAACCTGGTTATATCGTATATAACCGATCCATACAAACATCGTGAGAATAGAATACGGTATCACATACTCTTATTATTCTCGGTCCCGCACATATCACATATGCGCTCCTATTTCATTTTGCCTGAGCCAGTAAAACCTCTATGTAGGACTCTAAAGACTCGTCAATACGCCGGCAGTAGGTGATGATCATATCAAGCACCCACAAGCCGCCAGCGGTACTAGCTGGACGTAACGGCTACCCAGGTATTGAGCGATCAGAATATCAGCAAGCAAGCCCGCTCCAACTCCTGCAAAAGCCTGACAGAGACACTACCGTACAGTCCGGTCTCCTCGTCTGATATGTCGCATATCAAGTCTAGGGGTGGTAAACGTCAGACCCCAATAACTGATAAGTCGTGCCGATATGAGGCTCATAACGGGTCGAGAAACTACTGGTAACACTTACCAGTAAATCTCTAAACCAGCCCTGGCCAGGGACTTCCCTGTTATGGCTAATCGAGCACAGCACAACATCAACCCCCAATACCGGGAGATACGAAACTCCTCCTATCGCTCATTGCCTCCATGCGACTCGGGACTGTGTAAGTCCATGTCACGCACCCCACGAACTTGCGGGGAGGCGGAATATATGAAAAACGATTATCAAAGCTTCGTAACACGGACTTGAGCGCATGAATCGTTTCTAAACCGTTACTAGCAAACTACGAAAGGTTTAACTACTCGGATTCGAAGTTATACCTCACGTTACTTGTCCTTCGGGTCTTCATCACGGTCCTCCACTCCTCATAGGCTCCTTGAAACCTCGGCACCTCAACGGCCTCCTCGATTCAAAGACGATCCACCGAGAGCTCCTACGCCAAGCTTTATCTCTAACTTGAGATAACTAGGTTGCTCAAAGTGCTAATCTAAGCTACCTAGGGGATATAGAGTGAGGTTATGGAAGTATTAGTCTAGCTAACCCTTGATCTCAACATATGAGAGGTTAGGGTTAGGGTTTGAAGAGGGAGAGCTAGAGGAGAGAGAAGGTGAGAATATGAAATCCTTTGGATGAATGAAATCATTTTAGTATATATGAAACATATGATATTATTAAGTAAATAATAAATAGAGCATTATCATCATGTTTCATTAATACCCTAAGTGATTCATCATATGAGTCATATAAAAGATTAAATGAATCTTTAACTCATTGCATGAATCACTACATGACTTACTAAGCCAATTAATGCAAATGCCACCTTAGCCCCCAAGTCACCATGCTTCTAGAAGCTTCCCGGAAAATTATGAGAACGCCCCTCCAATCCGTGAAAACACGGAAAAACTTTAGACTGTATAAATCCAATAACCTGATACTAGAATCTGGCTTAAACCAAAGCCAGCTAGTAAAAACTGTCAGAACGCCGTACGTGCGTTTAAACACGTATGCGTCCGAACCATTGTCGTAAAACTATACGACCTCTATATCGTTTCGCCTGGAGCAGGGAAACTCTCTGTGTGGGACTCTAAAGACTCGACACTACGCTGGCAGTGGGTTTAATAACAGACCGCAAGCAGTACTAGCTGTATGTAACGTTCCCCACGTAGATGTCGATAAGAAGGCCGATGAGGAAAACCATCCGAACCCTACTGAGCCTGATGTGACAATCTTCGTACAGTCCGGTCTGTTCGTCTAAGACTATCGCATATCGAGCCTAGGGGGCGGCATGCGTCTGTCCCCTAATAGCTGTATAAGTCGTGTTGGAGCGTAGCCCATTACACCCTGAGAAACTACTGGAACCTACCAGTAAATCTCGCTTGCCTTGGCCAGGGACTTTGCGTAATGGCTCTCTGACACAGCGCGATATCAACTCCCAACACCGGGAGAGACGAATCCTATCTAACTACCACTGCCTCCAAGTGCTTGGGACTGCACCCAACTGCTACCTGTTTGCATGACTCCTTTGAGCCGTGGTAGGGTAGCAATCTAAGAACAGTGGGACACACTCGTGGCGAAGTAGCAGTGTCAAGTCTGCGGACTATGCTGTACTCATGTCACCTGGGAACTGTTAACTGACGATGGGTATAATACCAACCAATCAGTTCCCCTGCGAGTCCTGTCCGGTGTACCCGTAACCTAACGAGCACCTGTATACTATCTCCAGTACGACGTACTGACGGCTGTGGGACAGACCATCTCCCCAACTGGGATGAGAAGCGTACACACTAGTCTACTCTGGAGTATCGATGCCCTGTCTCGATAATCCTACGACTAGGGACAAGTATAGGATGTTGCTTATAGACTACCCAACCCCCACTAGTATGACTGCCATCACAACGCTGGTAATCAAGTAAAGATCCTATGGGCTCTACTAGTATAAGTGATACGTTACAAGAAACATATGCATATATTAAAGTAGACACAAACCAAGTAGCATACTACCATTTTTAGCAAGACTGTATATACAACTGTGAATATCCCAAGCTTCCATTAAGTAATATACATACAAGTATGATACAATAATGGCCCCTAGGGCATATACACTAACAATCTCCCACTTGCACTAGGGCCATGAGCTGGCATATCGTAGACCTATCATCTCGAATATCCTCTCTAACTGCGTCTGAAGAAGGGCCTTTGTGAATGGATCAGCAATGTTATTCTCTGTCTCAACTCTTTTCACCTCGATCTCCCGGCGATCTACGATCTCCCTGATCTGGTGGTACCGCCTTAAGATGTGTCTGGACTTCTGATGGGACCTGGGTTCCTTTGCTAAATCTATAGCGCCATTGTTGTCACAATATAGAGGTATTGGATCAACACTGGTAGGAACCACCTAAAGTTCTGTGAGGAACTTCTTCATCCAGACAGCTTCTTTTGCGGCATCGCAAGCAGCTATGTATTCCGCTTCCATTGTTGAGTCAGCAACGGTCTCCTTCTTGGAACTCTTCCAACAGACCGCCCCTCCATTGAGGGTAAATACATAACCCGACATGGATTTGGAGTCATCTTTGTCGCTCTGGAAGCCGGAGTCGGCAAAGGCCTCAATCTGGAGGTCTTTTCTGCCATACACCAAGAACATATCTTTAGTCCTTCTTAGGTACTTGATAATGTTCTTTACTGCTATCCAGTGCTTCTCCCCTGGGTTTGCCTGATACCTGCTTACTACACTCAATGCGTATGCTACATCTGCTCTGGTACATAACATCGCATACATTATAGAGCCTACCGCAGAAGCGTCGGGTATAATCGACATGCGATCCCTTTCCAAATCAGTCTTGGGAGACATCTCTTTGGAGAGGGTGATTCCGTGACAAGCCGGTAGGTTACCGTGCTTAGAATCATCCATACTGAATCTCTTCACTATGGTGTCTATGTACCTGGACTGTGAAAGTCGCAACATCCTCTTTGATCTATCACGATAGATCCGGATCCCCAGAATGTAGGTGGCATCACCCAGGTCTTTCATGGAGAATTTATGTGACAAGAATCTTTTGACTGACTGTAACATAGGAATATCATTTCCTATTAGGAGAATGTCATCCACGTACAAGACGAGGAATACTACAGCTCTCCCTACAATCTTACTGTATATGCAAGGTTCACCTGGTTTTTTGATAAAGTCGAATTCTTTGACAGCATCATCAAAACAGATGTTCCAACTCCGCGATGCCTGCTTTAGTCCATAAATGGACTTAAGCAGCTTGCATACTTTACCGCTGCTCCCACTCTGAATGAATCCCTCTGGCTGATCCATATAGACGCTCTCTTCCAAATTACCATTTAGAAAGGCCGTCTTTACGTCCATCTGCCAGATTTCATAATCGTGGAAGGTAGCCATAGCAAGATGGACCCGAATGGATTTAAGCATAGCTACTAGAGAAAAGGTTTCGTCATAGTCTAAACCAGGTCTTTGAAGGAAACCCTTTTCAACCAGTCTAGCCTTGTAGGTTTCAACCTGTCTATCTACACCAATCATCTTTTTGAAGATCCATTTGCATCCTACGGGTTTTACCCCATCTGGAGAAACGTCCAAAGTCCATACTTTGTTAGTGTACATGGACTCCATTTCGGTCCGCATTGCTTCCAGCCATTTTACTGAGTCACCGCTCTGAATGGCTTGCTAGAAGCTAGTAGGGTCATCTTCATCAATGACACAATCCTCTCTATCCCAATCTATGAGAAAACCGTAGTATCTCTCAGGCGGATGAGATGGACTACTACTCCTGCGGAGGGGTGTGGGAATGTCCAATTCTTCTTGAACTACTGGTTCTACCATACTTTCAGTTGTAGTTTGTGGTTCTGGAATTTCTTCCAGTTCTATTTCGCTCACACTTGTATCCTTTTCTAAAACTTGCTGTTCCAAAAAATGGGCATTACGAGAAACAAAAACCTTTTGTTCCTCTGCGTTATAGAACAGATACCCCTTGGAGTTCTTGGGATATCCTACAAACTTACACTGTACTGATCGTGCCTAGAGCTTGTCCGCATACTGTTTTTTAACAAAAACCGGACATCCCCAAATCTTTAGATACTGAAGATAGGGTTTCTTCCCACTCCACATCTGATATGGGGTGGTAGGCACTGTTTTGGTAAGAACCCTGTTCAGAAGATATGCTGCGGATTCTAGCGCATATCCCCAGAATGATCGCGGTAACTCAGCGTTACTCATCATGGAACGAACCATATCCAATAAGGTTCGATTCCTCCTTTCTGATACACCGTTATGTTGTGGCGTGTATGGAGGAGTAAGCTGAGAGAGAATTCCATTCTCTTTTATGTAACCCAGGAACTCGGCACTTAAGTATTCACCACCTCGATTAGATCTCAGTGTCTTTATACTCTTGCCTGTTTGTTTTTCTACTTCATTCTTGTATTCTTGGAATTTCTCAAAAGCCTCGGATTTATGCTTCATTAAGAAGACATATCCATACCTAGAGAAATCATCCGTAAAAGTAATGAAGTAGGAATAACCACCTCGCGCATGTGTAGACATTGGACCGCACACGTCACTATGTACGAGTCCCAAGAGCTCGCTTGCTCTTACTCCGTGTCCAGTGAACAGAGTTTTTGTCATCTTTCCTTTGAGACAAGATTCACAAGTAGCATAAGATTGATATTCGAACGGATTCAAATATCCTTCTCTATGTAACTTAGTCAATCGTGTTTCATTGATGTGACCTAGTCTTCAATGCTATAAGAAACCCAGATTTATTTCTGGAGACTTTCTTTTAAGTGTGTTCTGGACATTGAAAACCTGAGCTTGTGTAGGGTTTTCTTAACACCTCTATTAGGGTTTAGAAGCATCATACATGCTATAACAAAAAAATTTTGAGGTGCTAAGCAAACTATACAAAGAATCGAACTAGAATATATGAAGTAACTATTAATAGTATCAACAATTAAGAGTTAAGTTATACTAAGTGATGAGACTACAACCTTTGTAGACCTCTTTGGAAGACTCCTTGGCTTTGAAAAGGTTCGCTTGATCAACTCCTCGTCCACGACGATCCACCCGAAGCACTTTGCTCTAAGCTGGATGCTTCCTTCGATCTTTGAAAAACTTGAAGCACAACACCCTACACAAGATGGCTAAGGTTGTGTAGGATGATGAAGTGGTTGCTATTCTTATTTAATACCTTTTCTTTTCTTTCTCTAACTCTATTTTAACATTTAAAAGAGAGCTAGGGCTTTGAGGAAGAAGATGGCTCTCTCTTTTCCTTTGGAATGATAATGATAATAATGTAAAAAGAAAATGAGAGAGAGAGAGATCTTATCATAACCATAACCATAGTTAAAAAAATATCTAGATATTTCAATTAAGGTTAAAAGGCAAAAGGAAATGAAACCATTGTTGAGTTAAATTCAACTATGGAAATGTGTAGAAGAGTGTGGAAAAATGACTCATTTATCTTTTCTTTTGCCTTTAATCTTTATTGAAAATATCCATATATCATTTTATCTACAATATGATTCTTATATTGCCATCCTCTTTGTATCATCAACCATGATACTTTTCATGTATGTATGTATGCATGCACATCATCATGCACATATACATGCATGTATCCATAAGAAGAAAAGGATTTAAATAAATAATATAAAAGCCAATATTAAATCAACACTTGATTTAATAAATTGGTCATATCTTATACGACCTGACTAATATTAAATGCCCGATTAAAATACAGTATCATATACTAGTATTTAATCGAGGCTCCGCACATATCTCATATGTGCACCACTTCGTTTCGCCAGAGCCGAGTAACTTCTATGTGGGACTCTAAGACTCGTCAATACGCCAGCAGTAGATGATGATCATATCAAACACCTACAAGCCGCAAGCGGTCAGCTAAACGTAACGGCCACCCGGGTATTGAGCGATCAGAATAAGAACAAGCGAACCTGTCAAAACTCCTGTCAATGCATCCGGCAACACTAACTGTACAGTCCGGTCTCTTCATCAGATATGCTGCATATCGAGTCTAGGGATGGAATCGTCGACCCCAATAACTCAATAAGTCATGCCGGTATTTGGTCTATAACAGATTGAGAAACTTACTGATAACACTTATCAGTAATATCTCAGCAGCCCTGGCCAGGGACTTCCCGTTATAGCCAATCGTGCACAGCACAGCATCAACCCCCAATACCGGGAGAGACGAAACCCCTCCTATCGCTCACTGCCTCCACATGCCTCGAGACTATACCCAAAATCCACCTGTTTGTACGAATCAGTAGAGCCGCAGTAGGGTGGAGATCAAAGTACAGTGGGAGGACACACAAGACTCTATGACGATCTCGGGTCTACAGAATAACCTGTACCAGTGTCACCTGAGAACTGCTATCCGACGTATGATATAATACCATATAGGAGTTCTCGGTGAGTCCGTTCAGTGTACCCAGTCTCACTGAGCACCCGTATACTATCTTCGGTGTCATCACACCAGACGGATATGGGATCATCCATCGCCCATCATATGGAACAAGAATGGTATACGCTAGTCTAAACTGGAATATCGATGCCCTGTCTCGATATACCTACGACTAGGAACATTTTAAGGATATGCTTATAAACTACAGATGTCCCACTAGTATGATCCTCATCATAATGCCAGTAGTCAAGCCAATATCCTTAGGGCTTTATCAACATGCACCAAATGAATATAAACATGATCAAGTGAACATATGATAAAGTAAAACCAGATAGCATACTATCATATCGAGCAAGACTGCATCCCGAATATATATATATATATATACATATCAGTATATACACTATCTCATAATGGCCTCTAGGGCATACATATATCCAACAATCTCCCACTTGCACTAAGGCCAGTTATTGGCATATCTCATACCCAACATCTCAAAAAGTCGCTCATGCTGCGGCTGAGGGAGGGCCTTGGTGAATGGATCCGCAGCGTTGTTCTTTGTGTCTACTCTCTTAATCTCGATCTCGCGGCGATCAACTATCTCCCGGATCATATGATATCTCCTCAGGATGTGTCTGGTCTTCTGATAGGACCTGGGCTCTTTGGCCAACGCCATAACCCCATTATTGTCACAATACAGAGGTATTGGATCAATAATGGTTGGAACTACTCCTAGCTCCGCGATGAACTTTCTCATCCAGACGGCTTCCTTGGCAGCATCATTTGCAGCAATATATTCAGCTTCCATCGTTGAGTCTGCAACGGTATCCTGTTTGGAACTCTTTCAACTCACCGTTCCTCTATTGAGGGTAAATGCAAACCCTGAGATAGACTTGCTGTCATCCTTATCACTCTGAAAGCTTGAATCGGTAAAGGCCTCCATTTGGAGATCCCCATTACCATACACCAAGAACAATTCTTTAGTCCTTCGCAAGTACTTAAGAATGTTCTTTACAGCAATCCAGTGATTCTCCCCTGGGTTAGATTGATACCTGCTTACTACACTAAGTGCATAAGCAATATCAGGGCGTGTACATAACATTGCATACATTATCGATCCTACTGCCGAAGCATAGGGAATAATGCTCATGCGAGCTCTCTCTATATCAGACTTTGGGCAATCGTCTTTTGAGAGAGTGACTCTGTGGCAAGCGGGTAAGGCACCCCGCTTGGAGTCTTCCATACTAAACCTCTTTAGGATGGTGTTATTGTACTTGCTTTGGGACAATCCCAATAACCGTTTGGATCTATCCCTATAGATCCGTATACCCAATATGTATGTGGCATCTCCCAGGTCCTTCATGGAGAACCTTTGTGATAAGAATGATTTGACCGACTGTAGCATAGGAATGTCATTTCCTATCAGAAGTATGTCATCTACGTACAATACGAGGATTGTGACATTTCTTCCTACAGTCTTCTTATAAACACAAGGTTCATCTGGATTTTTGATGAAATCAAACTCTTTGATAACATCATCAAAACAGATGTTCCAACTCCGTGATGCCTGCTTTAATCCATAAATGGATTTAAGTAGCTTGCATGCTTTACCGCTGCTCCCACTATCAATGAATCCCTCTGGCTGATCCATATAAATGCATTCCTCTAAATCACCATTTAGGAATGCAGTTTTAACGTCCATCTGCCAGATTTCATAGTCGTAGTGAGCAGCAATAGCAAGTAGGATCCGAATAAATTTAAGCATGGCTACCGGAGAGAAAGTCTCGTCATAGTCCAAGCCTGGTCTTTGACGAAAACCTTTCGCTACCAACCTTGCCTTATAGGTCTCTACCTGTCCATCTACACCGATCTTTCTTTTAAAGATCCATTTGCATCCCACAGGTTTTATCCCGGAGGGTACATCTTCCAAAGTCCATACTTTGTTGGTGTACATGGACTCCATCTCGGATCTCATGGCATCCAGCCAATTCACAGAGTCACCACTCGTGATAGCCTGATGAAAGCTGGCAGGATCATCATCATCCATGATGCAATCTTCTCTATCACCATCAACGAGAAAACCGTAGTATCTCTCCTGTGGGCGAGAAATCCTACCAGATCTACGGAGTGGCTGAGGTTCATTAGATTCTGTTATAACTTCAGGTTCAGCCAAGTTGTCATTTGTAACTTGTGTTTCTAGAACTTCTTCTAGATCTACCACATTGCCATTTGTATTGTTTGAAAAAATCTCATCTTCTAAAAAGGTGGCATACTGAGAAACAAAAACTTTTTGTTCCTCTTTGTGGTAAAAAAGATACCCAAACGAATGTTTAGGATATCCTACAAATATACATTTGACTGATCGTGTCTCGAGTTTGTCTGGATTCTGCTTCTTAACAAAAGCCGGACAACCCCAAATCTTAACTCTTTTAAGAGATGGTTTCTTCCCATGCCATATCTCATATGGAGTGGTAGACACGGTCTTGGTTGGAACTTTGTTTAATAGAAAAGCTGCTGTTACCAATGCATGCCCCCAAAACGAGAGAGGTAACTTAGCATCACTCATCATGGATCGTACCATATCTAATAGGGTACGGTTCCTTCGTTCTGACACACCGTTGTGCAGTGGTGTGTAAGGTAGAGTGCGCTGAGAGAGAATCCTATTCTCTTTTAGGAAGTCTAAGAACTCAGTACTTAAGTACTCTCCACCTCGATCCGATCGAAGTATCTTGATACTCTTTCCTGTTTGGTTTTCTACTTCATGTTTATACTCCTTGAATTTCTCGAAAGCTTCATATTTATGTTTTATCAAATATACATGACCCAATCTTGAGAAATCATCAGTAAAAGTTATGAAGTATAAAAAACAGCCTCTTGCATGTGTAGACATTGGTCCGCATACATCACTATGTATGAGGCCTAGGAGCTCAGTAGCTCTTTCTCCGTGTCCTGTAAATGGGGTTTTGGTCATTTTACCTTTGATACAAGACTGGCAAGTTGCATAAGATTTATACTCAAATGAATTTAAATATCCATCTTTATGAAGCTTGTTTAGTCTTGTTTCATTAATATGACCAAGTCTACAATGCCAAAGAAAAGCTTCATTTATCTCTGAAAATTTTCTTTTATTTTTGTGTTGTGCGTTGAAAACTGTGTGTTGATTAAGGACGTATATCCCGTTATTTAATGTACCACAACCAATCAACTCTTGATTCAGTCTAATGTTCATAACATTGTGTTGCACAGCAAAATGATACCCTTCATTGTCTAACAAGGAAACAGATATAATATTACAAAGCATACTTGGTACAAATAACACGGGTTCAAAACCAATATACAACCCGAAGGCAAACCTAGGTGATACTCTCCTACTGAAACTGCATTTACATTGGAACCATTTCCAACTTGGAGAGTATGATCACCTGTCTTCAAAACTCTGCTATTTCTCAACGCCTGCACAGAATTGCAAATATGAGAACCCGAACCGGTAACCAATACACAGGAAGCAGAGTTAATAGAAAAACAGTTTTCAATTACGAACACACCTGAAGCTGAAGCATCACCATGCTTCTTCTTGAGTGCTAGGTACTCAATACAGTTCCTCTTCCAATGTCCCGTCTTCTTGCAATGGAAACATTCACCTTTCTCTGATGCCCCAACCTTGGACTTGCCTTTTCCCTTCACCTTTTTGACTCCACCCTTAGGTTTGGTGGGTTTCTTCTTCATCTTTCCCTTGGCCTTAGCCTTTGGGTAAGATGAGGAGGATCGCCCAACAGACATAACGGGAGTCTTCACTGACTTCAGTGTGCTCTCTACACTCCTTAACATATTAAGGAGTTCAGGCAGTTCCTTCTCCATGTTGTGCATGTTGAAGTTAACGATGAACTGAGCAAAGGTGGAGGGGAGAGATTGTAGAATAATATCTGTATATTGTTCATTGTCCATTGTCCACCCAAGGTCCTCAAGCTCTTCTATGAGAGCTATCATTTTCAGAACATGGTCTCCTACTGCTGTGCCAGCGGTCATGCGCATCTGAAACAGTTTCTTAGACGCTTCGTATCGTAATACGCGGGATTGCTCTCCATACAACTCTTTTGTATGGAGGAATATGGCTTGTACGTCCATATTCTCGTGCTGCTTTTGATGTGTGTGTTATCCATCGATGCAAGCGCGAGGTATTTTGCCGTGGCACAGTCAGTGTCCCATGTTTTGCGGATTTCCCTATCCGCAACTGAAGATTTAGGACCTAGGGGGGCAAGGCTGGAGCTGTAAGGACATATGATACTTTATCATAAGTCAAGGCTATGTTTAAATTCCTCAGCCAGTCTTTATAGTTTGTCCCATTCAGCTTGTTTTTATCTAATAGAAGCTTAAGTTCTGTCATGGGTATCTGCCATTAAGAGAGAGAAAAGAATACACTTAGCGAATGCTCTTGCAAAGATCAGATTGGTTATTATCTTGTCTAATCGATGTCTCCCACTGTTTTTATCAAATTTTCTTGAAAACCTTTTAAAAAGAAAACTAGCCGAGATTAATTACATTCTACAACTTCGCCAACCTCTCAGCCAGGCCAGTGCCGGTACTCGAGGGAGGTTCCCCGTGCTTTCGCACGGACCTAATTAAAGTAAACCTCGTCTTCCCAGAGGCATAGCCCCGTTTGGCACCTTTCTAGACACCTACCAAGTCAGCTAATTGTAAAGTGCAAAATTCTCCCGGGAGCAACATTTGCTCGCAGTGGGATCGGGATCCTATTATCATATAGTAGGTATACAATCTCATTGTAATTTTCAACTCTTGAAATTCCCGATATAATTTTTACCCCTAGTACTTATGACCTTAACAAAAGTCAACATATCATAAGTACTAGTCAAGTTCTTCCCGTCATTTCGTGATTAACTAGACCCACTCATATGACCCTTAACTAAAGTCAACATAATCATATGAATGTCCTAACTAATCAGCATCATATGCAGTGTAGGAAGACATCACTCAGCTACTGTACACTGCGCCTTAACTAAAGTCAAAATACGCAGCACGAATACTAAGTACTCTACTTCCTAAAATGATGGAGGGTTGCGGATAGTTTTTAAGAAAACTTTTGACGCTTTGAACTTGATATCGTTGTAGAATCTAATGGGTTTAAAAGGAGTGGCTTAAGCTCCGCATTTTGAAACTTGCTTTTTATTTTACAAAAAGGCAGAGTGTGTTTTAAATCTGATTCTACAACATCTTTTTAGGTTCATTTATCTTTTACATTAATCTCATTAATGTAGTCCCATCATTTAAATCCTAAGCCATTACAGAAAGAAACGAAAATATAACGTACACTTATGCCACTCGCATTCGTCATAGTGTCCTGATATGCACCGTTAGGTTACTTAATTAACGGCATACCGGGACGGGGCTAGTGCGGGTGAAAAACATAAGTAACGTCTAATATATATCATATATATATAATATTTCATTCGTCTCAGATATGCATTAAAAGATCACATCAGATAATAAAAGCAGCAGAAGCACATAATGGATATCTAGGAGATCCGTATTTTATATTTAGCCAGCAATAAAAATATGGATTCCGCGGTCGCGATGAATAGCCAAGCCCACACCCCTAGACCCCTACGAGAGCGGCAAGCGACCCTACCAATTCTGGAGTTTAGGAAACCCGGTCTCGACTCCTCGAGATGGCCTCCCACTGAACCCAAGAACCCGGTCACTTGTGCCTTCCACCTTGGGTCTATCCTAATGCGGAAAAGTAAATAATATACAACACTGGTGACAACAACCTTGTAAGTGCACGGCGGCGCCCCGGCCGTCAATCCGACGGCCAAACGCGGAAACGGTGATAAACTTTAATTTTGCGGACTTAGCAAACCGGCACCACCGCGCACTAAACCCCGGATCGTGCCATTAAACTAATTCTAGCATACAAGAAGAAGGGTTAGAGATATACCGACTGATCCGAGTCCTCCGGTCTTCATCTCCACTCCGATCTCCTCGCGGGATCTCCGGTCGTCGCCTCCTCGCCGGAAGGGCACCATGTCGCCTGTATCTTTTACGGGCTCCCGCCTCTATACCGAGGCAACTCGGGCATGAAGCCGGCAACTCGACATGCTCAAGATGTGCTGTAGGAAGTAGTGTAGAACATGCTAGTCTCATTTGGAGTTTGGAGTTGCCTTGATGGAGGAATGGGGTTAGGAAAAATGGTGCTTTCATTTTTCCGAAACAAGAAGAAGAAGGAGATGAAGAATTCCTCACAAATCAAAGATGAACTCTCTCATTCTTTTCTTTCTCTCTCAAATGTTTTTCAACCCTCTCTTAGAATGAGAATGGTGGAGGAAGAATACTAATACAAAGGGAGGTGAGTGTAGGAGAATAGAAGAGGTGACCATATCCAAGACAAAGAAACATCAACCATGCTTAACACTATTAAACCCATACCCCTTCATGTCTTAATTAATGCAAGTGATGGATGAAAGATATCATAATCCCACATTTGCAAGAAACCCCTCCACAAATGTTATTTGCACAATTGCAAATAACCCCTTCCATCGGAAAAGTCCGGCCGGGAAAGAACAAACGAAAACCGGCCGGAACGGAATGTAAACTGGCAACTCCAGAAAACTGGTCCCGTAATAAATTACGGGAAAACCCCGATACTGTGCATACACACCTGCATCTGTATTCCATCCGGATACAAATGCAATGAGACAAAATCTACACTGTACTAAACTAGAACCGGCTTAAGCCAAAGCCGGCTAGTAATATCCGTCCGATCCTGATGCGTGCAATACCGCACGTATCAGATCGAGCCCTGCCATATAACTATACGGCCACTAGTACAAAACTGTCCGATCCTGATCCGTGCAATACCTCACGTATCTGATCGGACCCTGCCATATCTCCATACGGCCTCTACAGCGTTTCGCCCGAAACTTGAGTAACTGGAAGTGTGGTGGACTCTAAAGACTCGTCAATACTATGGATGTGGATTTAACCACAAGCACGTCAGAGGTATAAGCCAATACGTGACGGGCCACCAGCTATTGACTAAAAGGGACGTCGATGAGCGAACTCATCCTGACACCGTACTGAGCCTGTTAGTGACAATATCCGTACAGTCCGGTCCGTTCGTCTATAAGCATCGCATGTCGGGCCTAGGGGGTTGGTAAAAGTCAGACCCCCAAAAGCGGTGCAAGTCGTGTCGGAGTGTAGCCCAGAACACCCTGAGATACTACTGGGATACCTACCAGTAAATCTCCTGCCTTGGCCAAGGTCTTCGTGTAATGGCTCTCCTAGACACAGCGCGACCTCACCCCCAATACCGGGAGAGACGAAACCCCCGAAGATCCGCTCACTGCCTCCATGTGGCTCGGGACTGTACCCAACTAAAACCTGTTTGCACGACCCCTTTGAGCCGTGGTAGGGTAGTAATCAAAGTACAGTGGGAACTCACACGAGACAAATGACGATCCCCAGGTCGATGAACTAACCTGTACACATGTCACCTGGGAACTGCTATCTGACGTCAGGTATAAGACCAACTAGCATGTTCCCGGCGAGTCCTGTCCGGTGTACTCATAACCCAATGAGCACCTGTATACATCTTAGGTGATCCAACTGACACCAGTGGCTTGTGAGACCGGCCACCGCCCCTCGTCGGGGTCTCGACTGTATACACTAGTCTACTCTGGAGAATCGATGCCCTATCTCGAAACTCCTACGACTAGGGACCTTTTAAGGATGTGCTAATAGACTCCAGCTCTCACTTATATGATCGCCCTCATACTGCCGGCAGTCAAGCAAGAATCCTAGGGGCTCTATCAACGTGCAATAGTGACCTGTCATGTCACTTAAAGCAGTACACGATGATAAAGGTAAACCAGATAGCGTACTATCATCTCGAGTAAGACTGTCTTCCTGGGATAGGTCCTCCCTCAATCATTGCAATCACGTGCCTGTGACCCAATAATTGACTCTGAGGGCACTATCTCCAACAATCTCCCACTTGCACTCAAGGCTAATTATTGCGATGTCGCATACTCACAGCCCGTGTGATACCGAACACCCAACTCCTCTACTAGTCAGTCTCACAAAAACCGTTTGTGAAACTATTGCGTTCGAGGAATAGCCTCAGTGAGTGGATCCGCCTTGATGTTTCTTTCTATGTCTCTCTAAATCTCAAGTTCGCGGAGAAAGCCATCTCCCGAAATGAGCAATACCTGTCTTAGAATGTCTGGATGTCTAATGGGACCTAGCTCATAAAAGAACTCCAAATCCAAACTTCTTAGACTGTATCGTCAACTGAACTTAATCAGTATCCTGCACCATGTCACCCTCAGTATTGTCTTGGACCACCTGTCCAAAATGCTGCCCCTCGTCAGAGGGAAAAACTATAACTCTGACAACCTCCTTGTCGTCCAGGTCACCTTGGAAGCCTGGAATGATAACCGTCTCCTAAAGGAAGCAGCCGTTATCATATCCCTAGAACATTCACTTATGTTCTAAAACTGCTTCCGACTGTTTCTCCAGGATTGGATCAATATCAACTTATTGCATCTAGTGCAAGAACAACATCTTGACATCACATGATCGACTCAATTGCCTAAGCAAGTGATCTGCCAATCATGCACATCCCTCTCTACTTTAGTCTATAAGACACCTTTAGAGAGGGTGACTCCATCACCTGCAGGTACACTACCGTGCCAGGAGTCGTCCATTCTAAATACTCATAGAATGCTGTCCAAGTACCCTGATTGGGAAACCACCCAAATCTAGATCTAAAACCATAGATCCAGTAACCAGAATGTCTGATATAATATCCAAGTCCTATGTGGAGAAAACACTGTGTGACGACCAAAGTATAACCGATCGTAGTAAAGGAATATCACTTCCTACTACCTTCTCAACAGATCCATCCCCTATTCTGATGATGTCAAACCTATGACTGTCACATCAGAAATAGATGATCTATCTCCGCTACATCTGCTTTAGTCTATAAATAGACATAAGCCTGATGTCCACCAATGCTTCCGCTGCTCCCACTGACTACGATAACCCTCTGGCAGAGTCATATAGACGTGCACTTCTAAAGCTAGTTTAGAACGACGCTATACTCATCCTCCCACCGGGTCTCGCAGCCTGGAACAACAGCAATGGCAAGTGTGGGTAAACAAGAACTTCCCTGTCACCGTCCTTGAGGCTACCGCAGTACCTCTCGGGTGCCTGAAGTTACCCACCTTATCTGCGGAGTGGCCAATGGAATGTCAAAACAGATTGAATCTTTAGGTTCCTTATCAAATCTTCAGTAATCGTTTGTGGTTCTGGAATCACTTCCAGTTCTACCATACTCCCACTACTGTTTTTGAAAAAATCCATTTTTAATAAAACTGTGGCGAGTCTAGAACAATATTTCTACTGATCTGCCAGATGGTAGAAAATCAACCCTCGTCATAGCCTGAGTCAACCCACAAACAGCCATTACAGAAACGTGCCTTGAGTTATCCAGAGTCTGGTTTTAATCATAAGCCGGACAACTCCCCGTACCTTAACAACGTTAAGATATGAACTGTTCTATATCCAATATAGAACCAGAGGCACTGATTTAAATTAACCAGATTCAAATCATGCAGCTGTCTCCAGTGCATGTCAACTAAATGGAGAGAGGCCGATCAGCGTTACTCAACTTAGGAATGCTTCCAATTATGAGTAACCTGAAAGAGAAACAATTTCTCTTTATCATTACTATCAACTGAATACCATACGCAAGTATCTACATCTTCGATCACTTTGAAGAATCCCGATACTTTCTACACCTGGTTCTCTACTCTATTCAAATACCTATAACTCCTCAAAACTTAGACCCTGTGTTTCTACGAAACACATGTCTAAGAACTAGAGAAGTTAAAAGTAAACAGAATATAGTATGAAGACCAACCCCTCTGTCCTAATGGACACTGGACAACATACAATACTCTGTATATGTCCACTGAGTCTAATAACTCTTTCACTGTGTGTCGTAGGTTGAAAACTGTACTTATGGTTAAGAAGAATTACACCGCTGTTTAATGCTCCTTACCTAACCATCCACTGATATAGGTAAATGTCATCGACATAATATCAAAAGGTATATCTCACTCTATGAAAATAGACGTACAGATATATCAATTTGAAATTGGTGCACAACAGCGGATATTCAAAACCAAATATTTGCCGACCGGCAAACATCCCAGGTGATCTCCTCAAATATCACCGATTACAATGAATCCCGATATAATGAGGATGATCACCTAATTCCCAATAACTTACTCCCACTCATCATCTGTAAAACCATACAGATGTGAGAATCATACCTGGTAAATACATACCCTGGAGTAAGTGTCTAATCGGGAAATCAGTTTTCTTTTAACAGTACACAGCTGAACTGAAACATTAAAATGTTTCGATGGGGTATCCTGGTATTCCTAGTAATGCTTCTTCCATTAACCAGATTCACAACTATAACCGTATAATTCTTTGCCACCTCTCCAAATCCCTTTATATGTCTTTAGTCATTACCTTCTGTACACCCCTTTAGGCCAAATGGTTTTCTTCCTTCTCTACCGTTCGGCACCAGCCTATGGTTTGGAAGAAGACTATCCAATAAGCATAAAGGGTGTACTGTCCTAATCCTAGGAGCACTCGCAACGCGAGAGAAGGTGAAGATAAAAGACACCTGAATGTACTTTATTCATATTTCTCCTGAACCAGGATCCATCCCCGAACTGGAACAAGTTCCTTTCGAGTTCGTATATAACCATACGATGGATTATCCAATAAAATGGGATCTTCGTAGTGATACGGAGTGTCCTGGAGAAATACAAAGGTGATTTAGGATTGGCGAAGAAATACTTGGTTTGGTCGTGAATAGCAGTCGCAACTTACTTTGCCCTCTTACTAATCCCTTGCTTTGTCTGAACTTAATACCTTCTGTACACCGTTTAGGCTAACTGGTTTTCTTCATTCCCTACCGGTCGGCACCAGCCTATGGTTTGGAAGAAGACTATCCAATTTGCGTAATAGGTGTACTACTCCTAAACCAAGGAGTACTCGCAACGTGAGAGAGGGTGAAAAGAAAAGACAACTGAATAATCCTACCCGTTTTCTCCAGAACCGGAAACCATCCTCGAAGTCCTTCGAGTTCGTATATAACCATACGATGGTTTTGTCCAATGGAAGTGGACGTTCGTAGTAATACGGGGTGTCCTGGAGAAAAGGGTAAAAGTAGGAGTGGCAAAGAGGTCTGCAACTCTGACAATCCAAAAACCAGTGTTAAGAAGGTTCGGTTAATTTGGTCACTGAGTCATAGTCTTAGGGTCGGGTCAATGGTCGCTAACAGAGAGAGAGAGAAAAGAATCACTCAGCGTGCACTCTATCCTAGATCAGAATGGTTACCAATTTATCTAATCTGGAAACCTCCCACTGTACCTCAAAATTCTCCTCCAAACCTGAAAGAAGAATTAGTCGGAGTCACCCGAGGAGTAAACCAACTCATCAGTGGGAATCGGGATCCAACTATCATCGCATGATAACGTGACGGAATCCGCTCACGGTATCACACTCCAGAAGGTATGCGCATATCTGGCAAGTTTCAGTTCTTTTGAAACTCCCGATGTGATTTCTGCCCCATGCTCTTATGACCTTGACTAAGGCCAACAAATCATAAGTCACATGTCAAGTTCTACCCGTCATTGTCCAGGTTGATTTGAACCCACCCGTACAAGCCCTTGACTAGGGCCAACAAGGCTATACGACTGTCCCAAACCAACGCATCTACCTATGCAGCATATGAATATCCAATAGCTACCAAACACTGTGCCTTGACTAAGGCCAACAAACACAGCTTGAATACTATTGACTACCCATATGAAACGACGGAGGGCTACGAATGGTTTCTGGCGAAAACCTTTAACGTAATGAACTTGATCTCGTTGAAGGAACGGATAGCTTTTTAGAAAATATAGTGACGAAAACCTTTACTAAAGAGGTCACTCCCGGTGAAGGGATCTCGGCTCTTTCCCCGTAGAATGGGGTGCAGGATATTCCAACTGAATACCACGATGCAAAGCAAAAGTAATCGGCTATAGTGAAGTTAATTCCCTGACGCAAACTTCTGTCCAAGGGGTCACTCCCGGTGAAGGGATCTCGGCCCTTGCCTCGTCGACTGAGGAGCAGGATATTCCAAATGAATACCACGATGCAAAACAAAAGTGAACGTTCTTGCAATAACAGCTTTTTGAAAAGTGTTCCAACAACATCAGAATAGGTTTGTTTAACTTGCATTGATCCGAATCAATGCAGTCCCATCAATTGATCACACCACAAAGAACGAAAATATACTGACGTACGTATATGCCATCCGCATTCGCCACTGGGTCCCGTCATCACCCGTTAGGTTAGCTTACTAACGGCAGAGCGGGGACTGGACTAGCGCGGATGAAAAACATATACAACATCTACTAATATATATACCAATATATTATATTTCGCTCAAGGCGTGAAAAGAAATGCAACATCACATAAATGTACAGCATCACAGAACAATACAGATATCTGGGATCCCCGGGTTTCATAGAGCCACTACTGAAACCCGACGTTCCCCTGGTCGTATGGATAGCCTGTGCAATGAAAACCTAGACCCCTACGGGTGCGGCAAGTCACCCGCCAAAACCTGAAGCGAGGCAGCCCCCTTCAGCTCCGTGAATGGGCCACCCAGCACTCTACGGAATCCGGCAACTTGGGCACCCCTCCTGGGTCAACCTTTACCCCCTACGAGTGCGGCGAATAGCCCGCCAATCCCAGAGTGAAGCCCCCTCCGTCCCAATGCCATGAGATGCAGGCTTGTTGCCCTCCAGAACCCGGCTATCCGTGCACCCCTCCGCGGGGTAATCCTAGTACAGAAAGTAAAATATACATACACCGGGTACATCGACCGCAACCAGGTCGTGCCCCAAAAGAATAATACAAACAGGCAGTGACGGCAGTCCACAAGTCGGACGCTCGCCCCGCAATATCAAATGTACATAATACAACAACACAGTACTAGCATTGCATCCAGGCTATCCCCCACGACCGATCCGCAACATCACAGCAAATACATAGAACATCAACGTGAAAGTCACGTTCGCAAATCCGTCTAACCGGGCTATAGCAGTTAGACCGGATTTACCGATCGAGTGACATTCACGGTCGCAGATATAATGTAAATACTGTGAAAAATGTGTTTAAAATTTTCCGATTGATCAAACCTTAACAAGTGGGCCCCCAAACAAAACTGTAGCACTCACAGAGAACCTGGGCCCAATATTAATGTTCCAAAACCCATATTTTAAGCCCAGAAGGCCTCTGTAAAAAATTGGTGAAGTGATGTGAATAGTGCGCGGCGGAAGGGCCGCGGGAATGGGGTTTGTGCGGCGGTTCCGCGCTCCAACTGTGGATTCACTTCATCGAAATTTTACAGAGTTCTTAGATTTTCCAGTACATCAATATTTTACAACCTGAAAAATTTTTCGAGACCAAAATATTTCAACAGAAACTGATGTGAACAAAAAATACGGTTTTTGGACATTTCGATCGATCGGAACTGATAAACACATTACACAAAGCTAGACTATGTTAATGGCGTGGCTCTGATACCACTGTAAGTGCACGGCGGCGCCCCGGCCGTCAATCCGACGGCCAAACGCGGAAACGGTGATAAACTTTAATTTTGCGGACTTAGCAAACCGGCACCACCGCGCACTAAACCCCGGATCGTGCCATTAAACTAATTCTAGCATACAAGAAGAAGGGTTAGAGATATACCGACTGATCCGAGTCCTCCGGTCTTCATCTCCACTCCGATCTCCTCGCGGGATCTCCGGTCGTCGCCTCCTCGCCGGAAGGGCACCACGTCGCCTGTATCTTTTACGGGCTCCCGCCTCTATACCGAGGCAACTCGGGCATGAAGCCGGCAACTCGACATGCTCAAGATGTGCTGTAGGAAGTAGTGTAGAACATGCTAGTCTCATTTGGAGTTTGGAGTTGCCTTGATGGAGGAATGGGGTTAGGAAAAATGGTGCTTTCATTTTTCCGAAACAAGAAGAAGAAGGAGATGAAGAATTCCTCACAAATCAAAGATGAACTCTCTCATTCTTTTCTTTCTCTCTCAAATGTTTTTCAACCCTCTCTTAGAATGAGAATGGTGGAGGAAGAATACTAATACAAAGGGAGGTGAGTGTAGGAGAATAGAAGAGGTGACCATATCCAAGACAAAGAAACATCAACCATGCTTAACACTATTAAACCCATACCCCTTCATGTCTTAATTAATGCAAGTGATGGATGAAAGATATCATAATCCCACAATTGCAAGAAACCCCTCCACAAATGTTATTTGCACAATTGCAAATAACCCCTTCCATCGGAAAAGTCCGGCCGGGAAAGAACAAACGAAAACCGGCCGGAACGGAATGTAAACTGGCAACTCCAGAAAACTGGTCCCGTAATAAATTACGGGAAAACCCCGATACTGTGCATACACACCCGCATCTGTATTCCGTCCGGATACAAATGCAATGAGACAAAATCTACACTGTACTAAACTAGAACCGGCTTAAGCCAAAGCCGGCTAGTAATATCCGTCCGATCCTGATGCGTGCAATACCGCACGTATCAGATCGAGCCCTGCCATATAACTATACGGCCACTAGTACAAAACTGTCCGATCCTGATCCGTGCAATACCGCACGTATCTGATCGGACCCTGCCATATCTCCATACGGCCTCTACAGCGGTTCGCCCGAAACTTGAGTAACTGGAAGTATGGTGGACTCTAAAGACTCGTCAATACTATGGCTGTGGATTTAACCACAAGCACGTCAGAGGTATAAGCCAATACGTGACGGGCCACCAACTATTGACTAAAAGGGACGTCGATGAGCGAACTCATCCTGACACCGTACTGAGCCTGTCAGTGACAATATCCGTACAGTCCGGTCCGTTCGTCTATAAGCATCGCATGTCGGGCCTAGGGGGTTGGTAAAAGTCAGACCCCCAAAAGCGGTGCAAGTCATGTCGGAGTGTAGCCCAGAACACCCTGAGATACTACTGGGATACCTACCAGTAAATCTCCTGCCTTGGCCAAGGTCTTCGTGTAATGGCTCTCCTAGACACAGCGCGACCTCACCCCCAATACCGGGAGAGACGAAACCCCCGAAGATCCGCTCACTGCCTCCATGTGGCTCGGGACTGTACCCAACTAAAACCTGTTTGCACGACCCCTTTGAGCCGTGGTAGGGTAGTAATCAAAGTACAGTGGGAACTCACACGAGACAAATGACGATCCCCAGGTCGATGAACTAACCTGTACACATGTCATCTGGGAACTGCTATCTGACGTCAGGTATAAGACCAACTAGCATGTTCCCGGCGAGTCCTGTCCGGTGTACTCATAACCCAATGAGCACCTGTATACATCTTAGGTGATCCAACTGACACCAGTGGCTTGTGAGACCGGCCACCGCCCCTCGTCGGGGTCTCGACTGTATACACTAGTCTACTCTGGAGAATCGATGCCCTGTCTCGAAACTCCTACGACTAGGGTCCTTTTAAGGATGTGCTAATAGACTCCAGCTCTCACTTATATGATCGCCCTCATACTGCCGGCAGTCAAGCAAGAATCCTAGGGGCTCTATCAACGTGCAATAGTGAACTGTCATGTCACCTAAAGCAGTACACGATGATAAAGGTAAACCAGATAGCGTACTATCATCTCGAGTAAGACTGTCTTCCTGGGATAGGTCCTCCCTCAATCATTGCAATCACGTGCCTGTGACCCAATAATTGACTCTGAGGGCACTATCTCCAACAAACCTCACCCCGGAAGTGCCCCAAATAAAATAATATTACATACAATTTAATTTTACATGAATTAAAAGAATACTCTCATCTCACATAAAAAAGAAAACCCCCGGCTATTCATTGCGACAATCCTGCATATCAAATCTCATCGACACATAATATCAAATATCATCAACGTAAGTAAGTATGCATACACCGATCGTTATTGATGTATAGCAACGAAAACCGGTAATACATACTACACTTACGGTCACAGAGAAATAAAATGGAAATATACAACAATTGAAATCTTTAACTGCCTTTAGACAACACAAATCTGGAATATCACATATACAAGATTTCATGCCTAAACAATGTAAAGCTCGCATTTGGGTCTCATTCAAGAAAACACCTTTTCAAAACAAACCGGATAATTCAACAAGATTTCCGTTTATCCCGAGACCGAACTGCTAGATTTACATGCAACAAACAAATTTGTAGATTTCAATTATTGCATCACATACTATTAAACTAAGCGACGTTGAAACATCCGATCAAACGATTTAAATATCCACAAACTGCTCTGAAAGCTCAACACCTAAGCAGATTCTAAAAATACCAGACGCATCAGAAAACATATATGGGCCAGCACAAGAAAATACGGCCCATGAGTCAACTATACCACCGCGGAACCGCCGCAACAGGCCTCTTGGGCCGCGGTTCCGCGGCCGTATAGTCGATTTATGGGATCGTTTTTCTGGTGAGCCCATATATTTCCCTGCTTAATTTTTTACATATTTTTAGTTTGAAAAATTCCAGGTTTTTAAAAAATTTCCAGAGAGCACCCCCCGGGTGTCGTTTTTCGTCCGTTTGATGGTTTCAACGTCGTCTAGGTTACCACAAAGCTCTAGCTTGGCTCTGATACCACTGTAGGGTTTTCTTAACACCTCTATTAGGGTTTAGAAGCATCATACAGGCTATAACAAAAAAATTTTGAGGTGCTAAGCAAACTATACAAAGAATCGAACTAGAATATATGAAGTAACTGTTAATAGTATCAACAATTAAGAGTTAAGTTATACTAAGTGATGAGACTACAACCTTTGTAGACCTCTTTGGAAGACTCCTTGGCTTTGAAAAGGTTAGCTTAATCAACTCCTCGTCCACGACGATCCACCCGAAGCACTTTGCTCTAAGCTTGATGCTTCCTTCGATCTTTGAAAAACTTGAAGCACAACACCCTACACAAGATGGCTAAGGTTGTGTAGGATGATGAAGTGGTTGCTATTCTTATTTAATACCTTTTCTTTTCTTTCTCTAACTCTATTTTAACATTTAAAAGAGTGCTAGGGCTTTGAGGAAGAAGATGGCTCTCTCTTTTCCTTTGGAATGATAATGATAATAATGTAAAAAGAAAATGAGAGAGAGAGAGAGATCTTATCATAACCATAACCATAGTTAAAAAAATATCTAGATATTTCAATTAAGGTTAAAAGGCAAAAGGAAATGAAACCATGGTTGAGTTAAATTCAACCATGGAAATGTGTAGAAGAGTGTGGAAAAATGACTCATTTATCTTTTCTTTTGCCTTTAATCTTTATTGAAAATATCCATATATCATTTTATCTACAATATGATTCTTATATTGCCATCCTCTTTGTATCATCAACCATGATACTTTTCATGTATGTATGTATGCATGCACATCATCATGTACATATACATGCATGTATCCATAAGAAGAAAAGGATTTAAATAAATAATATAAAAGCCAATATTAAATCAACACTTGATTTAATAAATTGGTCATATCTTATACGACCTGACTAATATTAAATGCCCGATTAAAATACAGTATCATATACTAGTATTTAATCGAGGCTCCGCACATATCTCATATGTGCACCACTTCGTTTCGCCAGAGCCGAGAAACTTTTATGTGGGACTCTAAGACTCGTCAATACGCCAGCAGTAGATGATGATCATATCAAACACCTACAAGCCGCAAGAGGTCAGCTAAACGTAACGGCCACCCGGGTATTGAGCGATCAGAATAAGAACAAGCGAACCTGTCAAAACACCTGTCAATCCATCCGGCAACACTAACCGTACAGTCCGGTCTCTTCGTCAGATATGCTGCATATCGAGTCTAGGGATGGAATCGTCGACCCCAATAACTCAATATGTCATGCCGGTATTTGGTCTATAACAGATTGAGAAACTTACCGATGACACTTATCAGTAATATCTCAGCAGCCCTGGCCAGGGACTTCCCGTTAGAGCCAATCGTGCACAGCACAACATCAACCCCCAATACCGGGAGAGACGAAACCCCTCCTATCGCTCACTGCCTCCACATGCCTCGAGACTATACCCAAAATCCACCTGTTTGTACGACTCAGTAGAGCCACAGTAGGGTGGAGATCAAAGTACAGTGGGAGGACACACAAGACTCTATGACGATCTCGGGTCTACAGACTAACCTGTACCAGTGTCACCTGAGAACTGCTATCCGACGTATGATATAATACCATATAGGAGTTCTCGGTGAGTCCGTTCAGTATACCCAGTCTCACTGAGCAGCCGTATACTATCTTCGGTGTCATCACACCAGACGGATATGGGATCATCCATCGCCCATCATATGGAACAAGAATGGTATACGCTAGTCTAAACTGGAATATCGATGCCCTGTCTCGATATACCTACGACTAGGAACATTTCAAGGATATGCTTATAAACTACAGATGTCCCACTAGTATGATCCTCATCATAATGCCAGTAGTCAAGCCAATATCCTTAGGGCTTCATCAACATGCACCAAATGAATATAAATATGATCAAGTGAACATATGATAAAGTAAAACCAGATAGCATACTATCATATCGAGCAAGACTGCCCCCCGAATATATATATATATATATATATATATATATACATATCACTACATACACTATCTCATAATGGCCTTTAGGGCATACATATATCCAACAGCTTGATTCAATACGTATATACCGTCATCTAATGTACCGGACCCAATCAGAACTTGATTTAGGTGGATGTGAACTACATCGCTTATGAATGTAAAGTCATATCCCTCTCTCGAAAGTGAGGACACTGATATGATATTACAAGTCAAACTAGGTTCATACAGACAGTTACGTAGAATCAATATCTGCCCACTTGTCAAACCTAGACGATATTCTCCCACGGATTCAGCGTCCACGCTCATTCCGTTTGCAACTCTGAGAGACAAATCACCTACCCTTATAACTTTACGGTTTCTCAAAGCATGTAATGAATTACAGATATGAGATCCTGCTCCGTTATCTTGTACCCAGGAAGTAGAGTTAATTGACAAACAGTTCTCAATTACAAACACACTTGAGGCTGAAGCCACAACATGCTTCGTATCCTGGCTACTGGCTTTGCTAGCCCTGCAATCATTCTGCCAATGTTCATTCCTGTAACAATAGGAACGTCCCTCTTTTACTATATCCAGTCCCGAAACTTTTTCCCTTCTCTTTCCTTCTACTTCACTGGTTTCCTTCAGGGTAGGAGGCAGAGACTGTAGAATCAATTCAGTATCTGACTCGTTTCCCAACGCGGTCTCCAGGTCCTGGAGCTCATCAATACAGCTAGTCATTGTAAGGACGTTGTCCCCTACAGATGACTCGTCAGCCAACCTCGCTTGAATTAATTCGTTTGAGGTCTCATATTTTGCGATATGAGATTGCTCTCCATATAAATCTTTGTTATGGAGAAAGATGGAAACTAAGTCCATCTACTCGTGCTGCTTCTGGTATACACCATCAACTGAAGCTAATATGAGGCACTTAGCTTTCGCTTTATCTTTTTCCCTTATTTGACAGATATCCATATCCGCGACAGTAGAAACTGGACCTGGGACGGCGGGATCTTGAGTAGTAATAGGGTGGTCCAGCTTGTCATAGGCAATGGACATCTGGACAGACTTTTGCCACTCATATAAGTAAGATTCAGTCAAATTATTATCTAGATGTAACCTATGTGTGGTCACAAGGTCGCTGCAATTTAAGAGAGAGAAGAAAATTCTATTAGCATGATGCTCTTGCAAGTTTAGAGTGGTTTTTAATTTATCTAAACATGATGGCTCCCACTGTTTCTCGAATCCCTCCTCAAACCATAAAAAAAGAATTAGCCAGGACTATTCTCACCGTACAATTCTTGCTTAACCGTTCAGCCAGGTCAGTGTCGATACATCGAGGGAGGGTTTTCTAACGCTTTCACGAAGTTCCATAATTAAATAACCTCTTTTCTCTGGGGGCGTAACCCCGCTGACACCTTCCTAGACACCTACTTGGTTTATAGCATTGATCGTTAAGTGACGAATCTCCTGATAAGTAGTATATACTCACAATAGGATCGGGATCCAAAATATTATCGTATGATAATGTTGAAGGAATCCTACCAACATTCATCAAACTCCAAAATGGTATGCTATCTCTGCAAATTTTAGTTTCTTTAGAAATTCCCGATATAGATTTTTGCCCCATGCTCTTATAACCTTGGCGTTGGTCAAAATGTCATAAGTCACATGTCAAGTTCTACCCATCATTGTCCTAGTTAATTTGAACCCATCCGTACATATCCCTGACGTTGGCCAAATGATAATACGACTGTCCCAAACTAACACATCTATCTATGCAAACAAATGAAATACCCCAGCAGCTACCAAACACTATGCCTTGGCGTTGGTCAAATGCATAGCTTGAATACTACTGAATATCCAAATGAAATGACGGAGGGCTACGAATGGTTTTGGCAAAACCGTGAACGTAGTGAACTTGATATAATCGAAGGAACCTGATACTTTTTAAAAGGAGTGGTTAAAACTCCGCAATTTTAAAAAAATTCTGATCTTTTAAAATAACCGAGTGGTTTCTTTTAAATTTGTTCCAACGATTAAACTTTGGTTTATTTTCTTTGCATTATAATAATGCGTCCCATCATTTATCCTATCATTGCAGAAAACAACGAAAATTCCATGTCCTCTTATGCCATCCGCATTCGCCACTGGGTCCCGTCATCACCCGTTAGGTTACTTAACTAACGACAGAGCGGGGGCTGGGCTAGCGCGGGTGTAAAACATAAGTGACGTCTAATAGCTATCATATATAGATATTGTACATTCGTCAGACGCAATAATAAGCATTCCAGATCACTGATGAACTTTATTGGATTTACTAGCAATCCGCATTTGCTTTGAGCCTGCAATAAAAGACGGATTTACACAGTTGTGATGAATAGCCATTACCCCACCCTAGACCCCTACGGGTACGGCAAACTACCCGCCAAGTACCCGAAGTGAAGCGGTCTCCCTCAACGACGTGAGTAGGTCACTAAACACTTCAACGTACCCGGTAGTTTGTGTACCCCACCTTGGGTCTATCCTAGGAGAAAAAACAGTAAAAAGAAATAATACAATGGTGGCTACAACAGCAACCTGGATGTGCCCTGCAAAAGAATATTACATCATATTACATTTACATCGAATGAATGAATATTAAACCCATCTCAAAACCCCGGCTAATCATCACAACAGTCCAATACAGTTCATATACACAAACAGTAAACATTACAGAAATTTGCAACCCCTGCCAACCAACATACTAGCAGTTAGGGGAGGTTTACAAACACATTAAACATTACAGATAAAAACCCAATTAGCAAATATCTTAGAACATCGATCGATTACCATATTCCGTGTTTACCCCAAAAGCAAACCAGCAAAGAAGCAACCTGGGTAGAAACAGAACATACAGGAAAACAGAAAACAACAAAATAGGAATTACTGAGCAAATCCGAGTCAACTCAGCGTTGACTCGGCGGCGGATCCGCGGCACAAGCACTCTATTGCCACGGATCCGGGGCCATTTTGCCGAGTTACTGGCTCGTATTTTCCTAGTATTCTTAAAAAACCCTGCTGTGAATTTTAAGGTATGTCAAATATTCTTTCAGACACTTTTAAAATTAACAGAAACTGTAAAGGGGTTAGGGTTTTGTTTTCGTGTTTTCCGTCGATCGAACTTCTAATTAGTTGCTAACAAGCTAGTAATGGTTTAGTTGGCTCTGATACCACTGTAAGTCCATGTCACGCACCCCACGAACTTGCGGGGAGGCGGAATATATGAAAAACGATTATCAAAGCTTCGTAACACGGACTTGAGCGCATGAATTGCTTCTAAACCGTTACTAGCAAACTACGAAAGGTTTAACTACTCAGATTCGAAGTTATACCTCACGTTACTTGTCCTTCGGGTCTTCATCGCGGTCCTCCACTCCTCGTAGGCTCCTTGAAACCTCGGCACCTCAACGGCCTCCTCGAGTCAAAGACGATCCACCGAGAGCTCCTACGCCAAGCTTTATCTCTAACTTGAGATAACTAGGTTGCTCAAAGTGATAATCTAAGCTACCTATGGGATATAGAGTGAGGTTATGGAAGTATTAGTCTAGCTAACCCTTGATCTCAATACATGAGAGGTTAGGGTTAGGGTTTGAAGAGGGAGAGCTTAAGGAGAGAGAAGGTGAGAATATGAAATCCTTTGGATGAATGAAATCATTTTAGTATATATGAAACATATGATATTATTAAGTAAATAATAAATAGAGCATTATCATCATGTTTCATTAATACCCTAAGTGATTCATCATATGAGTCATCTAAATCATTAAATGAATCATTAACTCATTGCATGAATCACTACATGACTCACTAATCCAATTAATGCAAATGCCACCTTAGCACCCAAGTCACCATGCTTCTAGAAGCATCCCGGAAAATTACAAGAACGCCCCTCCAATCCGTGAAAACACGGAAAAACTTTAGACTGTATAAATCCAATAACCTGATACTAGAATCTGGCTTAAACCAAAGCCAGCTAGTAAAAACTGTCAGAACACCGTACGTGCGTTTAAACACGTATGCGTCCGAACCCTTGTCGTAAAACTATACGACCTCTATATCGTTTCGCCTGGAGTAGGGAAACTTTCTGTGTGGGACTCTAAACACTCGACACTACGCTGGCAGTGGGTTTAACCACAGACCGCAAGCGGCACTAGCTGTACGTAACGGTCCCCAGGTAGATGTCGATAAGAAGGCCGATGAGGAAAACCATCCGAACTCCTACTGAGCCTGATGTGACAATCTTCGTACAGTCCGATCTGTTCGTCTAAGACTATCGCATATCGAGCCTAGGGGGCGGCATGCGTCGGTCCCCTAATAGCTGTATCAGTCGTGTTGGAGTGTAGCCCATTACACCCTGAGAAACTACTGGAACCTACCAGTAAATCTCGCTTGCCATGGCCAGGGACTTTGCGTAATGGCTCTCTGACACAGCGCGATATCAACTCCCAATACCGGGGGAGACGAATCCTATCTAACTGCCACTGCCTCCAAGTGCTCGGGACTGCACCCAACTGCTACATGTTTGCACGACTCCTTTGAGCCGTGGTAGGGTAGCAATCTAAGAACAGTGGGACACACTCGAGGCGAAGTAGCAGTGTCAAGTCTGCGGACTATGCTGTACTCATGTCACCTGGGAACTGTTAACTGACGATGGGTATAATACTAACCAATCAGTTCCCTGCGAGTTCTGTCCGGTGTACCCGTAACCTAACGAGCACCTGTATACTATCTCCAGTACGACGTACTGACGGCTGTGGGACAGACCATCTCCCCAACTGGGATAAGAAGCGTACACACTAGTCTACTCTGGAGTATCGATGCCCTGTCTCGATAATCTTACGACTAGGGACAAGTATAGGATGTTGCTTATAGACTACCCAGCCCTCACTAATGTGACTGCCATCACAACGCTAGTAATCAAGCAAAGATCCTATGGGCTCTACTAATATGTATAAGTGATACGTTACAAGAAACATATGCACATATTAAAGTAGACACAAATCAAGTAGCATACTACCATTTTTAGCAAGACTGTATATACAACTGTGAATATCCCAAGCTTCCATTAAGTAATATATATACAAGTATGATACAATAATGGCCCCTAGGGCATATACACTAACAGACTGTACCCAAAAACCACCATTTTGCATGCCTTCTTGGACGTGGTAAGGTGGAAATCAAAGCACAGTGGGAATCACACAATACTCTATGGCGATCTCGGGTCTACAGACTAACCTGCACCAGTGTCACCAGAGAACTGCCTTCTGACGTGAGGTATAATACCATCTGGGAGTTCTCGGCGAGTCCGTCCAGTGTACCCAGTCTCCACTGAGCACCCGTATATCATCTCTGATGTCAAACACCAATGGATATGGGATCATCCATCGCCCATCTACATGGGTCGAGAAGCTATACGCTAGTCTACTCTGGTATATCGATGCCCCGTCTCGATACACCCACGACTAGGGACCTTGAAGGATGTACTTATGGACTACCATGTCCTCACTAGTATGATCCGCATCATAGTCCAGATAGTCAAGTACACATCCTAAGGGCTTTACCAACATGTAACAGAGAGACAATCAGTGTACACGTTAAGGTAAAGAGTAACTAGATAGCATACTATCATGTCGAGCAAGAAAGTCCTCCCTATATATGTCCAAGCATCCACTACAATATACATCTCATGTATAGTAATGGCCTCTAGAGCATACATATAACTAACAATAGATGTCACGCCCCGCTTCCCAGTGTACGGCGAAGGGGACGCGACGAGGTCCGCTACGTATGTACTCAGAAGTACATACGCTAAGCGTATTTAAGCAATATAAAATAAATACACAAGAGACAAGAAATAAAAAGAACTTCAACTTTTATTTATTAACATTCTTTGTACAATGCATGAAAGGAAATACAACTGAAATAAAAAAGATGCCTAAACAGTGGCATAACAGGAAATGAAAAGTACAGTGAGGAAAAGTGTACAATGAAACTAAAGTGCTGGATCTTCGGCAAACTGCTCCAAGTCTTCTACAGATGGCTCGATCTCTGCTGGGTCCAAATGACCTAACGACATTCAAAGAAGAAAGAAATAGAATGTCGTCAGCGAACAGGTCGCTCGGTAAGTCCCAAAGATAAGGGAGAAATAGAATAGACAGAGAGTAAGAGGGATAGGGAGAGTAGCTTTTACAGTTGTATTATATTGTTATTTTGTTGTAGTATTGTGTTAACGCTGTTGTTTGTAGCTTGGTATAGAAGGATGCCAGTGTATACGAGAGGAGTCTCACTTGCCTCGGAGTCTAAGGTATCAGGAACTCAAGGAACCGTTTATGCCACGGTACAACAGCAATTGGATTCATATTAGGTGTCTTAATCTTACCGTCTCGTGCCACTTTTAACACCTTCCGTACCAATCTACCCCTTAAACCCCGCGATGTCTTATTTGTATTGTTATCTTGTAAATTGTATTGATTGTAAGATTGATTGACTGACTGACCGAAACCATGATATCAGGAAACGGTTATAACCGTAGAGTCATGTAAATGGAATACTGGGAATCATGTAAAATGAATATATCCATGGTTTGGTTCAGCCAAATTGTATAAACTGATAATTGTATTCATGGATTCATGTGTTCATATTGAATTGGAAACTTGTAGATTATAGATTGACTTGAATCATATTCAAGTCAGATTAATCAGACTCAAACCCGAGTCAGACAATCAGGGATGTGAATCGAAATCTTATAATTGCTAGGGTCCTTAGGGTAATTTATAAAACCTGAGGGGTTTTTATGTAAAAATACCTTTATATACTTTTCAAAATACACCTCAAGTATTTATTACTCGTCTTTAGAGTTGTAATGAATGTGGATTTTATATTGTGCCATTTCTAGTGAAAATATCCTAGTTTTAGGTATTTATCTGTAATATTGATTATTTGAAGTTCATGGTATTTTAGTGTAAAATTTATTATTGTGATTTTTAGAAAAAGGTGGAAAATTTATATTATAATAAAATAGTTATTTAAAAGATAAATATACATATGTTTATACAAAAAATAATTTTAATAAATATTTTATATTTCAAAAATCTCATTTTCTTAAGATGTCGTATTTTAAACGTTTCGAGACCGAATGCTCCTTGCGGAGGTCTGAATCTCGCACTACTAGCCCGAGGATGCGCGATAAACCACACGATCCTGAATGGGTTCCCCAAAGATGGGTTGTAGCGGCGCTTTGCAAAGATTGTAAAATACTAATCCTTTAGAAAACGGTTTTATAAAGTAAAAGGTATTTATTTGCAAAGTGTAGTTTTCCATATTTTAGATTCTAGGGTTTTCTAAGCCAACTAGCCTATTTCTAAATGGTCTAAACGACAAGTCGTTATAAGCCTCAAATCGCCTCTTCACCGCCAATTATGGCCAGGTAAGTACAAGTGAGGAAGGAGGGATCCGCTCACGAATCGTGAGGCGGGCCTTTTAAAGTTACCTAAGCTCACTTACCTAGCCTAGACACCACAAAGTCAGGTTTAGATAAACGATCGATGTCCACAACTTATCGTATTTTCCTAATAAGAAGTATTTATTTAAAAGTGTAACAATCTAAAACTTTTTAAGAAAGGTTTTCTTAAGAATATGGTATTTTAATGAATGTTTCGTTTTATCGTATTCTAAGTTTTGATGATATCGTTTTAGGGTTGTATTTGCGTGTGTGTGGAGGTAGGTCGTTACCTCGTGCTCTACTTTAAATGTATAGAAAGGTTAAGGGGTTAAATGTGAAATTGAAACATGATGGTATTAAAGTGAAAAAAATACGGTAAATTGAAAATGTTATCATTTCATGTGTGAAAACTTATTCAAATTGATTTTTACAAGTTTAATAATCATGATAAAGATGTTTAGACATGATTGAATTGATTAGAGAAAAAAAATAAACATTATGGTATTAAAGTGAAAAAGAATACGATATTGCAAAAGCTATCATTTCATGTGAGAAACTTTGTCCAAATTAGTTGTTATGTGATTAATAGTCAACATGAATAAGTTGAAGCATTATGGAATTGGTGATAAGTTATATTTTATAGAAAACCGAATCGGAAATCGGTTTGTTCTGATTTCCGTCGGGTTTCGTAATTTCGTATTTTTGAGAAGTAGAAAGAAGGAAAGAATGGGACTTTCGGGTTTCGATCTATACTAAAGAGTATAGGGGAACTAGAGAAGTTGTTAAGGCGTTGCTTCGTCACCGGTTGTTTCTAAAAACGTCGCCGGAATTCCCGCCGGAATCTAGTCGGAGCTTCGCCGCGAACTTGTTTTCAAAGCACACACTTCTTGGAAAACTTTTGAGAGAGTGGCTCAAGATTTTGGGGGTGAGAGGGTAGTGTGTAGGGTTGGTATTTATAGGGTTAGGCTAGGGTTAGGGTAGATGAAAAGTTAAAAATAAAAATATGATAAAATGTAATAAAAATGTATTAAAAGTGGAGTAATTGGGGTTTTTAAAGAGCTCTGGAAGTGGTCTGAGGCTGAAATTTTGCAGGTGCATAGGGAATATGAAAAGACACAACTTTCATGTTGTGGACGCCGCCGGAATTGGCCGACTCGGGGGTGACTCGGCCGGAGCACTGAGTCGGCCGAGTCAAGGCCGAGTTGGCCGATTCCCGGCCGGGTCCGGCGGCCAGGATCCCCCCCGACGGTTCATCTAACTCCTGCAATTGTTACATGTTTGGGTGTAGTGGGGTTTTTGTGAGATATGCACGTGTAAACTCTTGGTATTCTAAAGGTTTTAAAAAAAATCAATATTAAAAATAATGTGGGGTGTGGGATTTGAATTCTGGTGGCTTGGTTCGACAGTGTAAGGTGTTACCAATGAGCTACAAGCTCCTTCTTGTAATTATGGAGTTATTTAATTACTTAAAATGATAGCAGCAAGAGTAAATACTCCAAGTATACATTAAATTTAAAATAATTTCTTGTACACTAAAAATGGAGTTATTACATTCTTGTAACTTGTAATTAAAAACAAAATAATTACTTATATCTTGTGCTCAGGCTATAATACCCCTTTATGATTTTGAAAAAAAAATTTAAATTTTGTGTAGAAAAGTGTATAGGAAAATTAGAGTTGTTACAATAGACAATGCCTCAACCATCTGGAGTTAACGGTACCCTAGTAGTCTTTACAATACGGCTGGCCTCTGGCAATAGCCCAATCATTTGGGGCAGATCTCGAACGCGTGTCAACGGAAAAATACCAATAACCATATATCGACGTGTTTCGTATGCTACCGAAAAACAACCTGGTCAGTCCTCGTCCCTGACGAGCTCGTGCTGACCGCAACTCTAGCAGCAGCTCTCTCTGCTCATATAACCGTGGTAACAGAAACCTTAATCCGACATTGATGTGGATAGATCATAGGAACGAATAAAAATAAAACGCCTAAGAAATGTACATCTTGAGGCTTCTTAAGCGGAGTAGCGTATCGTAAGTATGCCGCGGAATATACACACGGTACGCCACTCTACTTAAGTCACCTACTCCATCAACCAAGGTCAACCTACGTGATGAAAGTTCGGATCTAAAAGCCCCTCGGCCAAATCTAAGTTCCGTAAGGTCAAGCCTAGGTTCCGAATATATATACGCCCTAGACTCCGCATAGTCTAACCTAGACTCGAACCAAGGTTAAACCTAACGCTCTGATATCAACTTTGTCACGACTCGGAAAAGGCACCTGACCGGCACTTGAATCATGTGGATTCTATAGGACCCCACCTAATTCAAGTAAGCCAAAAGCCCAGAAATCTAAACCTTTTAGGGGAAAATAGTGGAGGTGCAGTTTTGAAATAATGTTTACTAAAATAGAACTTATTCTTATATATATACATAAGTAGTAATATATGGAAACACTATATTTGTATTTAGCTTGAAAACCCTTTTGTCGTTTGAAATTCGGGCATCACCTCCTTTGTAATTTGTAACCCAAAAATGAATACAAGCAATAATAAATAAGGCATCCCCAAGCGGGAGGTAGCTCTTCGCCAATTGGCAGAACAACCACGCAAGTAATATAAGTATACAATGCCGGAGGCGAGGATCAAACTCAGAAATAAAGTAAAGAAAACTAATATCATCAAGAAAACCAGAAACAGTAGGAAATACATAAGTACGACTGAAAGGCCGAAAGAATATACAACTGTGGGTTTTCTAAGTCTACTAAATATACAAGCCTGGTTGATCGAGCCTTTAACTAGATACAACTGAAATAAGTAAAAGTACAATGGTGGTCACGATGCAAGTGAACCCACCTACCCAAGCAATCACCCGGAAGGAAGTGGTGTGCCAGCGAAGCCGCAGCTGAGCAATATAGTCATCCAGAGCCGCCTTGGAAATGGTTTCCTCTTTGGCTGCTGAAAGAGCCGGAGGAGGGTTCGATGTCTCCCCTTTGTCGTCATCAATTATTATTGGAGGATCTTCAGCTGGAGGGTCCGGCTGGATCATCATGCCAACCATATCTTGAAATAGATGGGCCATTCGTTTTATATTAGCCACTTGTTCTGCTGCTTCTCTGTCCTTCTTTTCGAGGACTCTACGAAGGAAGTCAGCGTCTGTTTCTTGTTCATGACGCTGCTCCGACGACGTCTCAGGGCTTTCATTTGGCCCGGTGAGCGCGGCCATTTGCGTTAGCATTTCCTGAAGCTTCTGTTGCTGCTCCTGGGCTTTTGTCACGGATTGGGTAAGCGTTCAATGACCTATTGAGATACAACTATCCTCTTTTCCGGATGCCATATAGATAGTATGTACCACCATGGCCCCAGCCTTGGGGCGTTTGGGTTTAGTGTTCTTACGATTCGTCGCAGACTCAGGGTGTTTCTCCGGCCTTCTCCTCTTGTGGGCGGTCGAAGTTGAGGGGGCCGTTGCAATGGGCACCCAAGTACCTGTAGCCTTTTGTGGCTTGACAGAATGGTCCTCTTCTTTCCGAACCTTCATCTTTTTCTGTCGGCGAGAGTAGTCTTGATCAATCACCGAGTCTTGGACTTGACGCCAAACCTTGTAAATTTTAGAGGACAGCCGTTGAGGGGACTGATCCAGCTTCGCCTTTGCGGCATTCTCCATAGGTGGAGGAGATCTTTTCAGTATGGCGGTAGGAGAGTTCCTGTGCACCTTGTTCAGCAATTCAAAGCTGTTCCCGGTTGGAACAGCAGCATGGATCTCCACCGTTGGGGCTGGTGGAGTTAGACCAGAGGGGGAGTTACCCCCAACTTTCCTTACTCGGCGCCAGTCGCGACGTCGAGCGTGTCGAGCTGCTGGGATTGGTTCAGCTATGGCTTCGTTATGCCCCCTGTTCTGGTCAGGTGCTGCTGGTATTAGCCTCTTGAAGACCGACATCCGTTGAGTGGGTACAACCAACCTATCAAAAGAAAAATTTCACGCTGGAGGAGAAGTTTTAACGTCTTCGTTTGGGGCGAAAGCCGGAAAAGTCAGTCTTGCGAAGACCGACTCCTTGGCAGGAGAAGCCGTTTTGACGACTTCGGGAGCAGGGATGGCTATCCTCCTCGGAATAACACCTTCTGGTATTGCGGGTTTGTTCATGGGCCCGTTGGAGATTTGGCCCAGTCTATTAAAAACTGAGGCAGTGGCATTGGGCGACCTGTTGAGAGGTGCAACAGTAGTAGTAAGTCGATCAAAGACCGACCTTTTGTGAACTTCTTGTGATGGTACAGCAGCGTTGAAGCTTATTGGCGGGAGAATGGTCCCGAAGAATAGACCAGTGGTAGCCTGAGTCACTTGGTCCACCGACATCGTAAACAGGGAGTTCGCTTGAGGGCCGTAGGTCATACCTCTAGATGAGGTGGAACGTGCGTTGTTGCAATGAATGCAGTTTGAAGCCATTAATCTTCTATTTTCGATACGGAGCAAGACACCAAATCTTAGTATCTCGAATCCACATGCAACCATAGAAAACCGCGATTCGTTCGCGAACACGACACACGAAGTGTGGAGTGGAAAGAGGAAAAGGTCCCACCGGGCGTGCCATAATCTGTTCCCCGCCGGAAAGACGCGACCGGGACGTTGGGACGTCGGGGCCTGAATTCCGGGGGCAGATGCCAATTGGTGCTATCCGTCCACCTCTCCGAAGATGCCAAGTTGATTTATGGCACCATGTATCGAAGGTTTAAACGGATGCGGCCAATGTAGCAGACTTCGTCAGATTCGCCCTCGTTGAGGGGTTTTTGATTGTGGGGACGCTCTTCCCTGCATGCGCAAGCCCCTGCAGTTAATTACGCTACCGTGTCGCGGTAACCACTTTCTCCTTTTTAAGATGGTCACTTCGTGTCGTGTTTTTTTTTTGTTTTTGGTTGCCCGTGGATTGTATACGGAGACTAATTTATGTTGTCGTCCATAGGGCGTGGATTAGTCCAAATCCGTATTTTCTTAGATTTGGGTTTGGGGTTGGGTTTAAGGATACGTTAGTCTCATTTGAGACTAAGATCAACTTAAACGTATGTTAAGGATACGTTAGTTTAATTTTAGACTAAGATCAACTTAACGGGATCGTTTAGATCCGACAAAAGAGCATTTGGGCTCTATTGTTTAGTTTAGGGACATTGCGGTCGATTACCAGTTTAAGGACATGGTGGTCCATTGTTAGTTTAGGGACATCTCGGTCCAATGTTAGTTTAGGGACATCTCGGTCCAATGTTAGTTTATGGACATCTCGGTCCAGGTTAAGGACATCATAGTCTTTGGGTTTAAAGGGACCCCATAGTCCGAGGTTAAGGACATCGTAGTCCGTCGGTTTAAGGACCCCACAGTCTGTGAAATGTGTGGTTGTTGGGACCCGTCACCTCTCTGAAGACATTGAAGGATTACAACGACAAATATCAGAGGAGTAAAGAGATGTACCCTCGAACCGGTGTAAGTTGGTTGAAAGATCTTTAGTCCAATTTGGGACTAAGATCTGTTAAATATTCATGAGCAGATGAGCTCAGTTCTGTTAGTGTATATGCCATAGGGGCCATTATTGTATCATACTAGCTTGTATATTACTTAATTGAAGCTTGGGATATTCACAGTTATATTAACAGTCTTGCTAAACATGGTAGTATGCTACTTGGTTATATCTATCTTAATATGTGTGTACCTATTGATAGAGCCCTTAGGATCTTGCTTGACTACCACCGTTGTGATGGCAGTCATACTAGTGGGGGCTGGGTAGTCTACAAGCACATCCTTTTTCAGGTCCGTAGTCGTAGGATTATCGAGACAGGGCATTGATACTCCGAAGTAGGCTAGTGTGTACGCTTCTCATCCCAGTTGGGGAGATGGTCTGTCCCACAGCCATCAGTACGTTGTACTGGAGATAGTATACAGGTGCTCGTTGGGTTACGGGTACATCGGACAGGACTCGCGTGGGAACTGTTGGTTGGTATTATACTTGTCGTCAGTTAACCGTGTAGGGATGCTGGGCACACGCACAAGGGTCTACGAGGCATCAACCATGCCCGATTTAAAATTTAGCCGTGCCGAACAACCCAAAGCCGGATCTTTAAAGTAGAGATTAGGCGAAAACAAGCATGTTAAACACTTTAACACTAAGTGAGAGGGATTACAACCTTTGTAGATCCGGTCCTTCACTTCTTAAGCTCCATGTTGAGGTCCCTTCGCTGCGATCATCGTGTTCCGGACACTCGAGAGGCTCCACGAAGAGAAAGATGCAAGCTTGCTTCCGATCTTCGATAACAAAGATGATCTACCTTGAAGTTTCAATAACACAAGCTCTCACTCACTAAATGAAGTGAACACTCTCAACTAAAGGGCAAGGGTAGATGAGGATGATGAAGTAGGATTTTTGCTCTCATTTTTTTTCTTATTCTCACTCATTTTTCCATCACAAAATCAAAGCAAGCAAGCTTTTCATGAAGAACTCAAGCAAGAAGAAGATAAAATAATCAATTGAATCCTTTTGTGATGAATAATGAAAAGATGATAATGATGAATAATGCAACCATGGTTGCTAAACCTTTGTAGAGAATTAACCAACGGTGAAGGGTTTGGGTCTGGTTAAAGATGAGTCACTTGGAAATATCTTTTTCATAACAAAAGAAAAACCTTCTAGAAACTTCTAGAAAGCATTAACCCAAATCAAACCCTAATCTTGTTTAATCTCTACTAAACATGTTGCATTAGTAATCATATCATGTTACAATATTATATATCACATATATAATATTTATTGTAACAAAATAAAATAATACAATTAACATATATCGCATATATATATCAATGTATTACCCGAGTGAGAAAAAGAATCTTTTAGTGAGCTAATATTAGTTAATGTAATTTAATATATCATATATATTATTATACATTAAATTATCGAATCAACACTTGATCCGACAATCCGGCTATATCGCATATAACCGACTAATATATCATTTACCGATTCATCGAATCAACACTTGATCCGATGACCCGGCTGATATCAAATATCGCGAGAATATAATACGGTATCTCATATCGCATTATCCTCGGTCCTGCACATATCACATATGTGCCCCTACTCCGTTTTGCCCGAGTCATGAAACCTCTGTGTAGAACTCTAAAGAATTGTCAATACGCCGGCAGTAGGTGATGATCATATCAAACAACCACAAGCTGCAAGCGGTCAGCTAAACATAACAGCTACCCAGGTATTGAGCGCTCAGAAGATCAACAAGCAAGCCTGTACATTCTCCTGTGAATCCAATCAGTAACACTCCCGTACAGTCCGGTCTTGTCGTCTGATATGTCGCATATCTCGCCTAGGGGTGGTAAACGTCAGACCCCAGTAGCTTGATAAGTCGTGTCGATATGAGGTCTATAACAGTTCGAGAAACTACTGATAACACTTACCAGTAAATCTCAGCAACCCTGGCTAGGGATTTCCAGTTATAGCCAATCGAACACAGCACAACATCAACTCCCTATACCGGGAGAGACGAATCCCCTCCTATCGTTCATTGCCTCCATGTGATTCGGGACTGTACCCAAAAGCCACCTTTTTGCATGCCCTCTTGGACATGGTATGATGGAAATCAAAGCACAGTGGGAATCACACAAGACTCTATGACGATCTCGGGTCAACAGACTACTCTGTACCAGTGTCACCGGAGAACTGCCATCTGACGTGAGGTATAATACCATCTGGGAGTTCTCGGCGAGTCCGTCCAGTGTACCCAGTCTCTACTGAGCACCCGTACACTATCCTTGATGTCAAACACCGATGGATATTAGATCATCCATCGCCCATTGATTAGTCGAAAATATTGCATCTTTTAACCGGCAATTTTCCTATCATTTGCATTCATATAGAAGTGTTCGGCATTCATAGAGCACATATTAGCAAAACAGTCGTCAAATATCAGATTACATGTGTTAGACCTTAAAACCAGCATTTCTAGGGAATTTGACTGCATTTCATAGCATGGCATCATTTCTATATATTGCACCCCGTGTTTCGAAGTCCGTGCAGGAAAATCAGAAGATCGGTCAAAAATTTACATGACAAGACTGCTAAAAGAATACGCCAACTCAAAGATTTGGAATCTGGTATTGATCTAATGGGCATTCAGGAATTCAATATATCACAAAAGACATCTGAAGACATAATAAGCCAACACAAGAAAGTTGAAGCCATAAGGCCACCAAATGGCCGCGGTTCCGCGGCCTAAGCCTCCTTGTGCCGCGGAACCGCGGCAGTTATGCCACGTCAGCCCTAAAATTTTGGTGCAAAATGCTTCTCTCAGGGTCCACACTTCAGAAAGACATGTCAAATTCCAGAAGACCCCAGAACCTTCTGCCAGATCAGCAAGCTTTGGGATCTACACTAAACTAGCTTTGTATTCTAGAAACTTCTCCCTAAACCCTAGCTTAAACCCTAAGCTAAGCCTAACTAACTACTTCTAGAAGTCTTTCAACAAACTTTTGGAGGGAACTTCTATTTCAAACTCAAGGCCTAGGGATTGGGAGATCTATAAATAAGACCCTAGGCTCACTTGTTAAAAGGGAGATCATCTCTTGGCATTCTATTAATTCAATAGATCCATTCACTCTCTTTCTTCATCTTCTTCCACAAGTCTAGTGAGAAGACTTGTGTGAAACCCTAACCTTAATTCCAATCAAAAATTCAAGATTCCCGAGTACCAAACTAAGCAAGAAGCCCTTCAACCTTTTATGAGCGGAGCCGATCTTCAACAGAGCAAGTGGTCCAAGCCGATCCACGACTCACGGAGAAAAGCGACGCCAGATCGACAATTTAGTTCTTCCTCTTGTAGTTCTTGAGCGACTGTAATCAAATTGTTGATATAAATAAAAGGTGATATTCTTTTATCTTGTTTTCTTTAAATTCTTGCATCATGATTCGATCTCAATTTCTTGTTGTAGTTCTTGTTGTGATGTTTGAGTAATACTCCGCTTGTCGAGGAGTCGAGATGATCAATAGAATGATGATGTAATATATCAGAAAACGAATCTTGATTCCTACGAGTTTTGTAAACCCTAGCAAGTTCAAGAACCGACAACCCAGTTCGTTGCGATGCTTTCTTGATTGATATCGCTCGAAATTGGGGAGTTACGATCGTTTCTTGAAATTGCTAGAGGCTAGAATGTGAATGATATCGACGAAAGAACAAGGGTTAAATGATGAAACCCTAGTTTCACGAAGAAGCCCTAACTCTCGTCGATCGTCATCGATCTAGTATCAATTCTTCGAAGGACAAGAACACGATATCTTGAGATTATATCACATCTATAGATCCGATCGATTCCTACGAGCCTCATTTAGATTCTTGATATTTTGGTTGGAAATATCATCGAAACCCGATTCTCGATTGTTTATCATTTTCTTGATTCTTGATTAGACTAGTGACACCTGAATCAATCGATAAAATCTTGAATCATGTTTTGTTTTCTTTTCGATTAACTTTTCAATTCAAACAAATCAAACATAAAAAAGAATCGCACAATCCCTGTGGACGATCCGCACTCACTTACAATCTACATCCGACACCGTAATTGATTGCGGTCAAATATAATTCTTTGATTGTGAATTTTATTCAATTTTCTAAATACCGACACAAGAAACTCTTATCGATCAAATGAAACCGTTATCGGGGATCAATTGAGTTGATACACACTACACAGTCTTGAATAGGTGGATCATATGGGTCAAGATGCGTATACGCTAGTCTACTCTGGTGTATCGATGCCCTGTTTCGATACACCCTCGGCTAGGAACAATTATAGGATGTACTCGTCGACTACCGTGGCCCCACTACTATGATCTCATCATAGTCCCAGTACTCGAGTACATATCCTAAGGGCTTTATCAACATGTAACATAGAGACAATCAGAGTACATGTTAAGATAAAGTATAACCAGATAGCATGCTATCATGTCGAGCAAGAAAGTCCTCCCTATATATATCCAAGCATCCACTACAATATACATTGTATGTACAGTAATGGTCTCTAGGGCATACATTGCACTAGGGCCATCTGTTGTGGTATCTCATACCTAATAATTAGCTGTGGTTGAAGTATCTCATACTCAACTATCCCATAAAAGTCTCTACTGGGAAAAAGGCCTTTGTGAGTGGATCCGCGCTGTTGTTCTCTGTGTCTACTCTCCTAACCTCGATCTCCCTGGAGATCAACCATCTCCATGATCAGGTGATACTGCCTAAGAATTATATCTTGATTTCTGATGGGACGGGGGTTCCTTGGCAAAAGCCACAACTCCATTGTCTCACAATGGTAGGAACGAAGTTCATCTCATGAACTTATATCTATCCAGACTGCCTCTTTGGTAGCATCCTTGGTAACGATGTATCTTGCCTTTAATCGTCTAGTAAGTCACGGTATCTAGCTTGGAACTCTTCCAACATACCGTCCCTCCACTGAGTCTAAAGACAATGCCTGCGCCTGACTTTCAGTCGTCCTTATCACCCTGGAACCTTTCCAGTGATTCTCCCCAGGATCGATTGATACCAACTCACTACAACTAGTGAGAGTCCTAACATCCAATTAGATCTATCTCATAGATCCAAAACCCAGGATTTAGTAGGTATCATTTTGATCCTATATGGAGAATCCTTGTGATAAGCGGAGATTGACCGATCGTAGCATAGGAAACTCCTTCCCTATTAAGAGTATGTCATCCACGTACTCTACGAGGATCACCACCATACTCCCCACTACCTTTTTGTATATACAAGGTTCATCTACCATTTTGATGAAGTCAAACTCTTTGACTAACACATCAAAACAGATGTTACAACTCCGCGATGCCTGCTTTATCCTATAAAGCATCTTGCACAAGTTTCCGCTGCTCCCACTGTCTACGAAGCCCTCTGGCTGTGTACTTTTAGACGCTCTCTTCTAAAACATTATTTAGAAAAGCAGCCATGACACCCAACCGCCAGATATCGTAGTCATGGTATGTAGCCGTGGCAAGTAGGATCTGGATGGACTTAAGCATAGCTTTGAAAGTCTCAACTTTTCCAAGTACACCAAGTAATCTTCTCAAGATATACTTGGGGATTTAACCCTTCAGATAAAGAAACCAAAGTCCATACTTTGTTGGTGTATAAGGATTCCATCTCAGATCGCTAAGCATCCAGCTATTCTTACAGAGTCTCACTCCTGATGGCCAGCTCAAAACTAGTTGGGTCATCATCTCATGATGCAATCCTCGCTCCCACCGTCATAGAGAAACCGAAGTATCTCTCAGGTAGGTGAGGAACCCTACTAGATCGGCGGAGAGGCTGAGGTTCATTGGTTACTATTGAATCCTTTGGTTCTGCCAAATCATCTGCTGTAGTTTGTATAGCTGGAACTCCTTCCAGTTCTACCTCATAACCAATAATTTCTTCACAAGATATTCCCTTTCACAAAGGTGGCATGCTGAGAAACAAAACAACTTTTGTTCCTCGGTTTGGTAGAAGATATTCCCTTGCGAATGCTTGGGATATCCAACAAACTTCCACAGAACTGACTTTGCCTCGAGCTTGTCCGGATTATGCTTTTAGACATAGGCTGGACAACCCCAAATCTTAACATACTTAAGATATGGGCTCTTCCCATTCCATATCACATATGAAGTGGTAAGCAACTGATTTGATTGGAACCCTATTCAATAGGTATGCAGCTTCTCAAGTGCATAACTCCCAAAAGGAAATAGGAAACTCAGTAGTACTCATCATAGAGTGCACCATATCAAATAGGGTGTGATTGCTCCGCCTCGATACACCGATGTGCTGTGGTGTATACGGAGGAGTAATGCTGAGAGAGAATCTCATTCTCCTTTAGAATAGTTCAGGAATCCCGTGCTCAAGTATTCTCCTCCTTGATCACATCAAAGGACATAATACTTATACCCATTTTTGGTTCTCTACTTCTAACTTATATTCTGTGATTATCTCAAAAGTTTCGGACTTGTGTTTCAACAGGAACATATGTCTGAATCTTGAGAGATTATCAGTGAATGTAATGAAGTACAAAGAACAGGTCCTGGCATGTGTAGACAGGGGACCTTCATACATCAGCATGTATCAATCCCAAGAGTTTCACTAACTCTTTCTCTGTTTCCAATAAACGGAGCTGTGGTCATCTTATCTCTGTGACATGACCGGCATGTTTCACAAGATGTAAATTCAAACTAATTTAAATATGCATCTTTATGTAACTTCAGCTAGTCGGGTCACATTGATATGACCTAGTCTATAATGCCTCAAGAATTCGTTCATTTCTGAACTCTTCCTCTTGTGTGTGTTAAGAACTGTGGTTTGATTTAGAACGTCTATGCTTTTAGATAACGTGCCTGAACCGATCAACTCTTGATATAGGAAATGTTCAAAACATTATCCAACAATACAAAATTATATCCTTCTTTAGTAATAAAGAGATTGATATGATGTTGTATATCAGGTTCGGTATCTAATAACAATCGTTCGGAATCAATGTATTCTGGTAATACACGGTGATAGTGACCAACAGACTTGGCTGCAACACTTGCACCGTTTCTATCTCATGAAACTTATCACCCGTTCTCAGTTCTCTACCTATCTGTAGCCCATGTAACAGATTACATATGCGGGATCCTAATCCTGTATCTTATACCCAGGACGTAAAGGATACTGAGAAACAGTTCTATGTAATGAACACACCCGAAGATGATGCATCAACATGCACTTTCTTCGTTTGGGCGGCACGGGAAATCTGGTATTCCCCAATTTCCTGCTCTGTCTTATAACAATTATAAGTTGGAGCGGGACCAACGTTCGCTTTCTTAGTATAATAAGCGGGTTCGGTCAATACATCCTTTTTATTATCTTGATTAAGGCGTGACATGGTCGCTACCTGGAGAGAGAGAGAAGAAAACACTCAGCGTGCGCTTTTACAAGATTAGATTCGTTATCAATTTATCTAATCAGGCTGTCTCCCACTGTTTTAGTCAAATCTTCCTTCAAACCCTAAAAGGAAAGACTAGCCGGGATTAACTACACCCTACAAGTTCGCCAATCTTTCAGCCAGGCCAGTGCCAGTACTTTGAGGGAGGTCCCCCATGCTTTCGCAAGAACCTAATTAAAGTAAACCTCAGTTTCCCAGGGGTGTAACCCCGTTAACACCTTTCTAGACACCTACTCGATCGGCTAATTGTAATGTGTAAAACTCTCCCAGGAGTAACTCTTACTCACAGCGGGTATCGGGATCCAACTATCTCATAGAAGATATGCAATCTCATTGCAAATTTCAACACTTGAAACTCTCAATAATATTTTACCCCTAGCAGCTATATAACCTTAACATAGTCAACAAATCATAAGTGCTAGTCAAGTTCAAACCGTCATTTCCCAATTGAATTAAACCCACCCGCACGACCCTTAACATTGTTGGAGATAGTGCCCTCAAAGTCAATTATTGGATCACAGTTACGTGATTGCAATGAATGAGGGAGGACCTATCGCGGTAGGACAGTTTTACTCAAGATGATAGTATGCTATCTGGTTTACCTTTATCATCGTGTACTGCTTTAGGTGACCTGACAGGTCGCTATTGCACGTTGATAGAGCCCCTAGGATTCTTGCATGACTGCTAGCAGTATGAGGGCGATCATATACGTGGGAGCTGGTAGTCTATAAGCACATCCTTAAAAGGTCCCTAGTCGTAGGAGTTTCGAGACAGGGCATCGATACTCCAGAGTAGACTAGTGTATACAGTCGAGACCCCGACGAGGGGCGATGGCCGGTCTCACAAGCCACTGGTGTCAGTTGGATCACCTAAGATGTATACAGGTGCTCATTGGGTTATGAGTACACCGGACAGGACTCGCCGGGAACATGCTAGTTGGTCTTATACCTGACGTCACATAGCAGTTCCCTGGTGACATGTGTACAGGTTAGTTCATCGACCTGGGGATCGTCATTTGTCTCGTGTGAGTTCCCACTGTACTTTGATTACTACCCTACCACACTCAAAGGAGACGTGCAAACAGGTTTTAGTTGGGTCCAGTCCCGTGCCACATGGAGGCAGTGAGCGGATCTTCAGGGGTTCGTCTCTCCCGGTATTGGGGGTAAGTTCGCGCTGTGTCTAGGAGAGCCATTACACGAAGTCCTTGGCCAAGGCAGGAGATTTACTGGTAGGTATTCCAGTAGTTTCTCAGGGTGTTCTGGGCTACACTCCGACATGACTTGTACCGCTTTTGGGAGTCTGACTTTTACCAACACCCTAGGCCCGCCATGCGATGCTCATAGACGAACGGACCGGACTGTACGGATATTGTCACTGGCAGGCTCAGTAGGGTGTCAGGATGAGTTCGCTCATCGACGTCCCTTTTGGTCAATAGCTGGTGGCCCGTCACGTATTGGCTTATACTTCTGACGTGCTAGTGGTAAAATCCACAGCCATAGTATTTGTTGGAGATAGTGCCCTCAGAGTCAATTATTGGATCACAGGCACGTGATTGCAATGATTGAGGGAGGACCTATCCCGGTAGGACAGTCTTACTCGAGATGATAGTATGCTATCTGGTTTATCTTTATCATCGTGTACTGCTTTAGGTGACCTGACATGTCGCTATTACACGTTGATAGAGCCCCTAGGATTCTTGCTTGACTACCAGCAGTATGATGGCAATCATATACGTGGGAGCTGGTAGTCTATAAGCACATCCTTAAAAGGTCCCTAGTCGTAGGAGTTTCGAGACAGGGCATCGATTCTCCAGAGTAGACTAGTGTATACAGTCGAGACCCCGACGAGGGGCGGTGGCCGGTCTCACAAGCCACTGGTCTCAGTTGGTTCACCTAAGATGTATACAGGTGCTCATTGGGTTATGAGTACACCGGACAGGACTCGCCGGGAACCTGCTAGTTGGTCTTATACCAGACGTCAGATAGCAGTTCCCTGGTGACATGTGTACAGGTTAGTTCATCGACCTGAGGTTCGTCATTTGTCTCGTGTGAGTTCCCACTGTGCTTTGATTACTACCCTACCACGGCTCAAAGGAGTCGTGCAAACAGGTTTTAGTTGGGTACAGTCCCGAGCCACATGGAGGCAGTGAGCGGAATTTCAGGGGTTCGTCTCTCCCGGTATTGGGGGTGAGGTCGCGCTGTGTCCAGGAAAGCCATTACGCAAAGCCCTCGGCCGAGGCAGGAGATTTACTGGTAGGTATTCCAGTAGTATCTCAGGGCGTTCTGGGCTACACTCCGACACGACTTGTACCGCTTTTGGGGGTCTGACTTTTACCAACCCCCTAGGCCCGACATGCGATGCTTATAGACGAACGGACCGGACTGTACGGATATTGTCACTGACAGGCTCAGTAGGGTGTCAGGATGAGTTCGCTCATCGACGTCCCTTTTGGTCAATAGCTGGTGGCCCGTCACGTATTGGCTAATACCTCTGACGTGCTAGTGGTTAAATCCACAGCCATAGTATTGACGAGTCTTTAGAGTCCACCACACTTACAGTTACTCAAGCTTTCGGGCGAAACGCTGTAGAGGCCGTATGGAGGTATGGCAGGGTCCGATCAGATACGTGCGGTATTGCACGGATCAGGATCGGACAGTTTTGTACTAGAGGCCGTATGGAAATATGGCAGGGTCCGATCAGATACGTGCGGTATTGCACGGATCAGGATCGGACGGATATTACTAGCCGGCTTTGGTTTAAGCCGGTCCTAGTTTAGGACAGTGTAGATTTTGTCTCATTGCATTTATATCCGGACGGAATACAGATGCGGGTGTGTATGCACAGTATCGGGGTTTTCCTGTAATTTATTACGGGACCAGTTTTCTGGAGTTGCCAGTTTGCATTCCGTTCCGGCTTGTTTTCGTTTGTTCTTTCCCGGCCGGACTTTTCCGATGGAGGGGGTTATTTGCAATTATGCAAATAACATTTGTGGAAGGGGTTTCTTGCTATTGTGTTGATTATGATAGGATATGCATCTTATTCTTTCATGATGGTGCATTTATGTGATTGGAGGTGTAAGCATGGTTGATGTTTTCTTGTCTTTGGATGTGGTCACCTCTTTCTATCTCCTACACTCACCTCCCTCTTATGATTTACTTAGTCTCCACCACCATTTCCAATTAGGGGGGCCGGCCATAATTTGTAGGGAGGAAAATGAGAGAGGTTCAATTTGGTGTAGGAAATTAATCATCCATCTCATTTTCATTGCTACCAAAAAATCCCCAAGTTCATATCTTGTTGATTCCTCCATCAAGGCAACTTAACCCCATTGAGACAAAGCGCATTCTACACTACATTCTACAGCTTATCTTGAGCATGTCGAGTTGCCGGCTTCATGCCCGAGTTGCCTCGGTATTGAGGCGGGAGCCCGTAAAAGACGCAGGCGATGTGGTGCCCTTCCGGCGAGGAGGAGACGATGTGGAGACAAGACTTTCCGCGGGAGATCGGGACGATGACGAGAAGACCGGAGGACTCGGATCACTCGGTATACTTCTCTTCCCATCTCTTGTTAGCTAGCATTAGGTTAATGGTTAACGATCCGGGTTTTATTGTCCGCGGTAGCGCCAGTTTCCATGTTAGGAAAATTTTTGATTCCGCATTTTGGCCTCGGATAGACGGCCGGGGCGCTGCCGTGGCGCAACATGGTATCAGAGCCACGCCATTAACCATGCCTAGCTTGTTCTAATGTGTTTTACTTATCCGATTGACCAGAATTCCAAAAACTACATTTTCATTCACATCAGTTTTCTGTTGAAAATTTTTGGTCTCAAAAAATTTTTCAGGTTGTAGAAAACTAATGTACAAGCAGTTCTAAGACATCTGTAAAAATTCGACACATTCAGTCGTTCATGGAAGCGCGGAACCGCGGCCAACCCCCCTTGGGCCGCGGTTCCGCCGCACTCTTATCTCTTCACTGTATCCAATTTGTACAGTGGGCTTGTGGGCTGTTTTTGTGGGTTTTGGAATATTGAATTTGGGCCCAGAATTCCTGTGACTGCTACAGTTTTACTTGGGGGCCCACTTGTTTATTGTTTGATCGGTCGGATATTTTTAAACACATTATTTCACAGTATTTACATTATATCTGCGACCGTGAATGTCACTCGATCGGTAAATCCGGTCTAACTGCTATAGCCCGGTTAGACGGATTTGCGAACGTGACTTTCACGTTGATGTTCTATGTTTATGCTGTGTTGTTGCGGATCGGTCGTGGGGGATAGCCTGGATGCAATGCTAGTACAGTTTTGTTGTATTATGTACATTTGATATTGCGGGGCGAGCGTCCGACATGTGGACTGCCGTCACTGCCTGATTGTATTATTCTTTTGGGGCACGACCTGGTTGCGGTCGTTGTACCCGGTGTATGTATATTTTACTTTCTGTACTAGGATTACCCCGTGGAGGGGTGCACGGATAGCCGGGTTCTAGAGGGCAACGGGCCCGCATCTCATGGCATTGAGACGGAGGGGGCTTCACTCTAGGATTGGCGGGCTATTCGTCGCACTCGTAGGGGGTACAGGTTGACCCAGGAGGGGTGCCCAAGTTACCGGATTCCGTGAAGTGCTGGGTGGTCCATTCACGGTGCTGGAGGGGGCTGCCTCGCTTCAGGTTTTGGCGGGTGACTTGCCGCGCCCGTAGGGGTCTAGGATTTCATTGCACAGGCTATCCACACGACCAGGGGAACGTCGGGTTTCAGCAGCGGCTCTGTGAAACCCGGGGCTTCCAGATATCTGTATTGTTCTGTGATGCTGTACATTTCTGTGATGTTGCATTCTTATCACGCCTTGAGCGAATATAATATATTGGTATATATATTAGTAGATGTTGTATATGTTTTGCATCCGCGCTAGTCCAGTCCCCGCTCTGTCGTTAGTTAAGTAACCTAACGGGTGATGACAGGACCCAGTGGCGAATGCGGATGGCATATACGTACATCAGTATATTTTCGTTCTTTGTGGTGTGATCAATTGATGGGACTGCGTTGATTCGGATCAATGCAAGATAAACAAACCTATTTTGATGTTGTTGGAACATTTTTCAAAAAGCTGTTATTGCAAGGACGTTCACTTTTGTTTTGCATTGTGGTATTCATTTGGAACATCCTGCTCCTCAGTCGACGAGGCAAGGGCCGAGATCCCTTCACCGGGAGTGACCCCTTGGACAGAAGTTTGCGTCAGGGCATTAACTTCACTATAGCCGATTACTTTTGCTTTGCATCGTGGTATTCAGTTGGAATATCCTGCACCTCATTCTACGGGGAAAGAGCCGAGATCCCTTCACCGGGAGTGACCTCTTTAGTAAAGGTTTTCGTCACTATATTTTCTAAAAGGTTATCCAGTTCCTTCAACGATATCAAGTTCATTACGTTAAAGGTTTTTCGCCAAAAACCAGTCGTAGCCCTCCGTCATTTCAGATTAGTGTTACTTAGTATTCGTGCTGCGTTTGTCGTGCATTGCCGTGGCGTAGTGTTCGGTAGCTATGTAATGCTTTTCTGTCACATGGATAAGTGGATTGGTTAGGACAGTCGTACGGTCTTGTTGGCATTGTCAAGGACTCGTACGGGTGGGTTTAACGCAATCAAGATAATGACGGGTAGAACTTGACTAGGACTCTTTGATTTGTTGGCATTGTCAAGGTTACTTGGGTCCTAGGGGTAAAAACAAACATCGGGAGTTTCAAAAGAACTGAAACTTGCCAGACATGCGCATACCTTCTGGAGTGTGGTGACGTGAGTGGATTCCGTCACGTTATCATGTGATGATAGTTGGATCCCGATTCCCACTGATGAGTTGGTTTACTCCTCGGGTGACCACGACTAATTCTTCTTTCAGGTTTGGAGGAGAATTTGAGGTACAGTGGGAGGTTTCCAGATTAGACAAAGTGATAACCATTCTGATCTAGGTTAGAGTGCACGCTGAGTGTTTCTTTTCTCTCTCTCTTTGGCAGCGACCATTGACCCGACCCTAAGACTATGACTCAGTGACCAAGTTGACCGAACCTTCTTAACACTGGCTTTTGGATTGTCAGAGTTGCAAACCTCATTGCCACTCCTACTTTTACCCTTTTCTCCAGGACACCCCGTATTACTACGAACGTCCACTTCCATTGGACAAAACCATCGTATGGTTATATACAAACTCGAAGGACTTCGAGGATGGTTTCTGGTTCTGGAGAAAACGAATAGGATTATTCAGTTGTCTTTTCTTTTCACCTTCTCTCATTGCGAGTACTCCTTGGTTTAGGAGATAGCACACCTATTACGCAAATTGGATAGTCTTCTTCCAAACCTTAGGCTGGTGCCGACCGGTAGGGAATGAAGGAAACCAATTAGCATAACGATGGTGTGCAGAAGGTATTAAGTTAAGACAAAGCAAGGGATTAGTAGGAGGGCAAAGTAAATTGCGACTGATATTCACGACCAAACCAAGTATTTCTTCGCCAATCCTAAATCACCTTTGTATTTCTCCAGGACACTCCGTATCACTACGAAGATCCACAGTTTATTGGATACTCCATCGTATGGTCATATACGAACTCGAAAGGAACTTGTTCCAGTTCGGGGATGGATTCTGGTTCAGGAGAAATAGGAATAAAGTACATTCAGGTGTCTTTTATCTTCACCTTCTCTCGCGTTGCGAGTGCTCCTAGGATTAGGACAGTACACCCTTTATGCTTATTGGATAGTCTTCTTCCAAACCATAGGCTGGTGTCGAATGGTAGGGAAGGAAGAAAACCATTTGGCCTAAAGGGGTGTGCAGACGGTAATGACTAAAGACATATAAAGGGATTTGGACAGATGGCAAAGAGATATACGGTTACAGTTGTGAATCTGGATAATGGAAGAGGCATTACTAAGAATACCGGAATACCCCACCGAAACATTTCAATGTTTCAGTTTCACTGTGTACTGTTAATGGAAAACTGATTTCCCAGTTAGACACTTGCTCCAGGGTATGTATTTACCAGGTATGATTCTCACATCTGTATGGTTTTACAGATGCTGAGTGGGAGTAAGTTATTGGGAATTGGGTGATCATCCTCATTATATCGGGATTCGTTGTAATCAGTGATATTTGAGGAGATCATCTGGGTTGTTTGCCGGTCGGCGAATATTTGGTTTTGAATATCCGCTGTTGTGCACCAATTTCAAATCGATATATCTGTACGTCTATTTTCATAGAGTGAGATATACCTTTTGATATTATGTCGATGACATTTACCTATATCAGTGGATGGTTAGGTAAGGAGCATTAAACAGCGGTGTAATTCTTCATAACCATAGTACAGTTTTCAACCAACGACACACAGTGAATGAGTTATCAGACTCAGCGGACTTATACAGAGTATTGTATGTTGTCCAGTGTCCATTAGGACAGAGGGGTTGGTCCTCATACTGTATTCTGTTTACTTTTAACTTCTCTTGTTCTTAGACATGTGTTTCGAGGAAACACAGCGTCTAAGTTTTGAGGAGTTATAGGTATTTGAATAGAGTAGAGAACCAGGTATAGCAAGTATCGGGATTCTTCAAAGTGATCGAAGATGTAGATACTTGTGTATGATATTCAGTTGATAGTAATGATAAAGAGAACTAGCTTCTCGTTCAGGTTATTCATAATTGGAAGCATTCCTAAGTTGAGTAACGCTGATCGGCCTCCTTCCATTTAGTTGACATGCACTGGTGACAGCTGCATGATTTGAATCTGGTTAAATTAAATCAGTGCCTCTGTTTCTATATTGGATATAGAACAGTTCATATCTTGACATTGTTAAGGTACGGGGAGTTGTCCGGCTTATGCTTAAAACCAGACACTGGACAACTCAAGGCACGTTTCTGTAATGGCTGTTTGTGGGTTGACCCAGGCTATGACGAGGGTTGATTTTCTACCATCTGGCAGATCAATAGAAATATTGTTCTAGACTCGCCACAGTTTTATTAAAAATGGATTTTTTCAAAAACAGTAGTGGGAGTATGGTAGAACTGGAAGTGATTCCAGAACCGCAAACGATTACTGAAGATTTGATAAGGAACCTAAAGATTCAATCTGATTTGACAATCCATTGGCCACTCCGCAGATAAGGTGGGTAACTTCAGGCACCCGAGAGGTACTCCGGTAGCCTCAAGGACGGTGACAGGGAAGTTCTTGTTTACCCACACTTGCCATTGTTGTTATTCCAGGCTGCGAGACCCGGCAGGAGGATGAGTATAGCGTCGTTCTAAACTAGCTTTGGAAGTGCACGTCTATATGACTCTGCCAGAGGGTTGTCGTAGTCAGTGGGAGCAGCGGAAGCATTGGTGGACATCAGGCTTGTGTCTAGTTATAGACTAAAGCAGATGTAGCGAAGATAGATCATCTATTTCTGATGTGACAGTCATAGGTTTGACGTCATCAGAATAGGGGATGGATCTGTTGAGAAGGTAGTAGGAAGTGATATTCTTATACTACGATCGGTTATACTTTGGTTGTCACACAGTGGTTTTTCTACACAGGACTTGGATATTATATCAGACATACTGGTTACTAGATCTATGGTTTTAGATCTAGATTTGGGTGGTTTCCCAATCTGGGTACCTTGACAGCATTCTATGAGTATTTAGAATGGACGACTCCTGGCACGGTAGTGCACCTGCAGTTGATGGAGTCACCCTCTCTAAAGGTGTCATATAAGACTAAAGGGGAGAGGGATACTCATGATTGGCAGATCACTTACTTAGGCAATTGAGTCAATTATGAGATGTCAAGTACCACACCAGATGTTGTTCTTGCAGTAGATGCAATAAGTTGATATTAATCCAATCCTGGAGAAACGGTCGGAAGCAGTTTTAGAACATAAGTTGATGTTCTAGGGATATGATAACGGCAGCCTCCTTTAGGAGACGGTTATCATTCTAGGCTTGCAAGGTGACATGGACGACAAGGAGGTTGTCAGAGTTATAGTTTTCCTTCTGACGAGGGGCTGTATTTTGGACAGGTGGTCCAAGGCAATACTGAGGGTGGCATGGCGCAGGATACTGATTAAGTTCAGTTGACGATACAGTCTAAGAAGTTTGGATTTGGAGTTCATTTATGAGCTAGGTCCCATCAGACATCTAGACATTCTAAGACAGGTATTGCTCTTTTCGGGAGATGGCTTTCTCCGCGAACTTGAGATATAGAGAGATATAGAAAGAAACATCACAGCGGATCCACTCACTGAGGCTATTCCTCGAACGCAATAGTTTCGCAAACGGGTTTTGTGAAACTGACTAGTAGAAGAGTTGGGTGTTCGGTATCACACGGGCTGTGAGTATGCGGCATCGCAATAATTAGCCTTGAGTGCAAGTGGGAGATTGTTGGAGATAGTGCCCTCAGAGTCAATTATTGGATCACAGGCACGTGATTGCAATGATTGAGGGAGGACCTATCCCGGTAGGACAGTCTTACTCGAGATGATAGTATGCTATCTGGTTTATCTTTATCATCGTGTACTGCTTTAGGTGACCTGACATGTCCTTATTACACGTTGATAGAGCCCCTAGGATTCTTGCTTGACTACCAGCAGTATGATGGCGATCATATACGTGGGAGCTGGTAGTCTATAAGCACATCCTTAAAAGGTCCCTAGTCGTAGGAGTTTCGAGACAGGGCATCGATTCTCCAGAGTAGACTAGTGTATACAGTCGAGACCCCGACGAGGAGCGGTGGCCGGTCTCACAAGCCACTGGTGTCAGTTGGTTCACCTAAGATGTATACAGGTGCTCATTGGGTTATGAGTACACCGGACAGGACTCGCCGGGAACCTGCTAGTTGGTCTTATACCAGACGTCAGATAGCAGTTCCCTGGTGACATGTGTACAGGTTAGTTCATCGACCTGAGGATCGTCATTTGTCTCGTGTGAGTTCCCACTGTGCTTTGATTACTACCCTACCACGGCTCAAAGGAGTCGTGCAAACAGGTTTTAGTTGGGTACAGTCCCGAGCCACATGGAGGCAGTGAGCGGATCTTCAGGGGTTCGTCTCTCCCGGTATTGGGGGTGAGGTCGCGCTGTGTCTAGGAGAGCCATTACGCAAAGCCCTCGGCCGAGGCAGGAGATTTACTGGTAGGTATTCCAGTAGTATCTCAGGGCGTTCTGGGCTACACTCCGACACGACTTGTACCGCTTTTGGGGGTCTGACTTTTACCAACCCCCTAGGCCCGACATGCGATGCTCATAGACGAACGGACCGGACTGTACGGATATTGTCACTGACAGGCTCAGTAGGGTGTCAGGATGAGTTCGCTCATCGACGTCTCTTTTGGTCAATAGCTGGTGGCCCGTCACGTATTGGCTAATACCTCTGACGTGCTAGTGGTTAAATCCACAACCATAGTATTGACGAGTCTTTAGAGTCCACCACACTTACAGTTACTCAAGCTTTCGGGCGAAACGCTGTAGAGGCCGTATGGAGGTATGGCAGGGTCCGATCAGATACGTGCGGTATTGCACGGATCAGGATCGGACAGTTTTGTACTAGAGGCCGTACGGAAATATGGCAGGGTCCGATCAGATACGTGCGGTATTGCACGGATCAGGATCGGACGGATATTACTAGCCGGCTTTGGTTTAAGCCGGTCCTAGTTTAGTACAGTGTAGATTTTGTCTCATTGCATTTGTATCCGGACGGAATACAGATGCGGGTGTGTATGCACAGTATCGGGGTTTTCCTGTAATTTATTACGGGACCAGTTTTCTGGAGTTGCCAGTTTGCATTCCGTTCCGGCCGGTTTTCGTTTGTTCTTTCCCGGCCGGACTTTTCCGATGGAGGGGGTTATTTGCAATTGTGCAAATAACATTTGTGGAAGGGGTTTCTTGCTATTGTGTTGATTATGATAGGATATGCATCTTATTCTTTCATGATGGTGCATTTATGTGATTGGAGGTGTAAGCATGGTTGATGTTTTCTTGTCTTTGGATGTGGTCACCTCTTTCTATCTCCTACACTCACCTCCCTCTTATGATTTACTTAGTCTCCACCACCATTTCCAATTGGGGGGGCCGGCCACAATTTGTAGGGAGGAAAATGAGAGAGGTTCAATTTGGTGTGGGAAATTAATCATCCATCTCATTTTCATTGCTACCAAAAAATCCCCAAGTTCATATCTTGTTGATTCCTCCATCAAGGCAACTTAACCCCATTGAGACAAAGCGCATTCTACACTACATTCTACAGCTTATCTTGAGCATGTCGAGTTGCCGGCTTCATGCCCGAGTTGCCTCGGTATTGAGGCGGGAGCCCATAAAAGACGCAGGCGATGTGGTGCCCTTCCGGCGAGGAGGCGACGATGTGGAGACAAGACTTTCCGCGGGAGATCGGGACGATGACGAGAAGACCGGAGGACTCGGATCACTCGGTATACTTCTCTTCCCATCTCTTGTTAGCTAGCATTAGGTTAATGGTTAACGATCCGGGTTTTATTGTCCGCGGTAGCGCCAGTTTCCAAGTTAGGAAAATTTTTGATTCCGCATTTTGGCCTCGGATAGACGGCCGGGGCGCTGCCGTGGCGCAACAGTATTGACGAGTCTTTAGAGTCCACCACACTTACAGTTACTCAAGCTTTCGGGCGAAACGCTGTAGAGGCCGTATGGAGATATGGCAGGATCCGATCAGATACGTGCGTTATTGCACGGATCAGGATCGGACGGTTAGTACTAGAGGCCGTATGGATATATGGCAGGGTTCGATCAGATACGTGCGGTATTGCACGGATCAGGATCGGACGGATATTACTAGCTGGCTTTGGTTTAAGCCGGATCCTAGTATAGTACAGTGTAGATTTTGTCTCATTGTATTTGTATCCGGTCGGAATACAGATGCGGGTGTGTATGCACAGTATCGGGGTTTTCCTGTAATTTATTACGGGACCAGTTTTCTGGAGTTGCCAGTTTGCATTCCGTTCCGGCCGGTTTTCCTTTGTTCTTTCCCGGCCGGACTTTTCCGATGGAGGGGGTTATTTGCAAGTTTGCAAATAACTTATTGAGGAGGGGTTTTATGCATTTGTGGCTTCATGATATGATTATCATCATGAGATGCTTTATCCATCTTTTCCTTTGTATTAAAGGTGATTAGAGTTGATTAGATTTGGAGATGACATGGTTATCATTGCTTTGGATGTGGTCACCCTCCACCTTTTACTACACTCACCTCCCTCATGTTTTTTTCATTCTCTACACCATTTCAAAGGTGAGGCCGGCCACAACTTGAGGAGAGGGAGAAAGAGATGAGAGGTTTTCATTTTTGTTGTGGTGGCATTATTCTTCATCTCATATTCTTCTTGCTAGAAAATTGAAAGCACCAATTTTCTTAACCTCCTCCTCCATCCTCCATGGCAACTAAAAAAAACCCCAAATGAGACATAGCCTCTACACTACATTCTACAGCAAATCTTATGCACGTCGACTTGTCAGCTTCGCGCCCGAGTTGCCTCGGTATAGAGGCGGGAGCCCGTAAAAGATACAGGCGTTGTGGTGCCCTTCCGGCGAGGAGGCGATGACCGGAGTTTCCGCAGGAGATCGGGACGACGACGAGAAGACTGGAGGACTCGGATCACTCGGTATATCTCTAACCCGTCTTGTAGTTAGCTAGATCTACTTTAATGGCCCGATCCGGGTGTTTAGTGCGCGGTGGTGCCGGTTTGCTAAGTTCGCAAAATTAAAGTTTATCACCGCTTCCGCATTCCGGCGTCGGATTGACGGCCGGGGCGCCGCCGTGCACTTACAGTGGTATCAGAGCCTCGCCATTAACATAGTCTAGCTTTGTCTAATGTGTTTTACATTTCCGATCGACCAAAATTCCAAAAACCCGCGTTTTCTTCACATCAGTTTTCTGTCGAATTTTTTCTGGCTCGAAATTTTTTTCAGGTTGTACAAAACTGATGTACTGGAAGTCCTAAGAATTCTGGAGAAATTCGAGACATTGATCTTCCAAGGAGAGTGCGGAACCGCGGCCAAACCCTACTTGGCGCCGCGGTTCCGCCGCTGTTTGGAGGGATCAATGTGTCAAATTTTTGCAGTGGGCTTCTGGGGTGAAAATAGGGTTTATGGAATATTATGTGTGGGCCCAGAATTTCTTGATGTGCTACAGTAGTACTTGGGGGCCCACTTGATAAATTTGATCGATCGGATATTTTAAACACATTATTTCACAGTATTTACATTATATCTGCGACCGTGCATGTCTCTGGATCGGTAAATCCAGTCTAACTGCTATAGCCCGGTTAGACGGATTTGCGAACGTGACTTTCACGTTGATGTTCTGTGTTATGCTGTGATGTTGCGGATCGGTCGTGGGGGATAGCCTGGATGCAATGCTAGTACAGTTGTGGTTGTATTATGTACATTTGTTATTGCGGGGCGAGCGTCCGACATGTGGACTGCCGTCACTGCCGGTTTGTATTATTATTTTGGGGCACGACCAGGTTGCGGTCGGTGTACCCGTTATATGTATATTTTGCTTTCTGTACTAGGATTACCCCGCGAAGGGGTGCACGGATAGCCGGATTCTAGAGGGCAACGGGCCCGCATCTCATGGCATTGAGACGGAGGGGGCTTCACTCTAGAATTGGCGGGCTATTCGCCGCACTCGTAGGGGGTACAGATTGACCCAGGAGGGGTGCCCAAGTTACCGGATTCCGTGAAGTGCCGGGTGGTCCATTCACGTTGCTGAAGGGGGCTGCCTCGCTTCAGGTTTTGGCGGGTAACTTGCCGCGCCCGTAGGGGTCTAGGATTTCATTGCACAGGCTATCCACACGACCAGGGGAACGTCAGGTTTCAGTAGTGGCTCTGTGAAACCCGGGGATCCCAGATATCTGTATTGTTCTGTGATGCTGTACATTTCTGTGATGTTGCGTTTTATCACGCCTTGAGCGAAATATAATATATTGGTATATATATTAGTAGATGTTGTATATGTTTTGCATCCGCGCTAGTCCAGTCCCCGCTCTGTCGTTAGTTAGCTAACCTAACGGGTAATGACGGGACCCAGTGGCGAATGCGGATGGCATATACGTACATCAGTATATTTTCGTTCTTTTTGGTGTGATCAATTGATGGAACAGCATTGATTCGGATCAATGCGAGCTAAAAAAACCTAATCTGATGTTGTTGGAACACTTTTAAAAAGCTGTTATTGCAAGGACGTTCACTTTTGTTTTGCATCGTGGTATTCATTTGGAATATCCTGCTCCTCAGTCGACGAGGCAAGGGCCGAGATCCCTTCACCGGGAGTGACCCCTTGGACAGAAGTTTGCGTCAGGGCATTAACTTCACTATAGCCGATTACTTTTGCTTTGCATCATGGTATTCATTTGGAATATCCTGCATCCCATTCTACGGGGAAAGAGCCGAGATCCCTTCACCGGGAGTGACCTCTTTAGTAAAGGTTTTTGTCACTATATTTTCTAAAAAGCTATCTGTTCCTTCAACGATATCAAGTTCATTACGTTAAAGGTTTTCGCCAGAAACCATTCGTAGCCCTCCGTCGTTTCATATGGGTAGTCAATAGTATTCAAGTTGTGTTTATTGGCCAAAGTCAAGTCACAGTGTTTGGTAGCTGTTGGTTATTCATATGCAGCATAGATAGATGCGTTGGTTTGGGGAAGTCGTATAGCCTTGTTGGCCAAAGTCAAGGGCTTGTGCGGGTGGGCTCAAATTAACCTGGAGAATGACGGGCAGAACTTGACATGTGACTTATGATTTGTTGGCCAAAGTCAAGGTCATAAGAGCATGGGGTAAAAATCCACATCGGGAGTTTCAAAAGAACTGAAACTTGCCAGATATGCGCATACCTTCTGGAGTATGATACCGTGAGCGGATTCCGTCACGTTATCATGCAATGATAGTTGGATCCCGATTCCCACTGATGAGTTAGTTTACTCCTCGGGTTATCCCGACTAATTCTTCTTTCAGGTTTGGAGGAGAATTTGAGGTTACAGTGGGAGGTTTCCAGATTAGATAAAGGGATAACCATTCTGATCTAGGATAGAGTGCACGCTGAGTGTTTCTTTTCACTCTCTCTGGCAGCGACCATTGACCCGACCCTAGACTATGACTCAGTGACCAAGTTGACTGAACCTTCTTAACACTGGCTTTTGGATTGTCAGAGTTGCAAACCTCATTGCCACTCCTACTCTTACCCTTTTCTCTAGGACACCCCGTATTACTATGAACGTCCACTTCCATTGGACAAAACCATCGTATGGTTATATACGAACTCGAAGGAATTCGAGGATGGTTTCCGGTTCTGGAGAAAACGAATAGGACTATTCAGTTGTCTTCTCCTTTTACCTTCTCTCTCAGATTGCGAGTACTCCTTGGCTTAGGAGATAGTACACCTATTACGCAAATTGGATAGTCTTCTTCCAAACCTTAGGCTGGTGCCGAATGGTAGGGAATGAAGAAAACTAATTAGCCTAAACGGTGTACAGAAGGTATTAAGTTAAGACAAAGAAAGGGATTAGTAAGAGGGCAAAGTAAATTGCGACTGCCATTCACGACCATACCAAATATTTCTTCACCAATCCTAAATCACCTTTGTATTTCTCCAGGACACTCCGTATCACTACGAAGATCCCAGATCATTGGATAATCCATCGTATGGTTATATACGAACTCGAAAGGAACTTGTTCCAGTTCGGAGATGGATCCTGGTCCAGGAGAAATAGGAATAAAGTTCATTCAGGTGTCTTTTATCTTCACCTTCTCTTGCGTTGCGAGTGCTTCTAGGATTAGGACAGTACACCCATTATGCTTATTGGATAGTCTTCTTCCAAACCATAGGCTGGTGCCGAACGGTAGGGAAGGAAGAAAACCATTTGGCCTAAAGGGGTGTACAGAAGGTATTGACTAAAGGCATATAAAGGGATATGGAGAGATGGCAAAGAGATATACGGTTACAGTTGTGAATCTGGATAATGGAAGAGGCATTACTAGGAATACCAGGATACCCCATCGAAACGTTTCAATGTTTCAGTTTCACAGTGTATAGTTAAAGGAAAACTGATTTCCCGATTAGACACTTGCTCCAGGGTATGTATTTACCAGGCATGATTCTCACATCTGTATGGTTTTACAGATGATGAGTGGGAGTAGGTTATTGGGAATTGGGTGATCATCCTCATTATATCGGGATTCGTTGTAATCGATGATATTTGAGGAAGTCACCTGGGCTGTTTGCCGGTCGGCAAATATTTGGTTTTGAATACCGCTGTTATGCACCAATTTCAAATCGATATATCTGTACGTTTATTTTCATAGAGTGAGATATACCATTTTGAAATTATGTCTATGACATTTACCTATATCAGTGGATGGTTAGGTAAGGAGCATTAAACAGCGGTGTAATTCTTCTTAACCATAAGTACAGTTTTCAACCTACGACACACAGTGAATGAGTTATCAGACTCAAGGGACTTATACAGAGTATTGTATGTTGTCCAGGGTCCATCCGGACAGAGGGGTTGGTCCTCGTACTATATTCGGTTTACTTATGACTTCTCTAGTTTTTAGACAGGTGTTTCGTGGAAACACAGGGTCCGAATTTTGAGAAGTTATAGGTATTTGAATAAAGTAGAGAACCAGGTATTGCAAGTATCGGGATTCTTCAAAGTGATCGAAGATGTAGATACTGGTGTATGGTATTCAGTTGATAGTAATGATTAAGAGAACTTGCTTCTCTTTCAGGTTACTCATAATTGGAAGCATTCCTAAGTTGAGTAACGCTGATCACCCTTTTTCCATTTAGTTGACATGCACTGGAGACAGTTGCATGATTTGAATCTGGTTCAATTAAATCAGTTCCTCTGTTTCTATATTGGATATAGAACAGTTCATATCTTGACATTGTTAAGATACGGGGAGTTGTCCGGCTTATGCTTAAAACCAGACTCCGGATAACTCGAGGCACGTTTCTGTAATGGCTGTTTGTGGGTTGACCCAGGCTATGATGAGGGTTGACTTTCTACCATCTAGAAGATCAATATTGATATTGTTCTTGACTCGCCACAGTTTTATTAAAAAAATGGATTTTTTCAGAAAAACAGTAGTGGGAGTATGGTAGAACTGGAAGTGGTTCCAGAACCACAAACGATTACTGAAGATTTGATAGGAACCTAAAGATTCAATCTGGTTTGACATTCCATTGGCCACTCCGCAGATACGGTGGGTAACTTCAGACACCTGAGAGGTACTCAGATAGCCTCAAGGACGGTGACATGGAAGTTCTTGTTTACCCAGACTTGCCATTGCTGTTGTTCCAGACTGTGAGACCCGGCAGGAGGATGAGTATAGCGTCGTTCTAAACTGGCTTTAGAAGTGTACGTCTATATGACTCTACCAGAGGGTTGTCGTAGTCAGTGGGAGCAGCGGAAGCATTGGTGGACAGGTGGCTTATGTCTATTTATAGACTAAAGCAGAGTTGCGGAGATAGATCATCTATTTTTGATGTGACAGTCATAGGTTTGACTTCTTCAGAATAGGGGATGGATCTGTTAAGATGGTAGTAGGGTGTCATGTCATGGTATTTGATGACATACACAAAGTAGGAAAGGATATTCCTATACTACGATCGGTTATACTTTGGTCGTCACACAGTGGTTTCTCTACAAGGGACTTGGACATTATATCAGACATACTGGTTACTAGATCTAAGGTTTTAGATCTAGATTTGGGTGGTTTCCCAATCAGGGTACTTAGACAGCATTCTAAGAGTATTTAGAATGGTCGACTCCTGGCACGGTAGTGTACCTGCAGGTAATGGAGTCACCCTCTCTAAAGGTGTCATACAGACTAAAGGGGAGAGGGATATGCATGATTGGCAGATCACTTGCTTAGGCAATTGAGTCAATCATGAGATGTCAAGTACCACGCCAGATGTTGTTCTTGCAGTAGATGCAATAAGTCGATATTGATCCTATCCTAGAGAAACAGTCGGAAGCAGTTTTAGAACATAAGTGGATGTTCTAGGGATATGATAACGACAGCCTCATTCAGGAGACAGTTATCATTCCAGGCTTCCAAGGTGACATGGACGACAGGATGATCGTCAGAGTTATAGTTTTCCTTCTGACAAGGGGCAGTATTTTGGACAGGTGATCCAGGCAGATACTGAGGGAGGCATGGCGCAGGATACTGATTAAGTTCAGTTAATCGATACAGTCTAAGAAGTTTGGATTTGGAGTTCATTTATGAACTAGGTCCCATCAGACATCCAGACACATTCTTAGACAGGTATTGCTCATTTCGGGAGATGGATTTCTCCGCGAACTTGAGATAGAGAGAGACATAGAAAGAAACATCAAGGCGGATCCACTCACTGAGGCTATTCCTCGAACGCAATAGTTTCGCAAACGAGTTTTGTGAGACTGACAAGTAGAGGAGTTGGGTGTTCTGTATCACACGGGATGTGAGTATGCGACATCGCAATAATTAGCCTTCAGTGCAAGTGGGAGATTGTTGGAGATAGTGCCCTCAAAGTCAATTATTGGATCACAGGTACGTGATTGCAATGATTGAGGGAGGACCTATCCCGGTAGGACAGTCTTACTCGAGATGATAGTATGCTATCTGGTTTACCTTTATCATCGTGTACTGCTTTAGGTGACCTGACAGGTCGCTATTGCACGTTGATAGAGCCCCTAGGATTCTTGCTTGACTGCCAGCAGTATGAGGGCGATCATATACGTGGGAGCTGGTAGTCTATAAGCACATCCTTAAAAGGTCCCTAGTCGTAGGAGTTTCGAGACAGGGCATCGATACTCCAGAGTAGACTAGTGTATACAGTCGAGACCCTGACGAGGGGCGGTGGACGGTCTCACAAGCCACTGGTGTCAGTTGGATCACCTAAGATGTATACAGGTGCTCATTGGGTTATGAGTACACCGGACAGGACTCGCCGGGAACATGCTAGTTGGTCTTATACCTGACGTCAGATAGCAGTTCCCTGGTGACATGTGTACAGGTTAGTTCATCGACCTGAGGATCGTCATTTGTCTCGTGTGAGTTCCCACTGTACTTTGATTACTACCCTACCACGCTCAAAGGAGACGTGCAAACAGGTTTTAGTTGGGTCCAGTCCCGAGCCACATGGAGGCAGTGAGCGGATCTTCAGGGGTTCGTCTCTCCCGGTATTGGGGGTGAGTTCGCGCTGTGTCTAGGAGAGCCATTACACGAAGTCCTTGGCCAAGGCAGGAGATTTACTGGTAGGTATTCCAGTAGTATCTCAGGGTGTTCTGGGCTACACTCCGACACGACTTGTACCGCTTTTGGGGGTCTGACTTTTACCAACCCCCTAGGCCCGCCATGCGATGCTCATAGATGAACGGACCGGACTGTACGGATATTGTCACTAACAGGCTCAGTAGGGTGTCAGGATGAGTTCGCTCATCGACGTCCCTTTTGGTCAATAGCTGGTGGCCCGTCACGTATTGGCTTATACCTCTGACGTGCTAGTGGTTAAATCCACAGCCATAGTATTGACGAGTCTTTAGAGTCCACCACACTTACAGTTACTCAAGCTTTCGGGCGAAACGCTGTAGAGGCCGTATGGAGATATGGCAGGGTCCGATCAGATACGTGCGGTATTGCACGGATCAGGATCGGACGGTTAGTACTAGAGGCCGTATGGATATATGGCAGGGTCCGGTCAGATACGTGCGGTATTGCACGGATCAGGATCGGACGGATATTTCTAGCCGGCTTTGGTTTAAGCCGGATCTTAGTATAGTACAGTGTAGATTTTGTCTCATTGTATTTGTTTCCGGTCGGAATACAGATGCGGGTGTGTATGCACAGTATCGGGGTTTTCCTGTAATTTATTACGGGACCAGTTTTCTGGAGTTTCCAGTTTGCATTCAGTTCCGGCCGGTTTTCCTTTGTTCTTTCCCGGCCGGACTTTTCCGATGGAGGGGGTTATTTGCAAGTTTGCAAGTAACTTATTGAGGAGGGGTTTTATGCATTTGTGGCTTCATGATATGATTATCATCATAAGATGCTTTATCCATCTTTTCCATTGTATTAATTGTGATTAGAGTTGATTAGATTTGGAGATGACATGGTTATCATTGCTTTGGATGTAGTCACCCTCCACCTTTTACTACACTCACCTCCCTCATGTTTTATTCATTCTCTCCACCATTTCAAAGGTGAGGCCGGCCACAACTTGATGAGAGGGAGAAAGAGATGAGAGGTTTTAATTTTTGTTGTGGTGGCATTATTCTTCTTCTCATATTCTTCTTGCTAGAAAATTGAAAGCACCAATTTTCTTAACCTCCTCCTCCATCCTCCATGGCAACTAAAAAAACCCCAAATGAGACATGGCCTCTACACTACATTCTACAGCAAATCTTGGGCACGTCGACTTGCCAGCTTCGCTCCCGAGTTGCCTCGGTATAGAGGCGGGAGCCCGTAAAAGATACAGGCGTTGTGGTGCCCTTCCGGCGAGGAGGCGACGACCGGAGTTTCCGCAGGAGATCGGGACGACGACGAGAAGACCGGAGGACTCGGATCACTCGGTATATCTCTAACCCATCTTGTAGTTAGCTAGATCTAGTTTAATGGCCCGATCCGGGTGTTTAGTGCGCGGTGGTGCCGGTTTGCTAAGTTCGCAAAATTAAAGTTTATCACCGCTTCCGCATTCCGGCGTCGGATTGACGGCCGGGGCGCCGCCATGCACTTACAAACATAGTCAACAAAGTCGCATGACTACCCTAATCCAATCGCATCATATGCTTATACAGATAAGCACTAATCAGCTACCGCAAACTACGCCTTAACATAGTCAACAGACGTAGCACGAATAGTAACTAGTACTTATCTGAAATGACGGAGGGCTACGACAGGTTTTTAAGAAAACCCTTTGCGTAATGAACTTGATATCGTTGTAGAATCGAGTGAATTTTAAATGGAGTGTTTTTGAGGTTTTTCTAGTTTTGCTAAAGGGGTCACTCCCGGTGAAGGGATCGTCGGCCCTTTCCTCATCGAATAAGGTGCAGGGTATATAATATATACCACTATGCAAAGCGAAAACTATAGAAACAATCAAAAGACAAACCGAGTTTGTAGCATCTGCTAGTTTCACTAAAGAGGTCACTCCCGGTGAATGGATCTCGGCTCTTTCCTTATCGAATAAGGTGCTGGATGTTCTACAAGGAACACCGCTATGCAAAGCAAAAACTAGAGCTACCAGTTTTTAAACAAGTTTCTACAATATCTTAGGTTTCTTTTTAGTTTCATTAATCTCATTAATGAAGTCCTATTTTGTTTGTGCTTCACAAGCATCACTTTTGAAACGAAATCTGCAATATAATATATATCTCATATATATAATATAAACATTCGTCTCAGGCAGTAATATGATCTCGTCACAGAATACTGCAGCAGAAGAACATATATGAAATATTGGATATACTAGGATGTCCGTGTTTTCAATACGAGCCTGTATAAAACACGGATTCCACGGTCGCGATGAATAGCCAAACCCACATCCCTAGACCCCTACGAGAGCGGCAAGCAACACTGCCAATTCTAGGGTTAGGAGACCCGGTCTCGACTCCTCGAGATGATCTCCCACTGGACCCTAGAACCCGGTTACTTGTGCTCCCCAGCTTGGGTCTACCTAATGAGGAAAAGTAAATAATATACAACGGTGACATCATCCTCAGCCCGGAAGTGCCCCAATAAAAGAATATTACATACAAATGAATTTTACATGAATGAAAAAAGAAAAACTCTCATCTCACATAAAACCCCGGCTATTCAAAATGCGACGATCCAATATAACATATCACAACAACACATAATATCTCACATCATCAACGTAAGCAAGTATGCGTATCCCGATTGTCATTGATGTATAGCAACGAAGCCGGCGATACACCACATACTACACTTACGGTCACAGAAAAGAAAGTGTATAACTACAACAGTTGGAATCCGCAACCTCTTTAGACATCGCATGCCTAACCAAATGAATTCCTTAGACATCGCATGCCTAACAATTATAAACCCCACATTTTAGTCTCATTATCGAAAACTCTTTTCAATGTCAAGTCGGGCAATTCAACAAGATTCCCGACATCCTGATCGAATGCTCGTCGCAAACTTTAGTAGACGGCCCCACCCCCGGATGCCGTCGACGAAGTGCACTAAGGCGGAACACCGCTGCCGCGAGCATCCGAACGGATGCTTTTGGCGACGGGGTTCTCCTACAGTCACTTGGTCGGGGCTATGGGACGTGATTGTCTATTAAGTTTACCCGGCGAGTATCCGCGTAGGCTACGTGATTGCGACGGACTTTTGATCGCATCAAAATCCCGTGGCAACCGATCATCTGAGACTGAACTGCTAGATTTATAACATTCAAATTAGTTATCTCATAACTACCTGTGGATTCCAAATATTGTATCACATTCCAGATAAAATGATAGTGTTAAACTTTTCGATCGAATAATCAAACACCCAAGATTTCCCAAATAGCTCAACACTTGAGCGGAGTTCAAAAAATATCCATCACATGCCACAGTACCAATGGTCCAGCCGTAGAAGGGTCAAGCTAACGCCTCACATGTTGCACGCCGTACTGCCACAAACCCAAGGTTTAGAGTCAGTTCAAGACGGTCACATAATCGAGTTAAGTTTTGTTGTCTTCTAGAGGGCCCACCGCGTTACTTGCACGACTTAGAATGTTCTTAAACTACGAAAAAATCCAATGCTTGGAAATTTTCCGGCAGGGGAAAAAGTGAGTTATTGATATCCGTTCGAACATTTTAACACGTTCTAAAAATTACCCGGACAAACTAAACAAAGTTAAATTATCCGATCGAATCAACGAGTTCCCAATACAACCCTAGAAAACTCAACACTTAAGTGGAATTAAAATATTACCAGAAAAAAATGACAAGAAAGCACCTAAGAATAAATATATGAAGTTCCAGGGACAAATTGAAAATTTTGGCCGCGGAACCTCGGCCACACCAAGGATTTGGCGGCAGTTCCGCGGCCGAATCAGCGAATTAGTGGTTCGTACTTCACAGTAATTCTTAGCTTTTCCTGCTTGTTTTTTTGAGTATTATTAATGCAGAAAATATCACATTTTTAGAAAATGTCCAGAGAGGGGTATACTTGGGTGTGTCGGAGTTCGATCGGACTTTAAACTTCGTCTAGACTTCGCCTAAAGCTCTATCTTGGCTCTGATACCACTGTAGGGATGCTGGGCACACGCACAAGGGTCTACGAGGCATCAACCATGCCCAATTTAAAATTTAGCCGTGCCGAACAACCTAAAGTCGGATCTTTAAACTAGAGATTAGGAGAAAACAAGCATGTTAAACACTTTAACACTAAGTGAGAGGGATTACAATCTTTGTAGATCCGGTCCTTCACTTCTTAAGCTCCGTGCTGAGGTCCCTTTGCTGCGATCATCGTATTCCGGACTCTCCAGAGGCTCCACGAAGAGAAAGATGCAAGCTTGCTTCCGATCTTCGATAATAAAGATGATTTACCTTGAAGTTTCATTAACACAAGCTCTCACTCACTAAATGAAGTGAACACTCTCATCTAAAGGGCAAGGGTAGATGAGGATGATGAAGTTAGATTTTTTCTCTCATTTGTTTTCTTATTCTCACTCATTTTTCCATCACAAAATCAAAGCAAGAAAGCTTTTCATGAAGAACTCAAGCAAGAAGAAGATAAAATAATCAATTGAATCCTTTTGTGATGAATAATGAAAAGAAGATAATGATGAATAATACAACCATGGTTTCTAAACCTTTGTAGAGAATTAACCAAGGGTGAAGGGTTTGGGTTAGGTTAAAGATGAGTCACTTGTAAATATCTTTTTCATGACAAAAGAAAAACCTTCTAGAAAATTCTAGAAAGCATTAACCCAAATCAAACCCTAATCTTGTTTAATCTCTACTAAACATGTTGCATTAGTAATCATATCATGTTACAATATTATATATCACATATATAATATTTATTGTAACAAAATAAAATAATACAATTAACATATATCGCATGTATATCAATGTATTACCCGAGTGAGAAAAAGAATCTTTTAGTGAGCTAATATTAGTTAATGTAATTTAATATATCATATATATTATTATACATTAAATTATCGAATCAACACTTGATCCGACAATCCGGCTATATCGCATATAACCGACTAATATATCATTTACCGATTCATCGAATCAACACTTGATCCGATGACCCGGCTGATATCAAATATCGCGAGAATATAATACTGTATCTCATATCGCATTATCCTCGGTCCTGCACATATCACATATGTGCCCCTACTCCATTTTGCCTGAGTCAAGAAACCTCTGTGTAGGACTCTAAAGAATCGTCAATACGTCGGCAGTAGGTGATGATCATATCAAACCCCCACAAGCTGCAAGCGGTCAGCTAAACGTAACAGCTACCCAGGTATTGAGTGCTCAGAAGATCAACAAGCAAGCCTGTACATTCTCCTGTGAATCCAATCAGTAACACTCCCGTACAGTCCGGTCTCGTCGTCTGATATGTCGCATATCTCGCCTAGGGGTGGTAAACGACAGACCCCGGTAGCTTGATAAGTCGTGTAGATATGAGGTCTATAACAGTTCGAGAAACTACTGATAACACTTACCAGTAAATCTCAGCAACCATGGCCAAGGATTTCCAGTTATTGCCAATCGAACACAGCACAACATCAACTCCCTATACCGGGAGAGGCGAATCCCCTCCTATTGTTCATTGCCTCCATGTGATTTGGGACTGTACCCAAAAGCCACCTTTTTGCACGCCCTTTTGGACGTGGTATGATGGAAATCAAAGCACTGTAGGAATTACATAAGACTCTATGACGATCTCGGGTCAACAGACTACTCTGTACCAGTGTCACCGGAGAACTGCCATCTGATGTGAGGTATAATACCATCTGGGAGTTCTCGGCGAGTCCGTCTAGTGTACCCAGTCTCCACTGAGCACCCGTACACCATCCTTGATGTCAAACATTGATGGATATGGGATCATCCATCGCCCATCATATGGGTCAAGATGCGTATACGCTAGTCTACTCTGGTGTAACGATGCCCTGTCTCGATACACCCTCGACTAGGAACAGTTATAGGATGTACTCGTCGACTACCGTGGCCCCACTAGTATGATCTCATCATAGTCCCAGTAGTCGAGTACATATCCTAAGGGCTTTATCAACATGTAACATAGAGACAATCAGAGTACATGTTAAGATAAAGTACAACCAGATAGCATACTATCATGTCGAGCAAGAAGGTCCTTCCTATATATGTCCAAGCATCCACTACAATATACATCGTATGTACAGTAATGGCCTTTAGGGCATACATATAACTAACAAACAGTTCCCAGGTGACATGAGTACAGCATAGTCCGCAGACTTGACACTGCTGCTTTTCCTCGAGTGTGTCCCACTGTTCTTAAATTGCTACCCTACCACGGCTCAAAGGAGTCGTGCAAACAGGTTGCAATTGGGTGCAGTCCCGAGCACTTGAAGGCAGTGGTGGTTAGACAGGATTCGTCTCTCTCGGTATTGGGAGTTGATATCGCGCTGTGTCTGGAGAGCCATTACGCAAAGTCCCTGGCCAGGGCAAGCGAGATTTACTGGTAGATTTTCCAGTAGTTTCTCAAGGTGTAATGGGCTTCGCTCTGACACGACTTATACAACTTTTAGGGGACTGACGCTTTCCGCCCCCTAGGCCTGATATGCGATAGTCCTAGACGAACAGATCGGACTGTACGGAGATTGTCACATCAGGCTCAGTAGGAGTTCGGATGGGTTTCCTCATCGGCCTTCTTATCGACATCTACCTGGGGACCGTTACGTACACCTAGTGCCGCTTGCGGTCTGTGGTTAAACCCACTGCCAGTGTAGTAGTCGAGTCTTTAGAGTCCCACACAGAGAGTTTCCCTGCTCCGGGCGAAACGATATAGAGGTCGTATGGTTTTACGACAGGGTTCAGACATGCACGTGCATTTATGCACGTACGATATTTGGACAGTTTTTACTAGCCGGCTTTGGTTTAAGCCAGATTCTAGTATCGGATTATTGGATTTATACAGTCTAAAGTTTTTTCGTGTTTTCACCGATAGGAGGGGCGTTCTCGTAATTTGGCGAGAAGCTTCTAGAAGGATGATGACTTGGGGGTTAAGGTGGCATTTGCATTTATTGGATTAATGAGTCATGAGAGTGAATCATCCATGGAGTTACTCATGAGATGAATCACGCTATGAATTAATGAAGCATGATGACACATATTTATTTGTTAATCATTTTAATTATATCTTACTCTTCATATATTCAAATGAGATCATCATTACAAAAGGATTCTCACTCTCACCTTCTCTCTCCTCAAGCTCTCTCTCTTCAAACCCTAATTCTAACCTCTCATGTGTTGAGATCAAGGATTAGTAAGACTTGTTAATCCCTAATCACACTCTATATTACCTAGGTGACTTTGATTAGCAATTGGAGTAACCTAGTTTCCTCAAGTTTGAGGCAAAGCTTGGAGTAGTAGCTTTCGGGTGGATCGTCTATTACAAAGAGGGGGCCGACGAGGAGGTGGTTAACAAGAAGAAGAAGGACTTGGTTCATTAGGTATAATCTTCTTTCATAGTAGCTAACTACTCCTATGATAGTGTTAGTTATAGTTTAGAAAAGATCCTTTCAGTTAGTCGATGTTAGTTTAAAGAAAAAGATTGTTTTTCATATTTCCGCCTCCCCGCAACTCGTGGGGTGTACAATGTCGACTTACAGTGGTATCAGAGCGTCGCTAAACCATAACTAACTTGTTAGCAAAGCCGTTAGAAATTCGATCGCAAAACGAACCGGAGAAAACATCATTTTTATCAAGTTTCTGTCGATTTTAAAATAGGGTCTAAAAATTTTTCAGGGACCCTTAAAATTATAAGCAGGGAAACTTAAGAATACTGGAGAAATTTGGGTTCCTGAATCGGCCAAAGCGCCGCGGAACCGCGGCCGATCCAAGCGATCGGCCGTGGATCCGCTGCCGAGTTGGGGCCGAGTCAGCCCAAAATTCCCCAGAACTCTTCTGTGATAATTTTGTTCTTTCTGGAATGTTTTGTTTCTGCTCAAGTCTCAGGTGCACAGAGAAGTTTTTGGAGTAGAATCAATTGTGTTTGCTCGATCGAAATTCTACGATGTTTAGCTAATTAGATTATATCTGTGATTTGTATAATGTGTTCGTAAATCTCCCCTAACTGCTAGTATGTCGGTTGGGAGGGGGTTGCACATTTCTGTAATGATTTTGCTGTTTGTGTTTATGAACTTGATTGGATCGTTGTGATGATTAGCCGGGGTTTGAGATGGGTTTTTATATTCATTAATTCGATGTAAATTATAATATGATGTAATATTCTTTTGCGGGGCACATCCAAGTTGAGGTTGTAGCCACCGTTGTATTATTTCATTTACTGTTTTTGCTCCTAGGATAGACCCAAGGTGGGGTGCACAAACTACCGGGTAATTTGAAGTGTTTAGTGGCCTACTCATGTTGTTTAGGGAGACCGCTTCACTTCGGGTACTTGGCGGGTAGTTTGCCGTACCCGTAGGGGTCTAGGGTAGGGTAATGGCTATTCATCACAACTGTGTAATCCGTCTTTCGCTGCAGGCTCTAAGGAAACACGGATTGCTTGTATATCCAATAATGTTCATCTGTGATCTGGAATGCATGTTATTGCGTCAAACGAATGTACAATATCTATATATGATAGCTATTTAGACGTCACTTATGTTTTACACCCGCTCTAGCCCAGCACCCGCTCTGTTGTTAGTTAAGTAACCAACGGGCGATGACGGGACCTAGTGGCGAATGCAGATGGCATAAGAGGACGTTGTATTTTCGTTGTTTTCTGCAATGATAGGTTAATGATGGGTCGCATTATTATTAATGCAAAGAAAATAAACCAAAGTTGAATCGTTGGAACAGTTTAAAAGAAACCACTCGGTTATTTTAAAACAGAGGATATTTTTTAATTGCGGAGCTTTAACCACTCCTTTTAAAAGCTATCAGGTTCCTTCGATCATATCAAGTTCACTACGTTCACGGTTTCGCCAAAACCATTCGTAGCCTTCCGTCATTTCATTTGAGTATTCAGTAGTATTCAAGCTATGTATTTTGGCCAAAGTCAAGGCATAGTGTTTAGTAGCTGCTGGGTATTCTTTTGTTGCATAGATAGATGAGTTAGTTTGGGACAGTCGTATTATCATTTGACCAAAGTCATGGGTATGTACGGATGGGTTCAAATTAACAAGATAATGATGGGTAAAACTTAACATGTGACTTATGACATTTTGACCAAAGCCAAGGTCATAAGAGCATGGGGCAGAAATTTATATCGGCAATTTCTAAAGAAACTGAAATTTGCAAAGAGATGCATATCTTTTGGAGTTTGATGAATGTTGGTAGGATTCCTTCAACATTATCACACAATGATATTTGAATCCCGATCCTACTGTGAGTATATGCTACTCATCAGGAGATTCATCACTTAACGATCAATGCTATAAACCAAGTAGGTGCCAAGAAAGGTGTCAGTGGGGCTATGCCCCCAGAGAAAAGAGGTTATTTAATTAAGGAACTTCGCGAAAGCGTTGGAAAACCTCCCTCGAAGTACCGACACCGGCCTGGCTGAACGGTTAAGCAAGTATTGTACAGTGAGAATAGTCTTGGCTAGTTCTTCCTTTTTAGTTTGAGGAGGGATTCGAGAAACAGTGGGAGCCATCCAGTTTAGATAAACTAAAAACCACTCTAAACTTGCAAGAGCATCATGCTAAAGTGTTCTCTCTCTCTCCTAATTGCAGCGACCCAGATAATGACAGGACTTAAGTTACTACTAGAAAAAAATATATTGACAGGGCCAAACTATAAAGATTGGCTGCGGAATGTCAAGATGGCTTTGACCTATGACAAATTAGGGTATGTCCTTACCGCTAAGGCACCTGCTGTCCCTGGTCCCAAATCCAGTAATGTGGATAAGGAAATCCGCAAAACCTGGGAGTTAGATTGCACGAGGGCCAAGTGCATCGTGCTTGCCTCGATGAATAATGAATATCAGAGGAGGCACGAGGATATGGATCTTGATGCCATTTTTCTCCATACAAGGGAACTTTATGGAGAGCAATCTCGTATAGCAAGATACGAGACCTCAAAGAACTTGTTTCAGGCGAGGTTGGCCGTCGGATCATCGGTAGGAGAACATGTCCTAAAGATGATTGGCTATATAGAAGAGCTCGCAGACCTTGGGACGACTTTGGAGAACGAGCTCTATACAGACTTGATTCTCCAGTCCCTTCCTTCCACCTACGCCCAGTTTATTCTGAATTTCAACATTCAAAGAAAAGAAGTTGAACTTCCAGAAGTCCTTAACATGTTGAGGAGTGCAGAGGGCACCTTGCAGAAGGCAAGGGATACACCCGCTATGTTTGTTCGCGGTGCTTCTTCTTCCGGGTCTAAGGCTAGGGCCAAAGAAGGAAGAATAAGGCCACCACCAAACCTAGAGGAGGTGTTAGTAAGGTGGGAGCGAAAGGAAAGAAAAAGATTGCGGTGCCAGTAGTGGCAAAGGATGAGTGCTTCCACTGTCATAGGAAAGCGCACTGGAAAAAGGATTGCAAAGCTTGGAATGCCAAGAACCAGGAACCGAAGCAAGCTGTGGCTTCGACTTCAGGTGTGTTTGTAATTGAAAATTGTCTGTCAATCAACTCTACTTCCTGGGTATTGGATACCGGATCAGGATCTCATATATGCAATTCATTGCAGGCACTAAGAAACCGTAGAGTGCTGAAGGTTGGTGATATGACCCTCCAGGTTGCTAACGGAGCTAGCGTGGGAGCTGTGTCCGTAGGGGATTATCACTTTGGATTGACGAGTGGACATATTTTGGTTTTGCATAACTGTTTTTGTGTACCCAGTTTAACGTGTAATATCATATCGGTTTCGTTGTTATCAATAGAAGGTTATGATTTCACGTTTGTAAGCGATGTTGTTAACATCCACCTTAATCATGGTTTGATTGGGTCCGGTACACTAGATAACGGTATATATGTCTTAAACCAATTACAGATTTTCAATGTCCAGAACACACTAAAAAGAAAGTCTCCAGATTTAAATAAGGCTTTCTTATGGCATTGTAGACTGGGTCACATCAATGAGACAAGGTTAACTAAGTTACATAGAGAAGGATATTTGGATTCGTTCGAATATCAAACTTATGCCACTTGTCAATCATGTCTCAAAGGAAAGATGACAAAGACTCCATTCACTGGATATGGAGTAAGAGCGAGCGAGCTCTTAGGACTCATACACAGCGATGTATGTGGTCCAATGTCTACACATGCAAGATGTGGTTTTTCCTATTTCATTACTTTTACGGATGATTACTCTAGGTACGGATTCATTTTCTTGATGAAACATAAATCCGAGGCTTTTGAGAAATTCCAAGTGTATAAGAATGAAGTAGAAAACCAAACCGTCAAAAGTATCAAGACACTGAGATCTGATCGAGGTGGTGAATACTTAAGTGCCGAGTTCCTAGGTTACCGAAAAGAGAAAAGAATTCTCTCTCAGCTTACTCCTCCATACACTCCACAGTATAACGGTGTATCGGAGAGACGGAATCGAACCCTATTGGATATGGTACGTTCCATGATGAGTAATGTTGAGTTACCGCGATCTTTTTGGGGTTATGCACTAGAATCAGCAGCATATCTTCTGAATAGGGCTCCTACCAAAGACTGTGCCTACCACGCCATATCAGATATGGAGTGGGAAGAAACCGCATCTTCAGCATATGAAGATATGGGGATGTCCATCTTTTGTTAAAAAGCAGCATGCGGACAATCTTGAGGCATGATCAGTACAATGTAAGTTTGTGGGATATCCAAAGAACTCCAAGGGGTATTATTTCTATTATACAGAGGAACAAAAGTTTTTTGTTTCTCGTAATGCCCATTTTCTAGAACAACAGTTTATAGAAAAGGAAACAAGTGGGAGCGAAATAGAATTGGAAGAAATTCTAGAACCACAAACTACTACTGAAAGTTTGGTAAGACCGGTAGTTCAAGAAGAACAGGACATTCCCGCACCCCTCCGCAGGAGTAGTATGCCGTCTCATCCGCCTGAGAGATACTACGGTTTTCTCATAGATGGGGATAGAGAGGATTGCGTCATTGATGATGATGAACCTACTAGCTTCCAGCAGGCCATCCAGAGCGGTGACTCGGTACGATGGCTGGATGCAATGCGGACCGAGATGGAGTCCATGTACACCAACAAAGTATGGACTTTGGACTTTGCTCCAGATGGGGTAAAACCCATAGGATGCAAATGGATCTTCAAGAAAAAGATTGGTGTAGATGGACAGGTAGAAACCTATAAGGCTAGACTTGTTGCAAAGGGTTTTCGTCAAAGACCTGGTTTGGACTATGACAAGACTTTTTCTCCAGTGGGTATGCTCAAATCCATTCGAGTCCTTCTTGCTATTGTCGCCTTCCATGATTATGAGATCTGGCAGATGGACATAAAGACGGCTTTTCTAAATGGTAATTTGGAAGAGTGCGTCTATATGGATCAGCCAGAAGGCTTCAATCAGAGTGGGAGCAGCGGGAAAGTGTGCAAGTTGCTTAAGTCCATTTATGGACTAAAGCAGGCATCGCGGAGTTGGAACATCTGTTTTGATGAAATGGTCAAAGAATATGACTTTATCAAAAATCCAGATGAACCATATATATATAGTAAAATTGTAGCACGAACTGTTGTATTCCTCGTCTTGTACGTGGATGACATTCTATTGATAGGAAATGACATTCCTATGCTACAATCTGTCGAAGGATTCTTGTCACACAGGTTCTCCATAAAAGACCTGGGTGATGCCTCTTACATTCTGGGGATCCGGATCTATCGTGATAGATCCAAGAGGATGTTGGGACTTTCGCAGTCCAGGTATATCAACACTATACTAAAAAGATTCAGTATGGAAGATTCTAAGCGCTGTAATTTACCGGCTTCTCACGGAATCACCCTATCCAAAGAGATGTCTCCTAAGACAGATTTGGAAAGGGAACGCATGTCTATTATACCCTACGCTTCTGCGGTAGGCTCTATAATTTATGCGATGTTGTGCACCAGACCAGATGTAGCTTACGCACTGAGCGTGGTAAGCAGGTATTAGTCAGACCCAAGGGAGAAGAACTGGATAGCAGTAAAGAACATTCTCAAGTACCTGAGAAGAACTAAGGAGATGTTCTTGGTTTGTGGCGGAAAAGACCTCAAGCTCGAGGCCTTTGCTGATTTTGGCTTCCAGAGTGACAAGGATGACTCCAAGTCCATGTCAGGTTATGTCTTTACCCTCAATGGAGGGGAGGTGTGCTGGAAGAGTTCCAAGAAGGACACCGTTGCTAACTCGACGATGGAAGCGGAGTATATTGCTGCTTGCGATGCCGCAAAAGAAGCGGTCTGGATGAAGAAGTTCCTAACAGAACATCAGGTGGTTCCTACCATTGTTGATCCAATACCGCTGTATTGCGACAACAACTGAGCTATAGCTTTAGCGAAGGAACCCAGGTCCCATCAGAAGTCCAGACAAATCTTAAGGCGGTATCACCTGATCAGGGAGATCATAGATCGCCGGGAGATCGAGGTCCGGAGAGTTGCTACAGAGGAGAACATTGATGATCCATTCACAAAGGCCTTACCTCAGATTCAGTTCGAGAGGCTACTCGAGATGATCGGTCTTCGATATGCCAGTATATGGCCCTAGTGCAAGTGGGAGATTGTTAGTGTATATGCCCTAGGGGCCATTATTGTATCATACTAGCTTGTATATTACTTAATGGAAGCTTGGGATATTCACAGTTATATTAACAATCTTGCTAAACATGGTAGTATGCTACTTGGTTATATCTATCTTAATATGTGTGTACGTATTGATAGAGCCCTTAAGATCTTGCTTGACTACCAGCGTTGTGATGGCAGTCACACTAGTGGGTCTGGGTAGTCTACAAGCACATCCTTTTTCAGGTCCCTAGTAGTAGGATTATCGAGACATGGCATCGATACTCCGGAGTAGGCTAGTGTGTACGCTTCTCATCCCAGTTGGGGAGATGGTCTATCCCACAGCCATCAGTACGTCGTACTGGAGATAGTATACAGGTACTCGTTGGGTTACGGGTACACCGGACAGGACTCGCGTGGGAACTGTTGGTTGGTATTATACCCGTCGTCAGTTAACAGTTCCCAAGTGACATGAGTACAGTATTGTCTTCAGACTTGACACTACTGCTTCGCCTCGAGTGTGTCCCACTGTTCTTAGATTGCTACCCTACCATGGCTCAAAGGAGTCGTGCAAACAGGTAGCAGTTATGTGCAGTTCCGAGCACTTGGAGGCAGTGGCGGTTAGACAGGATTCGTCTCTCCCGGTATTGGGAGTTGATATCGCGCTGTGTCTGGAGAGCCATTACGCAAAGTCCCTGGCCAGGGCAAGCGAGATTTACTGGTAGGTTTTTTAGTAGTTTCTCAAGGTGTAATGGGCTTCGCTCCGACACGACTTATACCGCTTTTAGGGGACTGACGCTTGTCGTCCCCTAGGCCCGATATGCGATAGTCCTAGACGAACAGACCGGACTGTACGGAGATTGTCACATCAGGCTCAGTAGGAGTTCAGATGGGTTTCCTCATCGGCCTTCTTATCGACATCTACCTGGGGACCGTTACGTACAGCTAGTGCCGCTTGCGGTCTATGGTTAAACCCACTGCCAGCGTAGTAGTCGAGTCTTTAGAGTCCCACACAGAGAGTTTCCCTGCTCCGGGCGAAACGATATAGAGGTCGTATGGTTTTACGACAGGGTTCGGACATGCACTTGCATTTATGCACTTACGATATTCGGACAGTTTTTACTAGCCCGCTTTAGTTTAAGCCAGATTCAAGTATCGGATTATTGGATTTATACAGTCTAAAGTTTTTTCGTGTTTTCACGGATAGGAGGGGCGTTCTCGTAATTTGTCGAGAAGCTTCTAGAAGGATGATGACTTGGGGGTTAAGGTGGCATTTGCATTTATTGGATTAATGAGTCATGAGAGTGAATCATCCATGGAGTTAATGTTGCATTAATGATTTAAATGACTCATGAGATGAATCACTCTATGAATTAATGAAGCATTATGACACATATTTATTTGTTATTCATTTTAATTATATCATATGCTTCATATATTCAAATGAGATCATCATTCCAAAAGGATTCTCACTCAAACCTTCTCTCTCCTCAAGCTCTCTCTTCAAACCCTAATCCTAACCTCTCATGTGTTGAGATCAAGGATTAGTAAGACTTGTTAATCCCTAATCACACTCTATATTACCTAGGTGACTTCGATTAGCAAATGGAGTAACCTAGTTTCCTCAAGTTAGAGGCAAAGCTTGGAGTAGTAGCTTTCGGGTGGATCGTCTATTACAAAGAGGAGGCCGACGAGGAGGTGGTTAACAAGAAGAAGAAGGACTTGGTTCATTAGGTATAATCTTCTTCCACAGTAGCTAACTACTCCTATGATAGTGTTAGTTATAGTTTAGCAAAGATCCTTTCAGTTAGTCGATGTTAGTTTAAAGAAAAAGAATGTTTTTCATATTTCCACCTCCCCGCAACTCGTGGGGTGTACAACGTCGACTTACAAGTTCAATATAAGTTGAGGACTTATGGCCAATATTGGGCTAAGTCCAATAAGATTAAAATGTTTAACATTTTATTGTTCTAGGCTGTTGAGCCTTTATTTGGGCTTGGCCCTTTTAATAATGCTGAGCATTAGGTCCTGACTTTTTTTTTGCCTTGCATTGAATGCATAGCATTCATCAGAATAGTGTGTGTTCTGACAGTACGCCCCGTGGCGCGCCAGGCGCTTTGCGCCAATTAAAGAGCGCATTGCGCTTCTGCCAAGTAGCGCACACAAAAAAGACACGTGTCGCACTTAGCGGTAAGCGCCAGTTTATGAGCGCATTGCACTTCAATTTATGAGCGCATTGCGCTAGTTTAGTGGCACACCAGTGAGTGACACGTGGCGCGCTTGGTGCTGAGCGCCAGCCTATGAGCGTAGTGCGCTGTTTCAGAAGCGCAAAGCATAAGTTGCCTACGTGGTTGACACGTGGCGCGTTTTGGCGCTGAGCGCCGGTCTAAGGAGCGCAGAAGCGCAGTTCATGAGTGCAAGGCACTTTTCAGTAGCGCAAAGCGCATTTGATTAAATTTATGATCAGAGAACAAGTTTATGTTATTTTTAAAGGAGGCTTTGCCTCAAGATTCAAGAACAACAGTTCTTATTTTTGTAAGGGCTTTGCCTTTGTAGATCAATGATCTGTGAATGAAGTAAATACTTCTTTTATTTTTATGATGAGATCTTTTGATCTCTTTTTTATAAAAGACCTTAGTCTTTTGTAGATCTATGATCTTTTAAGAAGACAATTCTCCTGTTTTAATGAAAAATTTTATTTCTTTGTGCAAGAATCATTCTTTTTTACCTTGAAGAAATGATCTTCTTTCAAGAGCTTGCTCTCTTTCTTTTTGAGTTTTCTCGAAGTTTGTAAGGGGGGTTTCTTTATCTCAGACTTGAAGTCTTAGATCCTTTATATAGGGCAAATTGATTTGTTAAATCAGTTGAAGAGATCTTTTTCTGATTGATTTTGGGATGTTTCCCCCACCGTTGGATCTTTAATCCTAGGGCTTCTGTTTTATAGAAGGAAATCTTCTTGTTTTTAACAAGATTGGAAAGATCTTTCCATAACAGAATTTTATTCTGATTAATTAATGATTTATCATTATTAGATCTTTTGATCTAACGGTGGGGAATTTTTCATTCCAGCGCTGGCGCACCCATGCTTTGCACGTGGTGCACTGCTAAGAGTGTAGCGCACTTTGCGCTAGCGCACCTACGTTTTGTTGGAGATAGTGCCCTCAGAGTCAATTATTGGACCACAGGCACGTGATTGCAATAATTGAGGGAGGACATATACCAGTAGGACAGTCTTACTCAAGATGATAGTATGCTATCTGGTTTATCTTTATCATCGTGTACTGCTTTAGGTGACGTTACAGATCACTATTGCACGTTGGTAGTGTAAGTCCACGTTACCTCTGCCAGTATTTACGGGCTTGCGGAAATAATGAAAAACGATTTTTCAAGAGGTGGTAACATGGACTCAAAATACGGATCTTTGTTAAACAACTATCTAACAAAACGAACAAAAGTTTTACCTACTCGGTTAGGGGTTATACCTTAACTTGAACTCCTTCTCTTGGTCTCCTTGCGGTGGTCGGATTGGCCTCACCTCATCGTCTCTTTTTGCCGAAGATGGATCCACCTGAAAGCTTCTACATTTGGCTTCACTTCAAACTAGAAGAAACTAGAACACTTGGTTTGCTAAACCTTGTGAACGAGGATGTGTAGAGGAGTGTGTTGGGTTTTATCTCAATGGTTCTTGCTTCTCAACACATGAGACAAGTGAGCCATGAACTAGAGAGAGCAAGAGGAAGAGGGAGAGCTCAAGCAAGAGAGAGAAAAGAAATGAGAGAATGAGCAACTCTTTTGCCATCCAAGCTCTCATAATCCAAAATCATGATAACTCATAATAGTAATTGAGTATTATATGATGGTTCAAGTCAAAATGGCCATATCATTTCATGCACTCATTTTTCAAAAAGAAACAAGCAAGCAAAAGTCTTTGCCATGAAATGATAGCCATTGTAATGATGATGGTCAACTAGTCCAACCTAGTCAACCGGTCAACAAAGTCAACAAGTCAACAAAGTCAACCCTTCAACAACCATGTCACAATAATACTTAATTAATATTATCATTAATCATATTTCTTATTCTCATTAGGGTTTAGCAAAAGTCAATAGTCAACAGTCAACAACCCCAATGAGAATCCTCTGCCTCTGTCTCTCTGTCAAATGTGCATACACACCCGCATCCGCGTTCCGAGGAACACGAATATAAACAAGATAAAACCAATCCCAAAACGTACACTAGGATCTGGCTTAAACCAAAGCCCGCTAGTGTTAACTGCCCGGACACTAAACGTGCACAAGTGCACGGATGTGACCGGACCCTGTCGCAAAACCATGCGACCTCTACTCTTTTGCCTAAAGGCAAATAGCTTTCTGTGTGGGACTCTAAAGACTCGACACTACGCTGGCAGTGGGTTTAACCATAGATCGCAAGCGGCACTAGCTGTGCGTAACGGTCCCCAGGTAGATGCCGATAAGAAGACTGACGAGATGAAACCCATCTGAACACCTACAGAGCTAGAATGTGACAATCTGCGTACAGTCCGGTCTGTTCGTCTGAGAATATCGCATGGCGGGCCTAGGGGGGCGGTAAACGTCAGTCCCCTAATAGAGGTACAAGTCGTGTCAGAGTGTAGCCTAGAACACCCTGAGATAACACTGGAAACCTACCAGCATATCTCGCTTGCCCTGGCCAGGGACTTAGACACAGCGTGATATCAACCCCCAATACCGGGAGAGACGAATCCTGTCTAACCGTCACTGCCTCCAAGTGCTTCGGGACTGCACCCAACTACTACTTGTTTCCATGACTCCTTTGAGCCGTGGTAGGGTAGTAATCTAAGTACAGTGGGAACACACTCGAGACGAAGTGACAGTGTCATGTCAGCGCACTAAGCTGTACTCATGTCACCTGGGAACTGATAACTGACGATAGGTATAGTACCAACCAACAGTTCCCGACGAGTCATGTCCGGTGTACTTGTAACCTAACGAGCACCCGCATACTATCTCAAGTACGATGTACTGACGGCTGTGGGACAAACCGTCTCCCCTGCTGGGATGAGAAGCGCATACGCTAGTCTACTCCGGAGTATCGATGCCCTGTCTCGATAGTCCTACGACTAGGGACCTTCATAAGGATGTGCTTGTGGATTACCCTGCCCCCACGAGTGTGACTGCCATCACAACGCTGGTAATCAAGCAAAGATCCTAAGGGCTCCACTAATGTGTATAGGTGATATACTAAAATAAACACATGTACACATTAAAGCAGAAACAAACTAAGTAGCATACTACTATATTGAGCAAGATTGTCTATACAAGGTGAATATCCCAAGCTTCCATTAAGTAATATACAAACTAGTATCATACAGTAATGGCCTCTAGGGCATATACACTAACAATCTCCCACTTGTACTAAGGCCATGTACTGGCGTATCGAAGACCTATCATCTCGATCAGCCGCTCAAACTGAATCTGCGGTAAGGCCTTCGTGAATGGATCAGCAGTGTTATCTTCCGTAGCAACTCTCCGAACCTCGATCTCCTGGCGACCCACGATCTCCCTGATTAGGTGATACCGCCTCAAGATGTGTCTGGATCTCTGATGGGACCTGGGTTCCTTCGCTAAAGCTATAGCCCCGTCGTTGTCGCAATACAGAGGTAATGGATCAACAATGGACTGAACAACCTGAAGTTCTGTCAAGAACTTCCTTATCCAGACTGCTTCTTTTGCGGCATCTGCAGCAGCGATATATTCCGCTTCCATAATCGAGTCAGCAACGGTTTCTTGTTTGGAATTCTTCCAACACACCGCCCCTCCATTGAGGGTAAAGACATAACCCGACATGGACTTGAAATCATCCTTGTCACTCTGGAAGCTGGAGTCAGCAAAGGCCTCGATCTGGAGGTCTTTTCCGCCATACACCAAGAACATCTCCTTAGTCCTTCTCAGGTACTTGAGAATGTTCTTTACCGCTATCCTGTGTTTCTCCCCAGGGTTTGACTGATACCGGCTTTCCACACTCAGTGCATAAGCTACATCTGGTCTGGTACACAACATCGCATATATTATAGAGCCTACCGCAGAAGCGTAGGGTATAATAGACATGTTATCCCTTTCCAAATTAGTCTTGGGAGACATCTCTTTGGAGAGGGTGATCCCGTGACAAGCCGGTAGATTACCGCGCTTGGAATCTTCCATACTGAATCTTCTCAGTATGGTGTCGATGTACCTGGACTGTGAAAGTCCTAATATCCTCTTGGATCTTTCACGAAAGATCCGGATACCCAGAATGTACGAGGCATCACCCAGGTCTTTCATGGAGAACCTGTGTGACAAGAACCCCTTGACAGATTGTAGCATAAGAATGTCATTTCCTATCAAAAGAATGTCATCCACGTACAAGACGAGGAATACGACAGTTCTTGCTACAAATCTACTATAGATGCATGGTTCATATGGATTTTTGATAAAGCCAAATTCTTTGACCGTCTCATCAAAACAGATGTTCCAACTCCGCGATGCCTGCTTTAGCCCATAGATGGACTTAAGCAACTTGCACACCTTTCCGCTGCTCCCACTCTGAATGAAACCCTCTGGCTGGTCCATATAGACACACTCCTCTAAGTTTCCATTCAGAAAAGCGGTCTTTACGTCCATCTGCCAAATCTCATAATCGTGGAAGGCAGCAATGGCAAGAAGGATCCGAATGGATTTCAGCATAGCTACTGGAGAAAAGGTTTCGTCATAGTCCAAACCAGGTCTTTGACGAAAACCCTTTGCAACTAGTCTAGCTTTATAGGTCTCAACCTGTCCATCTACACCAATCTTCCTTTTGAAGATCCACTTGCATCCTACGGGTTTTACCCCATCTGGAGCAACGTCCAACGTCCATACTTTGTTGGTGTACATGGACTCCATTTCGGTCCGCATTGCATCCAGCCATTTTACCGAGTCAACGCTCTGAATGGCCTGCTGGAAGCTAGTCGGCTCATCATAATCAATGATGCAATCTTCTCTATCCCCGTCTATGAGTAAACCGTAGTATCTCTCGGGCGGATGAGACTGCCTACTACTCCTGCGGAGCGGCACAGGAATGTTATGATCTTTCGAACCCTCTGGTTCTACTAAGCTTTCAGTAATAGCTTGTGGTTCAGGAATTTCTTCCAGTTCTATTGCGCTCCCATTTATCTGATTTTCCAAAAACTCAGTTTCCAAGAAGTGGGCATGACGAGAAACAAAAACCTTTTGTTCCTCTTCGCAATAGAAGAAATATCCCTTATAGTTCTTTGAATATCCCACAAACTTGCACTGTACTGAGCGTGCCTCAAGTTTGTCTGCATGCTGCTTTTTGACAAAAGCTGGACATCTCCATGTCTTAATGTGCTTAAGATAGGGTTTCTTCCCACACCACATCTGATATGGTGTGGTAGGCACAGTCTTAGTTGGAATTCGGTTCAAAAGGTATGCATCTGATTCTAGTGCATATCCCTAGAATGATCGCGGTAACTCAGCGTTACTTATCATGGAACGTACTATATCCAATAGGGTCCGGTTCCGTCTCTCCGATACACCGTTATGTTGCGGAGTGTATGGAGGAGTAAGCTGAGAGAGAATCTCATTCTCTTTTAAGTAATCCAGGAACTCGGCACTCAAGTATTCACCACCTCGATCAGATCTTAGTGTCTTGATACTTGTGCCGGTTTTTTTTCTACTTCATTCTTATATTCCTGGAATTTTCCAAAGGCTTCGGATTTATGTTTCATTAAGAAGACATATCCGTACCTTGAAAAGTCATCCGTAAAAGTAATGAAGTAAGAATAACCGATTCGCGCATGTGTAGACATTAGACCGCACACGTCGCTGTGTACGAGTCCCAAGAGCTCGCTCGCTCTTACTCCGTGTCCAGTGAACGGAGTCTTTGTCATCTTTCCTTTGAGACAGGATTGACAAGTGGCATACGATTGATATTCGAATGGATCCAAATATCCTTCTGTATGTAACTTCGTCAACCATCTCTCATTGATGTGACCCAGTCTACAATGCCATAAGAAACCCTGGTTTGTTTCCGGAGACTTTCTTTTGTGTGTATTCTGGACATTGAAAATCTGTGGTTGGTTTAGTACGTATATATCATTGCTTAATGTACCTGACCCAATCAAAACTTGATTAAGGTGAATGTTTACAACATTACTTACAAATGCAAATTCATAACCTTCTTTAGATAATAAAGATACAGAAATAATATTACAAGTTGCATTGGGTACAAAATAGCAATTACGCAAAACCAAAACGTGTCCATCTGACAACCCCAGGTAATAGTCCCCTACAGACTCAGCATCCATGCCAGCTCCGTTTGCAACTCTGAGGGTCATATCACCTGCCTTCAAAACCCTACGCCTTCTCAGTGCCTGTAAATAATTACAGATATGAGATCCTGATCCGGTATCCAATACCCAGGATGTAGAGTTTATTGATAGACAGTTTTCAATAACATACACACCGGAAGCTGAAGCCGCAACTTGCTTCAGATCCTGGGTTCTAGCCTTCCAAGCCCTGCAATCCTTTTTCCAGTGTCCACTCTTGTGACAGTAAAAGCATTCTTCCTTTCCCACAAGCTTTCCCGCTACCTTTGTTACTTTTGTCTTTCCCTTCGTATCCACTTTACTAACACCGCCCCTTGGTTTGGCAGGGGCTTTCTTCTTCTTTCCCTTGGCTTTCGCCTTGGACCTAGAAGAGGAAGATCCTCCTACAAACAAAGTGGATGTTTCCCTACCTTTCTGTAGGGTGCCCTCTGCACTCTTCAGCATGTTGAGGAGTTCTGAAAGTTCAACTTCTTTTTCTTGCAAGTTGAAGTTCAGGATAAACTGGGCGTAAGTGGAAGGAAGGGACTGGAGAATCAAGTCCGTATAGAGCTCGTTCTCTAACGTGGTCCCAAGGTCCGTGAGCTCCTTAATGAAGCCAATCATCTTAAGAACGTGTTCCGCTACCGATGATCCGACGGCCAATCTTGATGAAAACAGCTTTTCCGAGACTTCGTATCTGGTGATACGGGATTGCTCTCCATACAGTTCTTTTGTATGGAGAAATATGGATTCAAGGTCCATATTCTCGTGCCTCCTCTGATGTTCATTGTCCAAAGAGGCAAGCACGAGGCACTTGGCCTTCGCGCAATCGATTTCCCAGCTCTTACGGATTTCCCTATCCGCGACGCTGGTTTTGGGACCTGGTACATGGGGAGCTTTGGTGGTGAGGAGATACCCCAACTTGTCATAAGTGATTGTCATTTTGACATTCCTTAGCCAATCTTTGTAGTTTGGCCCAGTCAGGATGTTTTTATCTAGTAGTAAATTAAGTCCAGTCATGATATTTGGTCGCTGCAATTAGGAGAGAGAGAAGAAACACTTTAGCATAATGCTCTTGCAAGTTTAGAGTGGTTTTTAATTTGTCTAAACAGGATGGCTCCCACTGTCTCTTGAATCCCTCCTCAAACCAAAAAGGAAGAATTAGTCAGGATCAATCTCACCGTACAATTCTTGCTTAACCGTTCAGCCAGGCTGGTGTCGGTACTTCGAGGGCGGTTTTCCAACGCTTTTGCGAAGTTCCTTAATTAAATAACCTCTTTTCCCTGTGGGTGTAGCCCCGCTAACACCTTTCTAGACACCTACTTTGTTTATAGCATTGATCGTTAAGTGAGAAATTTCCCGAGGAGTAGCATATACTCACAGTAGGATCGGGATCCAAATATCATTGCGTGACAAAACTGAAGGAATCCTACCAGAATCATCACACACCAAATGGTATGCAGCGCTAGCAAGTTTCAGTTCTTTTGAAACTCCCGATGGGGATTTTTGCCCCATTCTCTTATGACCTTGACTTTGGCCAACAAATCATAAGTCACATGTCAAGTTCTACCCATCATTCTCCAGGTTAATTTGAACCCACCCGTACCTACCCTTGACTTTGGCCAACAAGGCTGTACGACTGTCCCAAACCAACACATCTATCTATGCTGCACATGAATACCCAATAGCTACCAATCACTATGCCTTGACTTTGGCCAACAAACATAGCTTGAATACTATTGACCATCCATGTGAAACGACGGAGGGCTACGAATGGTTTTGGCGAAACCGTGAACGTAGTGAACTTGATATAATCGATGGAACGGGATAGCTTTTAAAAGGAGTGGCTTAAGCTCCGCGTTTAAAAGTTATTTTTGAAAAGAAACCTAGTGGTTTTGAAAGTGTTCCAACGACTCAACTTTGGTTTATTTTCTTGCATTAATTTAATGCGTCCCATCATTTAATCCTACCATTGCAGAAAACAACGAAAATATGATGTACGCTTATGCCATCCGCATTCGCCACGGGGCCCCGTCATTACCCGTTAGGTTACTTAACTAACGACAGAGCGGGGGGCTGGTCTAGCGCGGATGCAAAACATAAGCAAGGCCTAAATAGATATCATATATTGATATACACATTCGTCACATGCAATGATAGCCATTCCAGATCACAGATGAACACATTGGATATACTAGGAATCCGCAATCCGTACGAGCCTGTAACGAAGAGCGGATTACACGGTCGCGATGAATAGCTAAGACCCTATCCTAGACCCTTACGGGTGCGGCAAACTACCCGCCAAGTACCCGAAGTGAAGCAACCTCCCTCAACACCGTGAGTAAGCCACTCGGCACTTCGAGATGCCCGGTAGTTTGTGCACCCCACCATGGGTCTATCCTAGGAGCAAAAACAGTAAAAGAAATTATACAATGACGGCTACAACCCCATCCCGGTTGTGCGGCCATATAAATAATATTACATCAATTACAAATTTACATGAATTGAAAGAAAAAGAAAACTCTCATCTCACAACCCCCAGGCTATTCATCCGCGACAATCCAATGAATTCATATACGCATACCATCAACATTACAGATCACAGATAAGTATAACCCCCACTAATCGACGTATAACAATTAGCAGACGTTCAATACATATATCACATCACAGATATAACCCGTTAGCTTAAGTCTTTAGAAGTTCGATCAAAATACGGATTTTTAGGCCCCAAAAACAAATTTTGCTTTCTGGAAAATCTGGGCAGAAAAATCATATTGTAAAAATCCCAAAACAACCCCAGAAACACACTGCAGGAAATTTGTGCCACGGCTGAGTCAACTCGGCCGCGGATCCGCGGTGGGAGCATGCTCCGGCCGAGGTTCCGCGGCGCTTTCACCGAGCCAGTGGACCAAATTTCTTGGATGTATTTTAAAAAGCCTGAGTCGATTTTTGGTGCAAGATTTATTATTTTTTTGAACAGAATACAAAATCGACAGAAACTTGATTTTTTGGGTTCGTTTCGCGACTTTTTCTCCGATCGAACTTCTAGTTACTTTGCTAACATGTTATATAGTGTATAACTAGGCTCTGATACCATTGTAATTCCATGTTACCTCTGCCGGTATTTACAGGCTTGCGGAAATGATGAAAAACGATTTTTCAAGAGGTGGTAACATGGACTCAAAATACGGATCTTTGTTAAACAACTATCTAACAAACCCAACAAAAGTTTTACCTACTCGGTTAGGGGTTATACCTTAACTTGAACTCCTTCTCTTGGTCTCCTTGCGGTGGTCGGATCGGCCTCACCTCGTCGTCTCTTTGTGTCGAAGATGGATCCACCTGAAAGCTTGTACCTTTGGCTTCACTTCAAACTAGAAGAAACTAGAACACTTGGTTTGCTAAAACTTGTGAACTAGGATGAGTAGAGGAGTGTGTTGGGTTTTATCTCAATGGTTCTTGCTTCTCAACACATGAGACAAGTGAACCATGAACTAGAGAGAGAGAGCAAGAGGAAGAGGGAGAGCTCAAGCAAAAGAGAGAAAAGAAATGAGAGAATGAGCAACTCTTTTGCCATCCAAGCTCTCATAATCCAAAATCATGATAACTCATAATAGTAATTGAGTATTATGTGATGGTTCAAGTCAAAATGGCCATAACATTTCATGCACTCATTTTGCAAAAAGAAACAAGCAAGCAAAAGTCTTTGCCATGAAATGATAGCCATTGTAATGATGATGGTCAACTAGTCCAACCTAGTCAACCGGTCAACAAAGTTAACAAGTCAACAAAGTCAACCCTTCAACAACCATGTCACAACAATACTTAATTAATATTATCATTAATCATATTTCTTATTCTCATTAGGGTTTAGCAAAAGTCAATAGTCAACAGTCAACAACCCCAATGAGAATCCTCTGCCTCTGTCTCTCTGTCAACTGTGCATACATACCCGCATCCGCGTTCCGAGGAACACGAATACAAACGAGATAAAACCAATCCCAAAGCGTACACTAGGATCTGGCTTAAACCAAAGCCCTCTAGTGTTAACTGCCCGGACACTAAACGTGCACAAGTGCACGGATGTGACCGGACCCTGTCGCAAAACCATGCGACCTCTACTCTTTTGCCTAAAGGCGAATAGCTTTCTGTGTGGGACTCTAAAAACTCGACACTATGCTGGCAGTGGGTTTAACCACAGACCGCAAGCGGCACTAGCTGTGCGTAACGGTCCCCAGGTAGATGCCGATAAGAAGACTGACGAGGTGAAACCCATCTGAACTCCTACTGAGCCTGAATGTGACAATCTGCGTACAGTCCGGTCTGTTCGTCTGAGAATATCGCATGACGGGCCTAGGGGGCGGTAAATGTCAGTCCCCTAATAGCGGTACAAGTCATGTCGAAGTGTAGCCCAGAACACCCTGCGATAACACTAGAAACCTACCAGCATATCTCGGTTGCCCTGGCCAGGGACTTTGTGTAAAGGCTCTCCTAGACACAGCGCGATATCAACCCCCAATACTGGAAGAGACGAATCCTGTCTAACCGTCACTGCCTCCAAGTGCTTCTGTACTGCACCCCACTAGTACCTGTTTGCATGACTCCTTTGAGCCGTGGTAGGGCAGTAATCTATGTACAGTAGGAACACACTCGAGGCGAAGTGACAGTATCATGTCAGCGGACTAAGCTGTACTCATGTCACCTGGGAACTGATAACTGACGATAGGTATAGTACCAACCAACAGTTCCCGATGAGTCCTGTCCAGTGTACTCGTAACCTAACGAGCACCCGCATATTATCTCAAGTACGACGTACTGACGGCTGTGGGACAGACCGTCTTCCCTGCTGGGATGAGAAGCGCATACGCTAGTCTACTCCGGAGTATCGATGCCCTGTCTCGATAGTCCTACGACTAGGGACCTGCATAAGGATGTGCTTGTGGATTACCCAGCCCCCATGAGTGTGACTGCCATCACAACGCTGGTAATCAAGCAAAGATCCTAAGGGCTCCACTAATGTGTATAGGTGATATACTAAAATAAACACATGTACACATTAAAGCAGAAACAAACCAAGTAGCATACTACTATATTGAGCAAGATTGTCTATACAAGGTGAATATTCCAAGCTTCCATTAAGTAATATACAAAATAGTATGATACAGTAATGGCCTCTAGGGCATATACACTAACAGGTAGAGCCCTTAGGATTCTTGCTTGACGGCCAGCAGTATGATAGCGATCATATACGTGGCAGCTGGGGTCTATAAGCACATCCTTAAAGTGGTCCCTAGTCATGGGAGTTTTCGAGACAGGGCATCGATTCTCCGGAGTAGACAAGTGTATACAGTCGAGACCTCGACGAAGGGCGGTGGCCGATCTCACAAGCCACTTGTGTCAGTTGGTTCACCTAAGATGTATACAGGTGCTCATTGGGTTATGAGTACACCGGACAGGACTCGCCGGGAACATGTTAGTTGGTCTTATACCTGACGTCAGATAGCAGTTCCCTGGTGACAAGTGTACAGGTTAGTTCATCGACCTGAGATCGTCATTTGTCTCGTGTGAGTTCCCACTGTACTTTGATTACTACCCTACCACGGCTCAAAGGAGTCGTGCAAATAGGTTTTAGTTGGGTACAGTCCCGAGCCACATGGAGGCAGTGAGCGGATCTGCAGGGGTTCGTCTCTCCTGGTATTGGGGGTGAGGTCGCGCTGTGTCTAGGAGAGCTATTACACGAAGTCCTTGGCCAAGGCAGGAGATTTCCCGGTAGGTATTCCAGTAGTATCTCAGGGTGTTCTGGGCTACACTCCGACACGACTTGTACCCCTTTTGGGGGTCTGACTTTTACCAACCTCCTAGGCCCGCCATGCGATGCTCATAGACTAATGGTCCGGACTGTACGGATATTGTCACTGACAGGCTCAGTAGGGTGTCAGGATGAGTTCGCTCATCGACATCCTTTTTGGTCAATACCTGGTAGCCCGTTACGTATGTCTAATACCTCTGACGTGCTAGTGGTTAAATCCACAGCCAAAGTATTGACGAGTCTTTAGAGTCCCCCACACACCGTTTCTCAAGTTTCAGCCGAAACACTATAGAGGCCATATGGAGATATGGCAGGGTTCGATCATATACGTGCGGTATTGCACGGATCATGAGCGGACAGATACTACTAGCGGGCTTTGGTTTAAGCCGGATCCTAGTATTGTAAAGTGTAGATTTTGTCTCGTTGCATTTGTATTCGGTCGGAATACAAATGAGGGTATGTATATACAGTCGCGGGGTTTTCCTGTAATTTATTACGGGATCGTATTTTGAAGTTGCCAGTTTGTATTTCGTTTCGGCCATTTTCCTTTGTTTCTTTCCTTGGCTGAAAATTGGTGGAGAAGGGCTTATTTGCAAATGTGCAAATTGGCATTGTGGAGGGTGGACTTTGTAAATTGTTGCTTCATGATGATTCTACCATCCTTTGACTTTCATTGGTTCATCATGACTTGCTTTATATGATGGGTTGAGTCATGAGTTTTTGATTGGACTTGGGAGTGATCATTGTTTGTCATCATCACCCTTTTCTCTCTCTTGCATGATTGCCCACTCCCTCTCTCATTCTCCATAGCAAGGGCCGGCCACAATTATGTGGGAAGGGGGATTCATTTTGTAGGAAAAATATGGTTCTCATTTGGCTTGGCTTGCAACATTTTTTCCTTACCCTCTCCAAAAGTTCATACCTTCTCTAATGGCAACTTCATAACCCTTTGAGATAAAGTGATCTACATTTAGCCTACAGCATTCTTGGACACGTCGGCTCGCCAAATTCGTGCCCGAGTTGCCTCGGTCCAGAGGTGGGAGCCCGTAAAAGAACCTGGCGATGTGGTGCCCTTCCGATGAGGAGATGAAGACCGGAGATTCCGCGGGGAGATCGGGATGACGACGAGAAGACCGAAGGACACGGATCGCTCGGTATATCTCTCTACCCCTTCTCTAGTTAGCTAGCATTATGTTAATGGCCCGATCCGGGTTTTAAAGTCCGCGGTAGCGCCGGTTCTAGTTTATAGAAAAGTTTTGGTTTCCGCATTTTGGCCTCGTTCAGACGGCCGGGGTGCTGTCGTGCACTTACACTGGTATCAGAGCCACGCCATTAACCTAGTCTATCTTTCTCTAACGTGTTTACAAGTTTGATCGATCTGATTTTCCAAAAACCGTATTTTCAAGTCCAGTTTCTGTCGAATTTTTCCTGTGCTCTAAAAATTATTTGGTACATTGTAAAATTACGTGCAGGGTTTTTTATGAATTCTGTGAAAATTTGGTGCTCTGATATTACTGTTCCACCATGGAACCGCGGCCAAACCCATGCATTGGCCGCGGTTCCGCGGCCATTATGACTCCTCTCTGCACCAAATTTTTACAGAGGGTCTTGGACTTGGAAATGGGGGTTTTGGTATATTTTGTTTGGGCCCAGATTTTCTTTGAGTGCTACAGTTGTGCTTGGGGCCCACTTCGGTAAATTTAGTCGATCGAAAATTTTAAACATGTTAGTTCACAGTATTTACATTATATCTGTGACCGTGAATGTCATTTGATCGGTAAATCCTGTCTAACTGCTATAGCCCTTTTAGGCGGATTTGCGAACGTGACATTCACGTTGATGTTTTGTGTTGTGCTGTGATGTTGCGGATTTGTCGTGGTGGATAGCCTGGATGCAATGGTAGTACAGTTTGGTTTATTATGTACATTTGATATTGCGGGGCGAGCGTCCGACATGTGGACTGCCGTTACTGCCTGTTTGTATATTATTCTTTTGGGGCACGACCGGGCTGAGGTCGATGCACTCGTTGTATGTATATTTTACTTTCTGTACTAGGATTACCCCAAGGAGGGGTGCACGGATAGACGGGTTCTAGAGGGCAACAAGCCCGCATCTCATGGCGTTAAGACGGAGAGGGCTTCACTCTAGAATTGGCGGGCTATTCGCCGCACTCGTAGGGGGTACAGGTTGACCTAAGAAGGGGTACCCAAGTTACCGGATTCCGTGAAGTGTTGGGTGGTCCATTCACGTTGCTGAAGGGGCTGCCTCGCTTCAGGTTTTGGCGGGTAACTTGCCGTGCCCGTAGGGGTCTAGGATTTCATTGCACAGGCTATCCACACGACCAGGGGAACGTCGGGTTTCAGTAGCGGCTCTATCAAACCCGGGGATCCCAGATATCTGTATTACTCTGCGATGCTTATTACATTTCTGTGATGTTGCATTTTATCACGCCTTGAGCGAATATTATATATTGATATATATACTAGTAGATGTTGTATATGTTTTGCATCCACGCTAGTCCAGTCCCCGCTCTGTCGTTAGTTAAGTAATCTAACGGGTGATGACGGGACCTAGTAGCGAATGCAGATGGCATATACGTACATCATTATTTTCGTTCTTTATTGGTGTGATCAATTGATGGGACTGCATTGATTCGGATCAATGCAAGCTAAACAAACCTATTCTGATGTTGTTGGAACATTTTTCAAAAAGCTGTTATTGCAAGGGCGTTCTCTTTTGTTTTGCACAGTGGTATTCGGTTATGAATATCCAGTACCTCAGTCGACGAGGCAAGGGCCGAGATCCCTTCACCGGGAGTGACCCCTTGGACAGAAGTTTGCATCAGGGCAATAACTTCACTATAGTCGATTACTTTTGCTTTGCATCGTGGTATTCAGTTGGAATATCCAGCACCTCATTCTATGGGGAAAGAGCCGAGATCCCTTCACTAGGAGTGACCTCTTTAGCAAAGGTTTTCGCCACTATATTTTTAAAAGCTATCCAGTTCCTTCATCGATATCAAGTTCATTACGTTAAAGGTTTTTCGCCAGGATCCATTCGTAGCCCTCCGTCATTTCAGTTAAATGTTCGGTAGTATTCAAGCTATGTATTTTGACCTACGCCAAGGCATAGTGATTGGTAGCTACCGGATATTTATCTGTTACATAGATAGATGCGTTGGTTTTGGATATTCATACTGCCTTGTTGGCCAAAGTCAAGGGTAGGTACGGGTGGGTTCAAATTAACCTGGACAATGACGGGTAGAACTTGACATGTGACTTATGATATTTTGGCCTACGTCAAGGTCATAAGAGCATGGGGTAAAAATCACATCGGGAGTTTCTAAAGAAACAGAAACTTGCCAGATATGCGCATACCTTCTGGAGTATGATAACGTGAGTGGATTCCATCATGTTATCATGCGATGATAGTTGGATCCCGATTCCCACTGATGAGTTGGTTTACTCCTCGGTTGTTCCCGACTAATTCTTCTTTCAGGTTTGGAGGAGAATTTGAGGTTACAGTGGGAGGTTTCCTGATTAGATAAAGTGATAAAAATTCTGATATAGGTTAGAGTGCACGCTGAGTGTTTCTTTTCTCTCTCTCTTTGGCAGCGACCATGACCCGGCCTTTGACTATGACTCAGTGACCAAGATTAACCGAATCTTCTTAAAACACTGACTTTTGGATTGTCATAGTTGCATACCTCATTGCCACTCCAACTTTTACCCTTTTCTCCAGGACACCCCGTATTACTACGAACGTCCACTTCCATTGGATAAAACCATCGTATGGTTATATACGAACTCGAAGGAATTTATTCGAGGATGGTTTCCGGTTCTGGAGAAAACGAATAGGACTATTCAGTTGTCTTTTCCTTTTACCTTCTGTCAGGTTACGAGTGCTCCTTAGATTAGGGCAGTACACCCATTACGCAAATTGGATAGTCTTCTTCCAAACCATAGGCAGGTGCCGACCGGTAGGGAATGAAGAAAACCAATTAGCCTAACGATGGTGTACAGAAGGTATTAAGTAAAGACAAATAAAGGGATTAGTAAGAGGGCAAAGTAAATTGCGACTGCTATTCACAACCAAACCAAGTATTTCATTACCACTCCCATTTCACCTTTGTATTTCTCCAGAACACTCCGTATCACAACGACGATTCACAGTTATTTGGATACTCCATCGTATGGTTATATACAAACTCGAAAGGAACTTGTTCCAGTTCGGGGATGGATTCTGGTTCGGGAGAAATAGGAATAAGGTTATTCGGTTTTCTTTTATTTTCACCTTCTCTCGCATTGCGAGTGTGCCTAGGATTAGGATAGTACACCCATTACGCTTATTCGATAGTCTTCTTCCACACCATAGGCTGGTGCCGAACGGTAGGGAAGGAAGAAAACCATTTAGCCTAAGAGGGTGTACAGAAGGTAACGACTAAAGTCATATAAAGGGATTTGGAGATATGGCAAAGAGATAAACGGTTACAGTTGTGAATCTGGATAATGGAAAAGGCATTATTAGGAATACCCGGATACCCCTACGAAACATTTCAATGTTTCTGTTTCACTGTGTATTGTTAAAAGAAAACTGATTTCCCAATTAGCCCTTGCTCCAGGGTATGTATTTACCAGGTATGATTCTCACATCTGTATGGTTTTTGTTAGTTATATGTATGCCCTAGAGGCCATTACTGTACATGAGATTTATATTGTAGTGGATGCTGGGATATATATAGGTAGGACTTTCTTGCTCGACATGATAGTACGCTATCTGGTTGCTCTTTATCTTAACATGTATACTTGCTGTCTCTCTGTTACATGTTGATAAAGCCCTTAGGATGTGTACTCGACTTCCAGGACTATGATGAAGATCATACTAGTGGGGCCTGGGAAGTCTATGAGTACATCCTTCAATGTTCCTAGTCGTGGGAATATCGAGACGGGGCATCGATATTCCAGTGCAGACTAGCATATATCTTCTCGACCCATGTGATGGGCGATGGATGATCTCATATCCATTGGTGTTTGACATCAGAGATGGTATGCGGGTGCTCAGTGGTGACTGGGTACACTGAACGGACTCGCCGAGAACTCCCAGATGGTATTATACCTCACGTCAGATGGTAGTTCTCTGGTGACACTGGTACAGCTTAGTCTGTTGACCCGAGATCGTCATAGAGTCTTGTTTGTCTCCCACTGTGCTTTGATTTCCACCCTACCACGGCTCTACTGAGTCGTGCAAACAGGTGGTTTTTGGGTACAGTCCCGATTCACATGGAGGCAATGAGCGATAGGAGGGGATTCGTCTCTCCCGTTATTGGGGCTTGATGTTGCGCTATGCTCGACTGGCCATAACTGGAAATCCCTGGCATGGGTTGCACTAATTTACTGGTAAGTGTTATCAGTAGTTTCATGCTTGTTATGGACCTTACATCGGCATGACTTATCGAGCTACTGGGATCTGACGTTTACCACCCCTAGGCGAGATATGCGACATATCAGACGAGCAGACCGGACTGTGCGGTAAGTGTTACTGGTTGGATTCATAGGAGTGTGAGCAGGCTTGCTCGTTGATCTTCTGATCGCTCAATACCCGGGTGGCCGTTACGTTTAGCAGAACGCATGCGGCTTGTGGGTGTTTGATATGATCATCACCTACTGCCGGCGTATTGACGAGTCTTTAGAGTCCTACACAGGGGTTTCCTGGCTCAAGCGAAACGAAATAGGAGCGCATATGAGATATGTGCGGGACCGAGAATAATACCCGTATGTGATACTGTATTCTATTCTCGCGATTTGTATCTTCAGACGGTTATATGTGATATAGCCAGGTCACCGAATCAAGTGTTGATTTGATATATTGATACACTACATATTAGTCGGTTATATGTGATATGACCGGATCATTAAATCAAGTATCAATTTAATGATTTAATGTATAATTATATATTTGATATATTACTTTACATTAACTAGTATTTGTTCACTTAAGATTGATTTTCTCACTTAATGTGCACAAGTTGTATATGTGATATATTTTTGTGCACTAGTTTGTATCATGTTTGATGATACATGCAAACTTGGGTGTGTGTATGACTTACACCATGTTTAGGTTAATGGTTAGGGTTTTATTTTGTTTATTTATTTTGGAAAAAATAAAATGGTGGCTTTCTTTGTTTTATGCTTGAAGCTTCATGAAGCTTTTTAGCATTTTTGAAAAGTCTAGCCATTTTGTTTTGTGCTTTGAACTAACCATCAACCTAAACTCTAGTTTATTCTCTACAAAAGTTAACTCACCCATGGTTGCAAGATGATAGACTTCACTTGATTATTCATTTTCTTTTTATTCTTTTTATTTTCATTCTTTTCTTTCTTCTTCTTCTTCTTCAAGAAGAAGAAAGCTTGCTTGAAATTTCTAAGTGAAGATCAAGAGTGAGAAATCAAAATCTAAAGTGAACCCACTTCCAATTTCTTCATCCTCTACCACTTGCCATGTATTATAGGGTGTTCTCTTCACAAAGTTCTTGACCAAGTGAAGGAAAAGCTTGAGTTTGAGTCTCCCCGACGTAGATCATCTTCGGCCTCGAAGTCAACGACCTAGCGCGCTCTTTTCTCCGATGAAACCAACGCTAGGGTTCGGGATCCCGATGATCGCAGCGAAGGGACGTCAACACGGAGCTTTAGAAGTGAAGGACCGGATCTACAAAGGTTGTAATCCCTTTCACTTAGTAGTAAAGTAGTTTACTAGCTTTTAGTTTCGCATAACCTCTAGTTAACGATTTTGCCTAGAGTTGTTAGGCACATAAAAATTTGATTTTGGCATGGTTGATGCATTTTGGAACCTCATGAGTGTGCCTAGGAACCCTACAGTGGTATCAGAGCCTAGCTAGAGCTTTAGGCGAAGTGTAGACGATGTTAGAAATCCGATTGAACCCCGAAACCCTAAACTTGACCCCTCTCTGTACATTTTCTGTAACTGTGGATTTTTCCTAATTAAAAATACCCAAAAAATTCAGCAGGGTTTGTTAGGAGTTACTATGAAGCACGTGCGCCTAAATCGATGAAAGCGCCGCGGAACCGCGGCATTAGCATGGCTCGTGCGGCGGTTCCGCAGCCATACAGTCACTTCATTCTTTTCAGTTTGCACAGTAATGTCCTTCTGTCATTCCTGATTCTTCTGGATATTTTTAATTTATACTCCACAGTTGAGTTTTCAAGGTTGTATTAGGGACTCGATGATTCGATCGGAAACTTTAACTTCGCCTATGTGTTTTTCCGGATAATTTAGAACGTGTTAAAAAGTTCTACCGGATATAAATAACCCACTTTTTCCCCTGCCGGGAAATTTCCAATTGTTGGATTTTTCCGTAGTTTAAGAACGTCTAAGTAGAGCAAGTAACGCGATGGACCCTCTAGAAGACAACAAACCTTAACTCGATTATTTGACCGTCTTGAACTGCCCTTTGAACCTTAGGGTTTGGGGTAGTACGGCGTGCCACATGTGAGGCGTTGGCTTGACCCTTCTACGGCTGGACCGTTGGTACTGTGGCATGAAGTGGATGTTTTTAAACTTATTTCAAGTGTTGAACTATTCAGGAAAACTTGGGTGTTTGATTATTCGATCGGAAAGTTTAACATTGTCTATTTATCTAGAATGTGATACAATATTTGGAATCCACAAGTAAGTTATGAGATAACTAATTTGAATGTTATAAATCTAGTAGTTTAGTCTCACTTGATCGGTTGCCACGGGATTTTGATGTGATCAAAAGTCCGTCGCAATCACGTTGTGTACGCGGATACTCGCCGGGTAAAGTTAATAGACAGCTACACCCCATAGCCCCGACCAAGTGACTGTAGGAGAACCCCGTCGCCAAAAAGCATCTGTTTGGGTGCTCGTGGCAGCGGTGTTCCGCCTTAGTGCACTTCGTCGACGGTATCGGGGGTGCGGTCGTCTACTAAAGTTTGCGACGAGCATTCGTTCAGAATGTCGGGAATCTTGTTGAATAGCCCGATTTGATATTGAAAAGTGTTTTCGATAATGAGACTAAAATGCGGGGTTTATAATTGTTAGGCATGCGATATCTAAGGAATTCATTTGATTAGGCATGCGTTGTCTATGAAGATTGCGGATTCCATCTGTTGTAGTTTTACACTTTCTTTTCTACGACCGTAAGTGTAATATGTGATATCGCCGGTTTCGTTGCTATATGTCAACGACAATTGGGATGAGCATATTTACTTACGTTGATATCATGCGATGTTATGCATTGCTGGATATGTTATATTGGATCGTCGTGTTTGAATACCCAGGGTTTTTTATGTGAGATGAGTGTTTTTTCATTTTCATTTATGTAAACAAACTTGTATGTAATATTCTTATATTGGGGCACTTCCGGGTTGAGGATGATGTCACCATTGTATATTATTTACTTTTCCGCATTAGGATAGTCCCAAGACGGGGAGCACAAGTAACCGGGTTCTAGGGTCCAGTGGGAGACCATCTCGAGGAGTCGAGTCCGGGTCTCCTAACTCTAGAATTGGTAGGGTTACTTGTCGCTCTCGTAGGGGTCTAGGGGTGTGGGATTGGCTATTCATCACTACCGTGGAATCCGTGTTTTATACAGGCTCAAAATAAAACACGGACGTCCTAGTATATCCAATATTTCATATGATATTTTCTGCTGTTTTATCTGTGATGTGATCATGTGATTTGTTTAGATAGATACTGTATATACTATATATGATATATTATATAGACGTTGCTTATGTTTTACACCCGCGCTAGCCCTGCCCCGCTCTGCCGTTAGTTACCTAACCTAACGGTGCAGACGGGACATCGAGGCAAATGCGGATGGCATAAGCGTACGTTGTATTTATCTGTGATGTTTAGGTGGACTTAAATGATGGGACATTCATTAATGAGATTAATGAAAGAAAATAAACCAAAAAGATGTTGTGGAATCGAATTTCAAAATTAAAACAGGTAGCTACAGTTCTTGCTTTGCATCGCGGTGTTCCTTGTAGAACATCCTGCACCTTATTCGATAAGGAAAGGGCCGAGATCCCTTCACCGGGAGTGACCCCTTTAGCAATAACTGGCAGATGCTACAACCCTCGGTTTGTCTTTTGATTGCTTCTATAGTTTTTGCTTTGCACAGCGGTATATGTGATATATCCTGCACCTTATTCGATGAGGAAAGGGCCGACGATCCCTACACCGGGAGTGACCCCTTTAGCAAAACTAGAAAAGCCTAAAAAACACTCCATTTAAAAACCATTTGATTCTGCAGCAAGATCAAGTTCAAAGCGTTAAAGGTTTTCTTAAAACCATCCACAACCTTCCGTCATTTTTGGAAGTAGAGTACTTAGTATTCGTGTTGTGTTTGTTGACCATAGTCAAGGCACAGTGTACGGTAGCTAAGTGATGTCTTCCTACACCGCATATGATGCGATTAGTTAGGACAGTCGCGTGACTTTGTTGACCTTAGTTAAGGGTCATGTGGATGGGTCTAATTTGTTAGTTATATGTATGCCCTAGAGGCCATTACTGTACATTGGATGTATATTGTAGTGGATGCTGGGACATATATAGGTAGGACTTTCTTGCTCGACATGATAGTACGCTATCTGGTTGCTCTTTATCTTAACGTGTATACTTTTCGTCTCTCTGTTACATGTTGATAAAGCCTTTAGGATGTGTACTCGACTTCCAGGACTATGATGCAGATCATACTAGTGGGGCCTGGGTAGTCAATGAGTACATCCTTCATTGTTCCTAGTCGTGGGAATATCGAGACGGGGCATCGATATTCCAGAGTAGACTAGCGTATATCTTCTCGACCCATGCGATGGGAGATGGATGATCCCATATCCATTGGTGTTTGACATCGGAGATGGTATGCGGGTGCTCAGTGGAGACTGGGTACACTGAACGGACTCGCCGAGAACTCCCAGATGGTATTATACCTCACGTCAGATGGCAGTTCTCTGGTGACACTGGTACAGCTTAGTCTGTTGACCCGAGATCGTCATAGAGTCTTGTGTGTCTCCCACTGTGCTTTGATTTCCACCCTACCACGGCTCTACTGAGTTGTACAAACAGGTGGTTATTGGGTACAGTCCCGATTCACATGGAGGCAATGAGCGATAGGAGGGGATTCGTCTCTCCCGGTATTGGGGGTTGATGCTGCGCTATGCTCGACTGGCCATAACAGGAAATCCCTGGCCAGGGTTGCAGTGATATACTGGTAAGAGTTATCAGTAGTTTCACGAATGTTATGGACCTCACGTCGGCATTACTTATCAAGCTACTGGGGTCTGACGTTTACCACCCCTAGGCGAGATATGCGACATATCAGACGAACAGACCGGACTATACGGTAAGTGTTACTGGTTGGATTCACAGGAGTGTGAGCGGGCTTGCTCGTCGATCTTCTGATCGCTCAATACCCGGGTGGCCGTTACGTTTAGCAGATCGCTTGCGGCTTGTGGTTGTTTGATATGATCATCATCTGCTGCCGGTGTATTGACGAGTCTTTAGAGTCCTACACAGAGGTTTCCTAGCTCAAGCGAAACGAAATAGGAGCGCATATGAGATATGTGCGGGACCGAGAATAATGCGTGTATGTGATACCGTATTTCATTCTCGCAATGAATGTGTCAAATGGTTGTATGCGATATAACCTAGTTATCGAATCAAGGATTGATTCAATAAGCCGATACATTGGATACTAGCCGGTTGTATGCGATATGACCGGATCATTGAATCAAGTGTTGATTTAATGATTTAATGTATAATTATATATTTGATATATTACTTTGCATTAACTAGTATTGGTTCACTTTAAATGGATTTACTTACTTGATTTGCACAAGTTGTATATGAGATATACTTTTGTGCACAAGATTGTATCATGTTTGATGATACATGCAAGCTTGGGTTTGTGTAAAGAATTGACCATGGTTATATGAATGGTTAGGGTTTCTTTTATTTACTTATTCATTTATCTATTTATTTTTAAAAAGGTAAAGAAAACAAAATGGTTTCTTTTGGATGCTTCAAGCATCTTTGACCTAATGACCATTTTGTCTTCATCTCCTAAACCTAACCATTCTACTAACCTTAGTTGATTCTCTACACTAAACCATGGTTGTTGACATGATAAGTATCATATTGTTTTTATTTTTAAATAAGACTTATCATAATTCTTTATCATCTTCTTCTTCATCTTCAACTTGAAGAAAGCTTGCACCATCAATGGCAACTAGCCAAAATGAGTGAGAAATCCAAATCTAAAGTCTACCCACTTCCTATTTCTTCATCCTCTACCTCTTGCCAAGTTGTATAGGGTGTTTCCTTCACAAGTTTTCAAGGCTTGGTGAAGTTGGAGCTTGTTTTTGTGATGCCTCGACGTAGATCATCTTCGGCATCGAACCGACGATCAAGCCCGCCCATTCTTCGATGATGCCAATGCTAGAGTCAAGGGTTCGATTTGGACAGCGGAGGGAGATCATCGCGGAGCTTAGGAAGCGTGGTGGACTGGATCGACAAAGGTTGTAGTCACTTTCCCTTAGCATTTAATTCGATTACATGCTTGCTTCGCCTATATATCTAGTTAACGATCCGTATTAGGGTTTGTAGGCACAAGGAATTTTTGATTTGTGCATGTTTGATCACTTGTGAGACTTCATTAGTGTGCCTAGGAACCCTTCAGTGGTATCAGAGCCTACCTAGAGCCTTAGGCGAAGTCTAGACGGAATTAGAAGTCCGATCGACCCAAAACCCCGACTTTAAAATGCTCTCTGGACAATTATGTAAATTGTGGATTTTTTAGTATTAAAAATATGCAAAAAAATCAGCAGGTAATCCTAAGAATTACTGTGCAAGCCGTGTCCATGATTCGACAAGAGTGCGGCGGAACCGCGGTAGAAGCAAGGCTTCTGCGGCGGTTCCGCGGCCGTATTATCACTGTGCGCAATACTGTTTGCACAATAATTCCTAGATTCTGGTGTTGGTTTTCCTGGGAATATTTTAATATTTATTCCAGAGTTTTATTTTCTGGGTTGTATCAGGGACTCGGTGTTTCGATCGGATTGTCTAATTTTGTCAGTGTGGCTTTCCGGATAAATTTTTGAATATGTTAAAAAGTTCGACCGGATATAAATACCCACTTTTTCCCCTGTCTGGAAATTTCCAAGTGTTGGATTTTTCCGTAGTTTAACGACGTTCTAAGTAGTGCAAGTAACGCGATGGACCCTCTAGAAGACAACAAACCTTAACTCGATTATGTGACCGTCTTGAACTGCCCTTTGAACCTTCGGGTTTGGGGCAGTACGGCGTGCCACATGTGAGGCGTTGGCTTGACCCTTCTACGGCTGGACCGTTGGTACTGAGGCACCAACTGAATGTTGTTAGACTTATTTCATGTGTTGAGTAGTATCGGGAAAACTTGGGTGTTCGATTGTTCGATCGAAAAGTTTAACATTTTCTGTTTATCCGGAATGTGATACAATAATTGGAATTCACAAATAGTTATGAGATAACGGAATGAATGTTATAAACATAGCACTTTAGTCTCACTTGATCGGTTGCCACGGAATTTTGATGTGATCAAAAGTCCGTTGCAATCACGTAGTGTATGTGGATACTCGCCGGGTAAACTTAATAGACAGCCTCACCCCATAGCCCCGACCAAGTGACTGTAGGAGAACCCCGTCGCCGAAAGCATCCGTCCGGGTGCTCGCGGCAGCGGTGTTCCGCCTTGGTGCACTTCGTCGACGGTATCAGGGGTGCGGCCGCCTACTAAAGTTTGCGACGAGCATTCGATCAGTTTTTCGGGAATCTTGTTGAATTGCCCGACTTGATATTGAAAAGTGTTTTCGATAATGAGACTAAAATGCGGGGTTTATAATTGTTAGGCATGCGATGTCTAAAGAATTCATTTGGTCAGGCATGCGATATCTGAGGTGGTTGCGGATTCCAACTGTTGTAGTTTTACACTTTCTTTTCTGTGACCGTAAGTGTAATATGTGATATCGCCGGTTTCATTGCTATATGTCAACGACAATTGGGATGCGCATATTTACTTACGTTGATGACATGTGATGTTATGTGTTGCTGGATATGTTATATTGGATCGTCGTGTTTGAATAGCCGGGGGGTTTTTATGTGAGATGAGTATATTTTCATTTTCATTCATGTAAAAACTTGTATGTAATATTATTTTATTGGGGCACTTCAAGGTTGCGGAAGTTGTCATCGTTGATGTATATTATTTACTTTTCCGCATTAGGATAGACCCAAGGAGGGGAGCACAAGCAACCGGGTTCTGGGGTCCAGTGGGAGACTAACTCGAGGAGTCGAGTCCGGGTCTCCTAACCCTAGAATTGGTAGGGTTGCTTGCCACTCTCGTAGGGGTCTAGGGGTGTGGGATTGGCTATTCATCACGACCGTGGAATCCGTGTTTTATACTGGCTCGTATTGAAAACACGGACGTCCTAGTATATCCAATATTTCATATGATTCTTTCTGCTGCGTTATCTGTGATGTGATCATGCGATGTTCTGTGCTCTGTTCAGATAGATGTAGTATATAGTATATATGATATATTATATAGACGTTACTTATGTTTTACACCCGAGCTAGCCCTGCCCCGCTCTGCCGTTAGTTACCTAACCTAACGGTGCACGAGGGGACATCGAGGCGAATGCGGATGGCATAAGTGTACGTCATATTTATCTGTGATGTTTAGGTAATTTAAATGATGGGATATTCATTAATGAGATTAATGAAAGAAAATAAACCTAATAGATGTTGTGGAATCGAATTTCAAAAATAAAACAGGTAGCTACAGTTCTTGCTTTGCATCGCGGTGTTCCTTGTAGAACATCCTGCACCTTATTCGATAGGGAAAGGACCGAGATCCCTTCACCGGGAGTGACTCCTTTAGCAATAACTGGCAGATGCTACATCACTCGGTTTGTCTTTTGATAGCTTCTATAGTTTCTGCTTTGCACAGTGATATATATGATATATCCCGCACCTCATTCGACGAGGAAAGGGCCGACGATCCTTCACCGGGAGTGACCCCTTTAGCAAAACTAGAAAAGGCCTCAAAAACATTCCATTTAAAAACCATTTGATTCTGCAACGAGATCAAGTTCAAAGCATTAAAGGTTTTCATAAAAATCAGCCGCAACCCTCCGTCATTTTAGGAAGTAGAGTACTTAGTATTCGTGCTGTGTTTGTTGACTTTAGTTAAGGCACAGTGTACGGTAGCTAAGTGATGTCTTCCTACACCGCATATGATGCGATTAGTTAGGACAGTCGCGTGACTTTATTGACCTTAGTTAAGGGTCATGTGGGTGGGTCTAATTAATCACGAAATGACGGGTAGAACTTGACTAGTACTTATGATTTGTTGACCATAGTTAAGGTCATATGTGCTAGGGGTAAAAACCTTTATCGGGAGTTTCAAGTGTTGAAATTTGCAATGAGATTGCAAACCTTCTATATGATAGTTGGATCCCGATAACCACTGCGAGTAATTGTTACTCCTGGGAGAGTTTTGCACTTTGCAATTAGCCGATCAAGTAGGTGTCTAGAAAGGTGTCAACGGGGTTACGCCTCTGGGAAAACGAGGTTTACAGTAATTAGGTCCGTGCGAAAGCACGGGGAACCTCCCTCAAAGTACCGACACTGGCCTGACTGAAAGATTGGTTAACTTGTAGAGTGTAATTAATCCCGGCTAGTCTTTCCTTTTAGGGTTTGAAGGAAGATTTGATAAAAACAGTGGGAGCCATCCTGATTAGATAAAATAAATAGCCAATCTGATCTTGCAAGAGCGCACGCTGAGTGTTTTCTTCTCTCTTTCTCAAAGTAGCGACCATATCACGCCTTAATCAAGATAATAATATGGATGTTTTGACCGAACCCGCTTGTTATACAGTGCTGGGGAACGTTGGTCCCGCTCCAATTTATAATTGTTATAAGACAGAGCAGGAAATAGGGGAATACCAGATTTCCTATGCCGCCCAAACGAAGAAAGTGCATATGATGCATCTCCTTCGGGTATGTTCTTTACAAAGAAATGTTTCTCAGTATACTCTGAATCCTGGGTATATGATACCGGATCAGGATCCCAGATATGTAAGCTGTTACATAGGGCTACAAAAAGATAGAAAAACTGAGAACGGGTGATAAGTTTCATGAGACAGAAACCGGGGCAAGTGTTGCAGCCAAGTCTGTTGGTCACTATCACCCTGTATTACCAGTACATTGATTCTGAACAAATGCTATTAGATACCGAACCTGATATACAAAATCATATCAGTCTCTTTATTAGTAAAGAAGGATATAATTTTGTATTGTTGGATAATGTTTTGAACATTTCCTATATCAAAAGTTGATCGGTTCAGGCACGTTATCTAAAAGCATTGACGTTCTAAATCAAACTGCAGTTCCTAGTATATTGAACACACACAAGAGGAAGAGTTCAGAAATGAACGAATCCTTCTTGAGGCATTGTAGACTAGGTCACATCAATGCGACCCGACTGGCTAAAGTTACATTTTAGATGCGTATTTAAATCAGTTTGAATTTACATCTTATGAAACTTGCCAGTCATGTCACAAAGATTAGATGACCATAGCTCTGTTTATTAGAAACAGAGAAAGAGTTAGTAAACTCTTGGGACTGATACATGATGATGTATGTAAGGTCTCCTGTCTACACATGCCAGGACTGGTTCTTTATACTTCATTATATTCTCTGATAATCTCTCAAGATTCAGTCATATGTTCCTATTGAAACATAAGTCCGAACCTTTTGAGATATTCACAGAATGTAAGTTAGAAGTAGAGAACCAAAATACGGGTATAAGTATTATGTCCTATGATAAGATCAGGGAGGAGAATACTTATGCATAGAATTCCTGGACTATTCTAAAGGAGAATGAGATTCTCTCTCAGTGTTACTCCTCTGAATACACCACAGCACAACGGTGTATCAGGGCGGAGCAATTGTACAATATTAGATATGGTGTGCTCTATGATGAGTATTACTGAGTTACCTATTTCCTTTTGGGGTTATGCACTTGAGAAGCTGCATTCCTATTGAATTAGGCTTGAATCAAATCACTGCCTACCACTCCATATAAGATATGGTGTGGGAAGATCCTATCTCTTAAGCGAGTTAAGATTTGGGGTTGTCCGGCCTATGTTTAAAGCAAAATCCGGACAAGATCGAGGCAGGATCAGTTCTGTTGAACTGGAAAGGTTCCAGCTATACAAAACTGCAGTTGATGATTTGACAGAACCAAAGGATTCTATAGTTCCCGACGAACCTCAGCCTCTCCGCCGATCTAGTAGGGTTCCTCATCCGCCTGAGAGATACCTCGGTTTCTCGATGATAGAGGGAGCAAGGATTGCATCATGAGATGATGACCCAACTAGTTTCGAGCAGGCCATCGAGAGTAGGGACTCTGTAAGAATGGCTGGATGCTTAGCGATCTGAGATGAAATCCATGTACACCAGCAAAGTATGGACTTTAGCTGCTATATCTGAAGGGTTAAATCCCCATCAGGAGCAAGTATATTTTGAGAAGATTACTTGGTGTAGATGGAAAAGTTGAGACTTTCAAAGCTAGACTTGTTAAAGGTTTTCGTCATCGACCAGGCGTGGATAATGATGAAACCTTTTTCCAGTAGCTATGCTTAAGTCTATCCAGATCCTACTTACCACGACTACATACCATGACTACGATATCTGGCGGTTGGGTGAATCACTGCTTTTTTAAATACTGATTTAGAAGAGAACGTCTATAAGAACACAACCAGAGGTCTTCGTAAACAGTGGGAGCAGCGGAAACGTGTGCAAGTTGCTTTACATAATGAAGCAGGCATCGCGGAGTTGGAACGTCTGTTTTGATGTGATAGTCAAAGTGTTTGACTTCATCAAAATGGTAGACGAACCTTGTATATACAAAAGGGTAGTAGAGAGTAAGGTGGTCATCTTCGTATTGTACGTAGACAACATACTCTTGATAGGAAAAGAGTTTCCTATACTACGATCGGTCAATCTCCTATTATCACTAGAATTCCCCAAATAGGATCAAAGTGATACCTCCTAAATCCTGAGTTTTCATCTATGAGATAGATGTAATTGGATGCTAGGACTCTCACTAGATGTAGTGAGATGGTATCAATCGATCCTGGGGAGAATCACTGGAAGAGTTCCAGGGTGATAAAGACGACTGAATGTCAGTCACGGGCATTGTCTTTACCCTCAGTAGAGGGACGGTATGTTGGAAGAGTTCCAAGCTAGATACCGTGGCAAACTAGACGATAAAGGCTGGTAACATCGCTATTGAAGATACTACCAAAGATGATGTTTGGGTGTATATTGGTTCATAAGATGAACTAGGTTCCTGCCATTGTATGACAATGGAAGTTTGGCTTCGGCCCTGGAACCCTGGTCCGAACAGTGACCCAGACAAATTCTGAGGAAGCATCACCTGATCATGGAGATAGTTGATCTCCGGGGTGATCGAGGTTAGGAGAGTAGACTTAGAGGACAACACGGCGGATCCACTCACGAAGGCCTTTTCCCAAAGAGAGACTTTTAGGGGATGGTTGAGTATGTGATACTGCAACCACTGCTACAGATGGCCCTAGTGTAAGTGGGAGATTGTTAGTTATATGTATGCCCTAGAGGCCATTACTGTACATTGGATGTATATTTTAGTGGATGCTAGGACATATATAGGTAGGACTTTCTTGCTCGACATGATAGTACGCTATCTGGTTGCTTTTTATCTTAACGTGTATACTTTCCGTCTCTCTGTTACATGTTGATAAAGCCCTTAGGATGTGTACTCGACTTCCAGGACTATGATGCAGATCATACTAGTGGGGCCTGGGTAGTCAAAGAGTACATCCTTCATTGTTCCTAGTCGTGGGAATATCGAGACGGGACATCGATATTCCAGAGTAGACTAGCGTATATCTTCTCGACCCATGCGATGGGCGATGGATGATCCCATATCCATTGGTGTTTGACATCGGAGATGGTATACGGGTGCTCAGTGGAGACTGGGTACACTGAACGGACTCGCCGAGAACTCCCAGATGGTATTATACCTCACGTCAGATGGCAGTTCTCTGGTGACACTGGTACAGCTTAGTCTGTTGACCCGAGATCGTCATAGAGTCTTGTGTGTCTCCTACTGTGCTTTGATTTCCACCCTACCACGGCTCTACTGAGTTGTGCAAACAGGTGGTTATTGGGTACAGTCCCGATTCATATGGAGGCAATGAGCGATAGGAGGGGATTCGTCTCTCCCGGTATTGGGGGTTGATGCTGTGCTATGCTCGACTGGCCATAACAGGAAATCCCTGGCCAGGGTTGCAGTGATATACTGGTAAGAGTTATCAGTAGTTTCACGAATGTTATGGATCTCACGTCGGCATGACTTATCAAGCTACTGGGGTCTGACGTTTACCACCCCTAGGCGAGATATGCGACATATCATACGAACAGACCGGACTATACGGTAAGTGTTACTGGTTGAATTCACAGAAGTGTGAGCGGGTTTGCTCGTCGATCTTCTGATCGCTCAATACCCGGGTGGCCGTTACGTTTAGCAGACCGCTTGTGGCTTGTGGGTGTTTGATATGATCATCATCTGCTGCCGGCGTATTGACGAGTCTTTAGAGTCCTACACAGAGGTTTCCTGGCTCAAGCGAAACGAAATAGGAGCGCATATGAGATATGTGCGGGACCAAGAATAATGCGTGTATGTGATACCGTATTTCATTCTCGCGATGAATGTGTCGAATGGTTGTATACGATATAACCTAGTTATCGAATCAAGGATTGATTCGATAAGACGATACATTGGATACTAGCCGGTTATATGCGATATGACCGGATCATTGAATCAAGTGTTAATTTAATGATTTAATATATAATTATATATTTGATATATTACTTTGCATTAACTAGTATTGGTTCACTTTAAATGGATTTACTCACTTGATTTGCACAAGTTGTATATGAGATATACTTTTGTGCACAAGATTGTATCATGTTTGATGATACATGCAAGCTTGGGTTTGTGTAAAGAATTGACCATGGTTATATGAATGGTTAGGGTTTCTTTTATTTACTTATTCATTTAACTATTTATTTTTATAAAGGTAAAGAAAACAAAATGGTTTCTTTTGGATGTTTCAAGCATCTTTGACCTAATGACCATTTTGTCTTCATCTCCTAAACCTAACCATTCTACTAACCTTAGTTGATTCTCTACACTAAACCATGGTTGTTGACATGATAAGTATCATATTGTTTTTATTTTTAATAAGACTTATCATAATTCTTTATTATCTTCTTCTTCATCTTCAACTTGAAGAAAGCTTGCACCATCAATGGCAACTAGCCAAAATGAGTGAGAAATCCAAATCTAAAGTCTACCCACTTCCTATTTCTTCATCCTCTACCTCTTGCCAAGTAGTATAGGGTGTTTCCTTCACAAGTTTTCAAGGCTTGGTGAAGTTGGAGCTTGTTCTTGTGATGCCTCGACGTAGATCATCTTCGGCATCGAACCGACGATCAAGCCCGCCCATTCTTCGGTGATGCCAATGCTAGAGTCAAGGGTTCGATTTGGACAGCGGAGGGAGATCATCGCGGAGCTTAGGAAGCGTGGTGGACCGGATCTAGAAAGGTTGTAGTCACTTTCCCTTAGCATTTAATTCGATTACATGCTTGCTTCGCCTATATATCTAGTTAACGATCCGTATTAGGGTTTGTAGGCACAAGGAATTTTTGATTTGTGCATGTTTGATCACTTGTGAGACTTCATTAGTGTGCCTAGGAACCCTTCATAATTAATCATGAAATGACGGGTAGAACTTGACTAGTGCTTATGATTTGTTGACCATAGTTAAGGTCATAAGTGCTAGGGGTAAAAACCTTTATCGGGAGTTTCAAGTGTTGAAATTTGCAATGAGATTGCATACCTTCTATATGATAGTTGGATCCCGATACACACTGTGAGTAATTGTTACTCCTGGGAGAGTTTTGCACTTTACAATTAGCCGATCAAGTAGGTGTCTAGAAAGGTGTCAACGGGGTTACGCCCCTGGGAAAACGAGGTTTACTTTAATTAGGTCCGTGCAAAAGCACGGGGAACCTCCCTCAAACTATCGGAACTGGCCTGGCTGAAAAATTGGCGAACTTGTAGAGTGTAATTAATCCCGGTTAGTCTTTCCTTTTAGGGTTTGAAGAAAGATTTGATAAAAACAGTGGGAGCCATCCTGATTAGATAAAATATATAACCAATCTAATCTTGCAAGAGCGCACGCAGAGTGTTTTCTTCTCTCTCTCTCCAAATAGCGACCTTGTCACGCCTTAATCAAGATAATAATATGGATGTATTGACCAAACCCGCTTGTTATACTGAGCTGGGGAACGTTGGTCCCGCTCCAACTTATAATTGTTATAAGACAGAGCAGGAATTAGGGGAATACCAGGATTCCCATGCCGCCCAAACGATGAAGGTGCATGAGATGCATCTCCTTCGGGTGCGTTCATCACAAAGAACTGTTTCTCAGTATCCTCTGCGTCCTGGGTATATGATACCAGATCAGGATCCCAGATATGTAATCTGTTACATAGGGCTAAAGAAAGGTAGAGAACTGAGAACGGGTGAAAAGTTTCATGAGACAGAAAACGGTGCAAGTGTTGCAGCCAAGTCTGTTGGTCACTATCACCCTGTATTACCAGAATACATTAATTCTGAACGAATGTTATTAGATACCGAACCTGATATACAAAATCATATCAGTCTCTTTATTAGTAAAGAAAGGATATAATTTTGTATTGTTGGATAATGTTTTGAACATTTCCTATATCAAGAGTTGATCGGTTCAGGGACGTTATCTAAAAGCATTGACGTTCTAAATCAAACTACAGTTCTTAGTATACAGAACACACACGAGAAGAAGAGTTCAGAAATGAACGAATTCTTCTTGAGGCATTGTAGACTAGGTCATATCAATGCGACCCGACTAGCTAAGTTACATTTAGATGCATATTTAAATCAGCTTAAATTTACATCTTATAAAACTTGCCAGTCATGTCACAAAGATAAGATGACCATTGCTCCGTTTACTGGAAATAGAGAAAGAGTTAGTGAACTCTTGGGACTGATACATAGTGATGTATAGAGGTCCCCAGTCTACATATGCCAAGACTGGTTCTTTGTACTTCTTTACATTCACTGATGATCTCTCAAGATTCGGAGACATGTTCCCGTTGAAACAAATGTCTTAAGCTTTTGAGAAATTCAATGAATATAAGTTAGAAGTACAGAACCAAAAACGGGTATAAGTATTATGTCCTTTGATGTGATCAGGGAGGAGAATACTTGAGCACGGGATTCCAGGACTATTCTAAAGGAGAATGAGATTCTCTCTCAGCATTACTCCTCCGTATACACCACAGCACGTCGGTGTATCGGGGCGGAGCAATCACACCCTATATGATATGGTGCGCTCTATGATGAGTACTGCTGAGTTACCTGTTTCCTTTTAGGAGTTATGCACTTAAGAAGCTGCATACCTATTGAATTAGGTTCGAATCAGATCACTGCCTACCACTCCATATGAGATATGGTATGGGAAGAGCCCATCTCTTAAGTAAATTAAGATTTGGGATTGTCCGGCCTATGTCAAAAGCAAAATCCGGACAAGATCGAGGCAAGGTCAGTTCTGTAGAACTGGAAGGAGTTCCAGTTATACAAACTACAGCTGATGATTTGATAGAACCAAAGGATTCAATAGTCTCCGAAGAACCTCAGCCTCTCCGCCGATCTAGCAGGGTTTCTCATCCGCCTGAGAGATACTTCGGTTTCTCAATGACAGTGGGAGCGAGGATTGCATCATGAGATGATGACCCAACTAGTTTCGAGCAGGCCATCGAGAGTAGGGACTCTGTAAGAATGGCTGGATGCTGTAACGTTTTAGAGATCGTTATGCGAATTTGTCCGTTTTAGGGTAAGTTTGTCGGTATTTTCCGTTTTTACCCGACTGTGAACAAACGACCATATAGACTTGCCAGCACCTAGATTAGCTAAAATAAAGCTAGCACACGAGCTTTGAGAGTATATGGGACGTTTTGGTTCAATTTGATTTTTTCCCAATTTTTTTAATATTATTTTAATGCGGTATTCAAATTTTGGGAAAATTTCTATATGCGATCTTTCCTTTAAAATTAATTGAGTTAAGAAATCCTTCTCACTTCACTTAGGATTTAATTGTGTGGACTAGAATTAAGCTAGGAAATTAAAAGAAAAAGAAAAGAAAAGAAAAGAGAAGGATAAAGTAGATGCATGCATGAGTGAGTGTGTATGTGTGTATGCATTAAATAGGTAATTAATGATGGAAATTGCTAGGAAACCCTCACAAATCTCCACCTCCTCACCCTTGGCCGAGATTCCCTCAATCCCCACTGCCCTTGATCATTTCCCTTCTCATAATAATTCAATTCTATCACAAAACTTCTCCAAAATCCTAAAATATCACAAAAATACCTTAAGCTTTGAATTTCTTGCTTCTTGATCACTTGGAGATAGGGAAAAGCTTGGAGTTGTGAGCAAAGTTGTTAGGTATATTCCCTCTACTGGTAATTAATAGTTTTTGTGTGATTTTGATCGTTAATTGTCGCGTAGATCGTAGTTTGTATCGTTTGAGGCGATATCGGGTTTTTAGGTCTTTTTAGAGCTATTAGGATCTGCTGTGACCTGGGAGTTTTAGTGACTGAATAAACAACTTCAGAGAGATGTGCAGGTTGACCTGAGACACCACCTGAGAGACGGAGGCCATCCCACCGGCCGAGGCCGGCGAGACTTAAGGAGGGGGCCGGCGACGCCGGCCGAATAGTTAGGGTTTGGGGTGGGTCTTCTGTGGTAGTTGTCTGCTTTTGTTTTGGGTTGTTTGGTACTGTTTATTTAGTTAGTAAGTGCAGTATGCAAAATCTGGGATCGATTACCTATAATCGTGTGTTTTGAGTTCGCGTGATACGTGTTGCGACACGAGTCGTGTGTCGTGCTGCGACGTACTCAGTAAGGTATTGAGGTATCGTTGCGTGTGTTTGCACTTGACGTGTACTCGTGAGTTGGTTTAGTATGTTGGTGCGTTTTGAATACGTAGTATTGCGTTATTGTGATTGCTTCTGAGATGTTCGCTTTATTTCTTGTGTTTGTGATATTATAGCGTCGCAAGCGGGGACTTCAGACGCTGCGAACAAAGGGAAGCAGGTGGTCGGATTTTCATAGCTGGAGACCACATGTGAGTAGATTTAACATCTACGGGGAATCGCCCGTATGGCGCTAAGCGTCGGGGCTAGACTTGATATAATATTAGCCGTATGCTTATTTGCTTATATAGAGACATTGCATGATTCACATTGCATATAGTTACTTGTGCTTGATACTGTACCTGTTGTACACTGCACTATTATCGACAGTCCATGTTGCACGAGCACCAATGATATGTTACACACACACTGTTGATAAGTGCCATGTTACACACAACACAAATGCTCATTTGTATACCTTGCTATTGGTTAGCGACATTAAACAGTTATACTTGTGCGATAGTACATATTACATAGAACATACCTGTATACCTACATGCTCATATGTATGCCATGCTATATTACTCGTTCGCACCTATACCTTGCTATTGTTATATGATCAGTTTTTATAGCATATATATCGGTGGTATGGGACGCTGTATATATATGTATTCTGGATTTGGATTTTTGGGAATTGTGAGATACAATTAATGACTTGATGCATTGTTTGGCGAATCTTTCCGCGATATGCTCATATTGATGTTTTATGTTGCATATGCTACTTTTTATGGATTTACGCATTTGAGATGCGATATGGGGAAATTAAAGTGTCGATGTTGGGCACTTACTTTCCGAGAGATATATGAGGTTGACAGACCGATACGTGAAATACAAGTGTCGAGGTTGGATACTTGGGTTTCGAGGAACGTATGGATATCAGGAAGACCGATGCGTGGAATACGAGTGTCGAGATGGGATACTTGTGTTTCGAGGAACGTATGGATACGAGTATTTACGTGTCGATGATAGGCACTGGTTTTCATTATGTTTTCGAGTGTCGATGTTTGACACTCAGGTTTCATGAGACGTACAGGATTTGAGGGCCGATCTGAGGGCCGATCTGAGTATTTCTGGGATTTGGGTGTTGTTGAGTTACACCGTGTTTTCCATGCTTACGATTTGTGCATGAGATTATTTACTATCCCGCACTCGGTATTCAGTTGATATGGATATCATGATAGTTGCATATTCATATTGTCATACTCATGCTATCAGTTCATATGTTATTGATAATTGCTGTTAGTGCATACTTGCGATTACTGTATGATGTTAATTACTATTCACGAGTTGGCAACTCACCCCCGTTGTGCCACAGTGTTTTGCAGGACACGTCCCTCTGAGTAGTCGCGGCAGGGCAGCTTATCATCACTACTTTTGTGGATACCGCTACCTTTGGCAGTGAAGCCGTGGCATTATAGGTGGGTTTGCGGTTATCCGTTGTACATTGTATATCTTTTTGGTTGGATCTAGTATTCTCCATCTACCCCTGTTGTATATGACTTAGAGACGACTTGTGAGATATCAGTGTTGTATATTGGTTTTGGGAGCCGTGCTCGTAGAAGCAGGTTATTTTGGAAATGTTTACTTCCTTTATAGTCGTTCTCTTTGATATTTCTTCGCTTTGGCGTCGTATACTTGTTGTGGTGTTTGTCTCCGCCGGTGAGCGTGATTTTTCTCCCACTTGGGATGTTTTATATATTATCTGTGTTGTACCCGTTTTCGGGGCTAGTTTTACAAAGGAGGTGCTGCCGAAATTTTCATGAAAGAAAACTAGAGTTAGAGATTTTAAATTGTAATTTCTAAATGTTTAAAACTATGTTTTTCTCCGTTGATCCAGTTTTGGGTGGTTTAGATTTCTGGGTTTTCGGCTTACTTAAGTTACGTATGCCTGTAGACGTTACTTAGTTTAAGTGCCGGTTACGGGCCGAATTGCGGGTCGTGACAAAGTTGGTATCAGAGCATTAGGTTTTACCTTTCGGAGTCCAGGATGACCTTGGTATGATGGAGTAGGTAGCTTAAGCAGAGTGTGACGTAGCGTGTGTATGTTCCGCGGCATACTTACGACACGGTACTCCGCCTAAGTGACCTTAGGACTTATTGATTGATGTTCCTTCCGTGATTGATATACATCTTGTGATTCGATTTCCGTTTCCTTATCGAATCTTGTTTCAATTTCCAGCCCATATGCCGCCGAAGACTACGAGGGCTCAGAGAGCGGCCGCGAGGGCCGAGGTCAGAGTTGACTCGTCTGAGGCGAGAACTGACCAGGGTGGTACGCCTGTTGTACCGGAGTATATTGCTATGATTGGAGCTGGTATGCAGGATCTGCGCCAGATTGTGGGGACTTTGGTAGAGACCATCCGAGCGCAGGGGCAGGCAGTTGTTCCACCCGCTGCGGAGGCCACGATGGTACCTACAGTTCCGGTAGTCGCAGTTTCAGCTCCGGAGGTTATTGCTGTGTCGTTGACGGATTTCATGATGTTGAGACCTCCGGTGTTTACGGGCACAGATGTTACTGAGGATCCGCAGTCGTTCATCGACCGGATGGCCAGGATTTGTCGCTCACTCCGATGTTCCGACGAGAGATGGGTAGAGTTTGCCAGTTTTCGTCTGGAGGGCATGGCCCAGAAGTGGTGTGAGTCGTTGGAGAGGGGCAGAGCCGCTGGTCTTGCTCCTATGACCTGGGCTAAGTTTGTGACGTCTTTTCTTGTTCGTTTCCTTCCACCGAGCGTCAGGGATGCGCGAGCGCGCAGATTTGAGTCTTTACGTTAGACGCCGGGGATGACGGTGTCGGATTATGATGTATTGTTTACTGAGCTGTCGATATATGCTCCATACCTGGTGGCGACTGAGGAGATGAGGGTGAAGAGGTTTGTTCGAGGCCTACTTACCCAGATATTCTTAGCCATCAGCATTCAGCATTGTGACACGTATGCGGCAGCGGTGGATGCAGCTCTTTTGGTAGAGGAGCGTCTAGCTGAGTCATCAGTTGCTCCGGGACCGAAGAGAGTTCGTATTGGTGATCCGGCAGCGAGGCAGGCGTTTAGACGTCGAGACAGTTTCCGTTCTGATAGTGGCGGTTCGGGACAAGGTCGGCTTTATGGTTCTTACCCTCAGGATGTTCGGCAGTTTGTTTCTGGATGTTACCGGTGCGGTAGTTTGGGTCATCGGGTTCGAGATTGTACGGAGCCGCGTGTGAACGAGCCAGCTGTACCGCAGGTTACCTTACCACCTTCTCCACCTCAGAGAGCGTTGCCACTTATTCCTGTAGTTGCGCCGCGTCAGACTCCTGTTCAGCGAGGTCGTGGTCGCGGAGGTTTTGTACCGAGAGGTCGAGGTGGCAGAGGCAGAGGACAGCCAGTAGCCGGTAGAGGTCAGGCTAGGGTTTTTGCCTTGACTCACCAGGACGCTCAGGCGTCCAATGCAGTGGTTTCAGGTACTCTTTCTGTTTGTTCTTTTGATGCGCATGTTCTTTTTGATCCGGGATCCACGCATTCGTATGTTTCTACGCACTTCGTGCCGAGGTTAGGCCGAGAGTCGTGTTTGCTGGATCAGCCGCTGGTCGTGACTACTCCCGTGGGAGAGTCGTTTGTTGCGCGTTATGTGTTTCGATCTTGTGTCGTCCGTATTGGTGACAGAGATCTGTCCGTCGACTTGATCCTTCTGGAGATGTTGGACTTCGACGTTTTGTTGGGCATGGATTGGCTAGCTACTTGCTATGCGTCCGTGGACTGCCGCGAGAAGACAGTTAGATTTTGTTTTCCCGGCGAGTCAGTGTTCGTTGTGCAGGGGGACCGTAGAGCCGCCCCTCACAGCTTGATTTCTGTTTTGTGCGCTAGTCGGTTTTTGAGGAGGGGATGTCGGGGATTCTTGGCGTTCATTCATGATACTGGAGCCACAGTGGAGTTGCTGGACCAGGTTTCTACCGTGCGAGAGTTTCCCGATGTTTTTCCCGATGAGCTACCTGGGTTGCCGCCAGAGCGCAATATTGAGTTTTGCATTGATCTGATTCCTGGCACGGAGCCTATTTCTATACCGCCTTATCGGATGGCTCCGGCAGAGCTTAGAGAGCTTAAAGATCAATTGCAAGAGTTGCTTGATTTGGGACTTGTGCGTCCGAGTGTTTCGCCGTGGGGAGCTCCTGTTCTGTTCGTCAAGAAGAAGGACAGCAGTTTGAGGCTATGTGTGGATTATCGTCAGTTGAACCGTGTTACGGTGCGGAACAGGTATCCTTTGCCCCGCATTGACGATTTATTCGATCAGCTCCAGGGTGCGAAACATTTTTCGAAGATTGATTTGCGTTCGGGTTATCATCAGTTGCGGGTTCGGAATGATGACATTCCGAAGGCTGCTTTTCGTACGCGCTATGGGCATTATGAGTTTTTGGTGATGTCGTTCGGACTCACCAATGCGCCAGCAGCGTTCATGGATCTGATGAACCGGATTTTCAGGCCGTTCCTCGACCAGTTCATTATCGTGTTTATTGATGACATACTGGTTTACTCTAGGAGTCGAGAGGAGCATGAGCAGCACTTGGGGATTACTTTGCAGATATTGAGAGAGCACCAGCTGTATGCTAAATTCTCAAAGTGCGCATTTTGGCTTGATAGAGTGGACTTCCTGGGTCATGTGGTGACTAGTGATGGTATTCTGGTGGACCCGAGGAAGATCGAGGCTGTACAGCTTTGGCCCAGACCTGTATCGGTGACTGAGGTCCGCAGCTTTTTGGGCTTAGCTGGTTATTATCGCCGTTTTGTGCAGAGTTTTTCGAGTATCGCTGCACCGCTGACTGGACTGACCCGGAAGGGGGTTCCTTTTCTCTGGACTGATGCGTGCGAGCAGAGTTTTCAGCAGTTGAAGACTCGGTTGACGACAACACCAGTTTTTTCTTTACCTTCTGGATCGGGAGGCTACGTTGTGTATTGTGATGCTTCTCGAGTGGGGCTCGACTGTGTTTTGATGCAGCATGATAGGGTGATTGCATATGCTTCTAGGCAGCTGAAGAAGCACGAGCAGAATTACCCCACTCACGATCTTGAGATGGCAGCGGTAGTCTTTGCGTTGAAGATCTGGAGGCACTACTTGTATGGAGAGTCGTGTCAGATCTTCACGGATCACAAGAGTTTGAAGTATATCTTCCAGCAGCGAGATCTGAACCTGAGACAGCGCCGATGGATGGAGCTAGTGAAGGATTATGATTGTGAGATCCTTTATCACCCGGGCAGGGCGAATGTGGTAGCCGATGCTTTGAGTCGTAGGCCCGTGGGTAGCTTGTCCCAGCTGAGCGCCGTTCGGTGTCAGTCTTCTGCAGATTGGCAGCTCTTGTGCGATAGTAGAGTGCAGTTCGAGTTCACCTCCACTGGGGGACAGTTTGCTCATGTCCGCGCCCGTGCACTACTTGTTGATCGTATCCGTGAGGCGTAACCCAGTGATGCTCGTTTGTCTGAGATTCTTGAGCTTGTACGACAAGGTACAGTTTCTGAGTTCATGATTGATGACCAGGGTGTGCTACGATACGGGACTCGCTTGTGTGTACCAGATGTTGATGGGTTGAGACGCGAGATCCTAGAGCAGGCACATCATTCGGCCTTTAGCGTTCATCCAGGTTCCACCAAGATGTACCGTGACTTGAGGGACTTCTACTGGTGGGAAGGGATGAAACGCGATATTTCGGACTTCGTTTCGAGGTGCCTGACTTGTCAGCAAGTCAAGGCTGAGCATCAGAGACCGGCTGGAGAGTTGCAGCCTTTACCCATTCCGGAGTGGAAATGGGAGCAGATGTCCACGGATTTCATTGTGGGTCTACCCAGGACCAGTAGAGGGTACGACTCCATTTGGGTTATTGTAGACCGGTTGACGAAAGCGGCTCACTTCCTTCCAGTGAAGACCACTTTCGGCTATGCTCAGTACGCTCAGCTTTATATAGATGAGATTGTGTGTTTGCACGGTGTTCCCACATGCATAGTATCCGACAGAGGTACCCAGTTTACTAGCCGTCTATGGCAGAAGCTTCAGGAAGCTTTGGGTACCAGATTGAGTTTTAGCACCGCTTTTCATCCGCAGACCGATGGTCAGACGGAGCGGACTATTCAGACTCTGGAGGATATGCTCCGTGCATGTGTGCTTGATTTTGGGGGCAGTTGGGATCGTCACTTGCCGTTGATTGAGTTCTCCTACAACAACAGCTTTCAGGAGACTATTCAGATGGCACCTTTTGAGGCTTTATATGGTAGGAAGTGTCGATCGCCAGTCTGTTGGACCGAGCTTAGTGAGAGTTTGGTTTTGGGACCCCAGCTTGTTCAGGAGACTACGGAGAAGATTCAGCTGATTCAGGACAGGATGAGAGCAGCCCAGTGCAGGCAGAAGTCTTATGCCGACCGTCGTCGTCGTAGACTTGAGTTCGCAGTGGGAGATCATGTATTCCTGAAGATTTCTCCGATGAAGGGCGTTTTGCGATTTGGGAAGAGAGGGAAGCTCAGTCCCAGATTTGTAGGTCCTTTCGAGATCCTTGAACGAGTGGGTTCCGTTGCTTATCGTTTAGCACTCCCGCCTAGTTTTCCAGATGTTCACCCCGTTTTTCATGTGTCGATGCTTCGTAGATACCTTCATGATCCTTCTCATATGATTCAGCACGGGACCGTTCAGCTTGAGCGTGATCTTTTGTTCACCGAGCAGCCGATAGTTATTTTGGATCGGCAGGTGAAGAAACTTCGGTCTAGGGACTTGCCTTCTGTAAAGATTCTATGGCGTAGTCCTACTTGTGAGGAGATCACTTGGGAGATCGAGAGAGAGATGCGGAAGAAATTCCCCCATCTTTTTGAAGGTACGTTTAGTATGAAATTGTAATTCGGGGACCGAATTTCTATAAGGGGGGGAGACTGTAACGTTTTAGAGATCGTTATGCGAATTTGTCCGTTTTAGGGTAAGTTTGTCGGTATTTTCCGTTTTTACCCGACTGTGAACAAACGACCATATAGACTTGCCAGCACCTAAATTAGCTAAAATAAAGCTAGTGCGCGAGCTTTGAGAGTATATGGGACGTTTTGGTTCAATTTGATTTTTTCCCAATTTTTTTAATATTATTTTAATGCGGTATTCAAATTTTGGGAAAATTTCTATATGCGATCTTTCCTTTAAAATTAATTGAGTTAAGAAATCCTTCTCGCTTCACATAAGATTTAATTGTGTGGACTAGAATTAAGCTAGGAAATTAAAAGAAAAAGAAAAGAAAAGAAAAGAGAAGGATAAAGTAGATGCATGCATGAGTGAGTGTGTATGTGTGTATGCATTAAATATGTAATTAATGATGGAAATTGCTAGGAAACCCTCACAAATCTCCACCTCCTCACCCTTGGCCGAGATTCCCTCAATCCCCACTGCCCTTGATCATTTCCCTTCTCATAATAATTCAATTCTATCACAAAACTTCTCCAAAATCCTAAAATATCACAAAAATACCTTAAGCTTTGAATTTCTTGCTTCTTGATCACTTGGAGATAGGGAAAAGCTTGGAGTTGTGAGCAAAGTTGTTAGGTATATTCCCTCTACTGGTAATTAATAGTTTTTGTGTGATTTTGATCGTTAATTGTCGCGTAGATCGTAGTTTGTATCGTTTGAGGCGATATCGGGTTTTTAGGTCTTTTTAGAGCTATTAGTATCTGCTGTGACCTGGGAGTTTTAGTGACTGAATAAACAACTTCAGAGAGATGTGCAGGTTGACCTGAGACACCACCTGAGAGACGGAGGCCATCCCACCGACAGAGGCCGGCGAGACTTAAGGAGGGGGCCGGCGACGCCGGCCGAATAGTTAGGGTTTGGGGTGGGTCTTCTGTGGTAGTTGTCTGCTTTTGTTTTGGGTTGTTTGGTACTGTTTATTTAGTTAGTAAGTGCAGTATGCAAAATCTGGGATCGATTACCTATAATCGTGTGTTTTGAGTTCGCGTGATACGTGTTGCGACACGAGTCGTGTGTCGTGCTGCGACGTACTCAGTATGGTATTGAGGTATCGTTGCGTGTGTTTGCACTTGACGTGTACTCGTGAGTTGGTTTAGTATGTTGGTGCGTTTTGAATACGTAGTATTGCGTTATTGTGATTGCTTCTGAGATGTTCGCTTTATTTCTTGTGTTTGTGATATTATAGCGTCGCAAGCGGGGACTTCAGACGCTGCGAGCAAAGGGAAGCAGGTGGTCGGATTTTCATAGCTGGAGACCACATGTGAGTAGATTTAACATCTACGGGGAATCGCCCGTATGGCGCTAAGCGTCGGGGCTAGACTTGATATAATATTAGCCGTATGCTTATTTGCTTATATAGAGACTTTGCATGATTCACATTGCATATAGTTACTTGTGCTTGATACTGTACCTGTTGTACACTGCACTATTATCGACAGTCCATGTTGCACGAGCACCAATGATATGTTACACACACACTGTTGATAATTGCCATGTTACACACAACACAAATGCTCATTTGTATACCTTGCTATTGGTTAGCGACATTAAACAGTTATACTTGTGCGATAGTACATATTACATAGAACATACTTGTATACCTACATGCTCATATGTATGCCATGCTATATTACTCGTTCGCACCTATACCTTGCTATTGTTATATGATCAGTTTTTATAGCATATATATCGGTGGTATGGGACGCTGTATATATATGTATTCTGGATTTGGATTTTTAGGAATTGTGAGATACAATTAATGACTTGATGCATTGTTTGGCGAATCTTTCCGCGATATGCTCATATTGATGTTTTATGTTGCATATGCTACTTTTTATGGATTTACGCATTTGAGATGCGATATGGGGAAATTAAAGTGTCGATGTTGGGCACTTACTTTCCGAGAGATATATGAGGTTGACAGACCGATACGTGAAATACAAGTGTCGAGGTGGGATACTTGGGTTTCGAGGAACGTATGGATATCAGGAAGACCGATGCGTGGAATACGAGTGTCGAGATGGGATACTTGTGTTTCGAGGAACGTATGGATACGAGTATTTACGTGTCGATGATAGGCACTGGTTTTCATTATGTTTTCGAGTGTCGATGTTTGACACTCAGGTTTCATGAGACGTACAGGATTTGAGGGCCGATCTGAGGGCCGATCTGAGTATTTCTGGGATTTGGGTGTTGTTGAGTTACACCGTGTTTTCCATGCTTACGATTTGTGCATGAGATTATTTACTATCCCGCACTCAGTATTCAGTTGATATGGATATCATGATAGTTGCATGTTCATATTGTCATACTCATGCTATCAGTTCATATGTTATTGATCATTGCTGTTAGTGCATACTTGCGATTACTGTATGATGTTAATTACTATTCACGAGTTGGCAACTCACCCCCGTTATGCCACAGTGTTTTGCAAGACACGTCCCTCTGAGTAGTCACGGCAGGGCAGCTTATCATCACTACTTTTGTGGATACCGCTACCTTTGGCAGTGAGGCCGTGGCATTATAGGTGGGTTTGCGGTTATCCGTTGTACATTGTATATCTTTTTGGTTGGATCTAGTATTCTCCATCTACCCCTGTTGTATATGACTTAGAGACGACTTGTGAGATATCAGTGTTGTATATTGGTTTTGGGAGCCGTGCTCGTAGAAGCAGGTTATTTTGGAAATGTTTACTTCCTTTATAGTCGTTCTCTTTGATATTTCTTCGCTTTGGCGTCGTATACTTGTTGTGGTGTTTGTCTCCGCCGGTGAGCGTGATTTTTCTCCCACTTGGGATGTTTTATATATTATCTGTGTTGTACCCGTTTTCGGGGCTAGTTTTACAAAGGAGGTGCTGCCGAAATTTTCATGAAAGAAAACTAGAGTTAGAGATTTTAAATTGTAATTTCTAAATGTTTAAAACTATGTTTTTCTCCGTTGATCCAGTTTTGGGTGGTTTAGATTTCTGGGTTTTCGGCTTACTTAAGTTACGTACGCCTGTAGACGTTACGTAGTTTAAGTGCCGGTTACAGGCCGAATTGCGGGTCGTGACAGATGCTTAGCGATCTGAGATGGAATCCATGTACACCAACAAAGTATGGACTTTGGATGCTATATCTGAAGGGTTAAATCCCCATCAGGAGCAAGTATATCTTGAGAAGATTACTTGGTGTAGATGGAAAAGTTGAGACTTTCAAAACTAGACTTGTTAAAGGTTTTCGTCATCGACCAGGCGTGGATAATGATGAAAACTTTTCTAGTGCCTGTGCTTAAGTCCATCCAGATCTTACTTTCCACGGCTACATACCATGACTACGATATCTGGCGGTTGGGTGTCATGACTGCTTTTCTAAATACTGATTTAGAAGAGAACGTCTATAAGTACACAGCCAGAGGGCTTCGTAAACAGTGGGAGCAGCGGTAACGTGTGCAAGTTGCTTTACAGATTAAAGCAGGCATCGCGGAGTTGAAACGTCTGTTTTGATGCGATAGTCAAAAAGTTTGACTTCATCAAAATAGTAGATGAACCTTGTGTATACAAAAAGGTAGTAGAGAGTAAGGTGGTCATCCTCGTATTGTACGTGGATAACTTACTTTTGATATGAAAAGAGTTTCCTATGCTACACACGGTCAATCTCCTCTTATCACATGGATTCTCCATATAGGATCAAAGTGATACCTCCTAAATCCTTGGTTTTGGATCTATGAGATAGATCTAGATGGATATTAGGATTCTCACTAGGTGTAGTGAGATGGTATCAGTTGATCCTGGGGAGAATCACTGGAAAGGTTCCAGGGTGATAATGACAACAGAATGTCAGTCGCAGGTATTGTCTTTACCCTCAGTGGAGGGACGGTATGTTGGAAGAGTTCCAAGCTAGATACCGTGGCAAACTAGACAATAAAGGCTGATGACAACGCTATCAAAGATACTACCAAAGAGGCAGTTTGGGTGTATATTAGTTCATAAGATGAACTAGGTTCCTACCATTGTGTGACAATGGAAGTGTGGCTTTGGCCCAAGAACCCTGGTCCTATCAGTGACCGATACATATTCTGAGGCAGCATCACCTGATCAAGGAGATAGTTGATCTCCAGGGTGATCGAGGTTTAGAGAGTAGACTCAGAGGACAACACGGCGGATCGACTCACAAAGGCCTTTTCCCAGAGAGAGACATTTATGGGATGGTTGAGTATGAGATACTGCAACCACTGCTACAGATGGCCCTAGTGCAAGTGGGAGATTGTTAGTTATATGTATGCCCTAGAGGCCATTACTGTACATGAGATGTATATTGTAGTGGATGCTGGGACATATATAGGTAGGACTTTCTTGCTCGACATGATAGTACGCTATCTGGTTGCTCTTTATCTTAACATGTATACTTGTTGTCTCTCTGTTACATGTTGATAAAGCCCTTAGGATGTGTACTCGACTTCCAGGACTATGATGAAGATCATACTAGTGGGGCCTAGGAAATCTATGAGTACATCCTTCAATGTTCCTAGTCGTGAAAATATCGAGACGGGGCATAGATATTCCAGTGTAGACTAGCGTATATCTTCTCGACCTATGTGATGGGCGATGGATGATCCCATATCCATTGGTGTTTGACATCCGAGATGGTATGAGGGTGCTCAGTGGTGACTGGGTACACTGAACGGACTCGCCGAGAACTCCCAGATGGTATTATACCTCACGTCAGATGGCAGTTCTCTGGTGACACTGGTACAGCTTAGTCTGTTGACCCGAGATCGTCATAGAGTCTTGTGTGTCTCCCACTGTGCTTTGATTTCCACCCTACCACGGCTCTACTGAGTCGTGCAAACAGGTGGTTTTTGGGTACAGTCCCGATTCACATGGAGGCAATGAGCGATAGGAGGGGATTCGTCTCTCCCGGTATTGGGGGTTGATGTTGCGCTATGCTCGACTGGCCATAACTGGAAATCCCTGGAGAGGGTTGCACTGATTTATCGGTAAGTGTTATCTGTAGTTTCATGCTTGTTATGGACCTTACATCGGCATGACTTATCGAGCTACTGGGGTCTGACGTTTACCACTCCTAGGCGAGATATGCGACATATCAGACGAACAGACCGGACTGTGCGGTAAGTGTTACTGGTTGGATTCACAGGAATGTGAGCAGGCTTGCTCGTTGATCTTCTGATCGCTCAATACCCGGGTGGCCGTTATGTTTAGCAGACATCTTGCGGCTTGTGGGTGTTTGATATGATCATCACCTACTGCCGGCGTATTGACGAGTCTTTAGAGTCCTACACAGGGGTTTCCTGGCTCAAGCGAAACGAAATAGGAGCGCATATGAGATATGTGCGGGACCGAGAATAATACCAGTATGTGATACTATATTCTATTCTCACGATTTGTATCATCAGACGGTTATATGTGATATAGCCGGGTCACCGAATCAAGTGTTGATTCGATATATTGATACACTACATATTAGTCGGTTATATGTGATATGACCGGATCATTAAATCAAGTATCGATTTAATGATTTAATGTATAATTATATATTTGATATATTACTTTAAATTAACTAGTATTTGTTCACTTAAGATTGATTTTCTCACTTAATGTGCACAAGTTGTATATGTGATATATTTTTGTGCACTAGTTTGTATCATGTTTGATGATACATGCAAACTTGGGTGTGTGTTTGACTTACACCATGTTTAGGTTAATGGTTAGGGTTTTATTTTGTTTATTTATTTTGGCAAAAATAAAATGGTGGCTTTATTTGTTTTATGCTTGAAGATTCATGAAGCTTTTTAGCATCTTTGAAAAGTCTAACCATTTTGTTTTGTGCTTTGACCTAACCATCAACCTAAACTCTAGTTTATTCTCTACAAAAGTTAACTCACCCATGGTTGCAAGATGATAGACTTCACTTGATTATTCATTTTCTTTTTATTCTTTTTATTTTCATTCTTTTCTTTCTTCTTCTTCTTCTTCAAGAAGAAGAAAGCTTGCCTGAAATTTCTAAGTGAAGATCAAGGGTGAGAAATAAAAATCTAAAGTGAACCCACTTCCTATTTCTTCATCCTCTACCACTTGCCATGTAGTATAGGGTGTTCTCTTCACAAAGTTCTTGACCAAGTGAAGGAATAGCTTGAGTTTGAGTCTCCCTGACGTAGATCATCTTCGGCCTCGAAGTCAACGACCTAGCCCGCTCTTTTCTCCGATGAAACCAACGCTAGGGTTCGGGATCCCGATGATCGTAGCGAAGGGACGTCAACACGGAGCTTTAGAAGTGAAGGACCGGATCTACAAAGGTTGTAATCCCTTTCACTTAGTAGTAAAGTAGTTTACTAGCTTATAGTTTCGCCTAATCTCTAGTTAACGATCTTGCATAGAGTTGTTAGGCACATTAAAATTTGATTTTGGCATGTTTGATGCATTGTGGAACCTCATGAGTGTGCTTAGGAACCCTACAGATTTACAGATGATGAGTGGGAGTAAGTGTTAGTGTATATGCCCTAGAGCCCATTACTGTATCATACTAGCTTGTATATTACTTAATGGAAGCTTTGGATATTCACAGTTGTATAGACAATCTTGCTCAAAATGGTAGTATGCTACTTGGTTTGTTTCTACTTCAATATGTGCATGTGTTTCTTTTAGCATATCGCTTATACATATTAGTAGAGCCCTTAGGATCTTTGCTTGATTACCAGCGTTGTGATGGCAGTCACACTAGTGGGGGCTGGGTAATTTACAAGCACATCCTTATACAGGTCCCTAGTCGTACGATTATCGAGACGGGGCATCGATACACCGGAGTAAACTAGCGTATACGCTTCTCATCCCAGCACAGGAGGTGGTATGTCCCACAGCCATCAGTACGTCGTACTGGAGATAGTATGCGGGTGCTCGTTAGGTTACGAGTACACTGGACATGACTCGTCGGGAACTGTTGGTTGGTATTATACCTATCATCAGTTATCTGTTCCCAGGTGACATGAGTACAACTTAGTCCGCTGACTTGACACTGTCACTTCGCCTCGAGTGTGTTCCCACTGTACTTAGATTACTACCCTACCACGGCTCAAAGGAGCCGTGCAAATAGGTAGTAGTTGGGTGCAGTCCCGAAGCACTTGGAGGCAGTGACGGTTAGACAGGATTCGTCTCTCCCGGTATTGGGGGTTGACATCGCGCTGTGTCTAGGAGAGCCATTACACGAGTAGTCCCTGGCCAGGGCAAGCGAGATATACTGGTAGGTTTCCAGTGTTATCTCAGGGTGTTCTGGGCAACACTCCGACACAACTTGTACCGCTATTAGGGGACTGACGTTCACCGCCTCCTAGGCCCGCCATACGATGTATCAGACGAACAGACCGGACTGTACGGAGATTGTCACATACAGGCTCAGAAGGAGTTCGGATGGGTTTATCTTTCGGCCTTCTTATCGACATCTACATGGGGACCGTTACGTACAGCTAGTGCCGCTTGCGGTCTGTGGTTAAACCCACTGCCAGCGTAGTGTCGAGTCTTTAGAGTCCCACACAGAGAGTTTCCCTGCACTGAGCGAAACGTGTAGAGGCCGTATGGTTTTACGGCAGGGCTACGATCACTTACGTACACTTGTGTGCGTATGCTGTTCGGGCAGGCAATACTAGTGGGCTTTGGTTTAAGCCGGATCCTAGTATTGCACGGATGGATTTGTTTTGTCTTCAGTGCATTCGCATTCTACGGAATGCGGATGTGGGTGTGTATGCACAGTTGTCAGGAGCGAAGAAGGAGGAGGTGCCACATTAGGGTTTTGGCAGTTTGTTCGGCCAAAACCGTTATGTGGCAGGCTCATTAGGGTTTTGGCAATTCGTTCGATCAAAACTATTATGAGCCGGAGACTTTGTTTACTAATCCTTTTAGTGATAATATTGTGATGGCTAATTGCTTTGACCATTTGACCACTCTTGACTATGTTGACCCGTTAACCAAAGTTGACCTTGACCTTAATGAGAGGTCTACACTCTGCTTTGGTTTTCTTCTTATTTCTTGATTTATGAAAATGGTCAAGTCATTAGTGCCATCAACTTTATCATGATAGGATTAGTAATGATGGTTTTGGTGTATTATTGCAACCACGGTTCACTTTCTTTAGTTAATCTTTTTCATTTCTCTTTTCTCACTTTCTCTCTTGAATGTGAGAAGAAAAGAAAAGCTCCATGGTTGCTTGTTCTCCTCCTTCTTCCTCCTCTTGATTTCTTCTTTTGATCTCATGTGTTGAGAGAAAAAGAATCCACATAGACAAACACCTCCATCTTTCTCTTCTACACAACATAAGACATCAAGACTAGCGATCTTGTTGCCCTAGTTGCCTCGGCTCGAGGTGGAGCTCGGTGTACATCTCTCGGGTGGATCGTCTTCGACTGAAGAAGACCGCGGAGGTGACCAAGATCCGGATCGACCCTCGGAGCGTGGATGGATGAGCCGGACAGCAGAGAGAAGACCCGAAGGACCGGTTTCGTGAGGTATAATTTCTACGACATAGTAGTTAACACCTCTAGTTGTTTGCTAGTTTCTTGTTTAGCAAAGATCCGGCTTTTAGTCCATGTTGCCTTTGCGCTAAATAATTGTTTTTCGCCGTTTCCGCCTCCCCGTAAGAGCCGGGGTGAACAACGTGGACTTACAGTGGTATCAAAGACTAGCTAAACAAAAACTAGCAAGTTAGCAAAGTATTTAGAATATCGATTGGAAAAATTTCGCAAAACAAGTCCGGAAAATTAAACTTTCTGCCGATTTTTTATACTGTTCAAAAAGTAATTTAATATATATGAAAAATCCTCTCAGGGTTTTCTAAAGACACAGACCAAAAACGGTCCACTGAACCGATCAAAGCGCCGCGGTTCCGCGGCAAGAACATGCTTCTTGCCGCGGATCCGCGGCCGAGTTGACTCGGCCGTGGACCGAGTTTGGTGCAGTGTGCTTAGTTGGCTGTTTTGGGATTTTTAGTACATGTTGTTTCTACCTAGATTTTCCAGAGAACAAATTGATTTTTGGGGTGGTTACAAATCCGTATTTTGATCGATATTCCGTAGACTTTGGCTAATGGATATTATCTGTGATGTGATATATGTATTGAACGTCTGCTAATCGCTATACGTCGATTAGTGGGGGTTATACATATCTGTGATCTGTAATGTTGATGGTTTGTGTATATGAATTCGTTGGATTGTCGCGGATGAATAGCCGGGGGTTGTGAGATGAGAGTTTTCTTACTCTTTCAATTCTTGTAATATGTAAATTGATGTAATATTATTTGTTTGGCCGCACAACCGGGTCGGGGTTGTAGCCGTCATTGTATAATTTCTTTTTACTGTTTTTGCTCCTAGGATAGACCCAAGGTGGGGTGTACAAACTGTAGGGTTCCTAGGCACACTAATGAGGTCTAACAAGGCATCAACCATGCCAAATTCAAAAAATTTCCGGTGTCGAGAAACCCTAATGCGATTGTTGACTAGAGTTTTAGGCGAAACAACGAGCTAGTTAACACCTTAACTAATAAGTGAACGGAAATACAACCTTTGAAGATCCGGTCCTCCACCTCCATAGCTCCGTGATGAATTCCATCCGCTGTACCCATCGGATCCCGGACTCTCGCGGTGGTTTCATCGAAGAAATGATCGGGCTAGGTCGTCGACTTCGATGCCGAAGATGATCTACGTCGAGGCAACACATGATCAAGCTCCAACTTCACCAAGTCAAGAAACTTGTGAAGAAAACACCCTATACTACTTGGCAAGTGGTAGAGGATGAAGAAATAGGAAGTGGGTTCACTTTATAATTGGATTTCTCACTCTTTTTCTCAAGTCACCATTAAAGGATGCAAGGTTTTCTTCATCTTGAAGAAGAAGAAGAAGAAGAAGAAGAAGAATTATGATAAGTTATTTTAAAATAGAAAAAAAAAATCATACTTATCATAATTTCAACCATGGTTTAGTTTAGAGAACTAACTAGGGCCAAGTTGAATGGTTAGGGTTAGGAGAAAAAGACAAGAATGGTTACTTTAGTCAAAGATGCATGAAGCATCAAGAAGTTTCATGAATGAAAGCAACCATTTTTGTTTTCCTTATCTATTTATTTAACCAAAATAAATAGATAAATAAATAAGTGAGTAAATCACAACCCTAACCATTAACATAACCATGGTTTAAGTCTTTACACAAACCAAAGTATGCATGTATCATCAAACATGATACAATCTTGTGCACAAAAAATATATCACATATACAATATGCACAATCAAGTGAGAAAATCCATCTTAAGTGAACCAATACTAGTTAATGCAAAGTAATATATCAAATATATAATTATACATTAAATCATTAAATCAACACTTGATTTAACGATCCGATCATATCGCATATGACCGACCAGTATGCAATGTATCGACTTATCGAATCAATCCTCGATTCGATAACTAGGTTATATCGCATACAACCAATCGATACATTCATCGCGAGAATAGAATACGGTATCACATACACGCATTATTCTCAGTCCCGCACATATCTCATATGCGCTCCTATTTCGTTTCGCTTGAGCCAGGAAACCTCTGTGTAGGACTCCAAAGACTCGTCAATACGCCGGCAGCAGGTGATGATCATATCAATCACCCACAAGCCGCAAGCAGTCTGCTAAACGTAACGGCCACCCGGGTATTGAGCGATCAGAAGATCGACGAGCAAGCCCGCTCACACTCCTGTGAATCCAACCAGTAACACTTACCGTACAGTCCGGTCTGTTTATCTGATATGTCGCATATCTCGCCTAGGGGTGGTAAACGTCAGACCCCAATAGCTCGATAAGTCGTGTCGATATGAGGTCTATAACAGTTTGAGAAACTTCTGGCAACACTTACCAGTAAATCTCAGCAACCCTGGCCAGGGATTTCCGGTTATAGCCAATCGAACACAGTGCAACATCAACTCCCTATACCGGGAGAGACGAATCCCCTCCTATCGCTCATTGCCTCCATGTGATTCGGGACTGTACCCAAAAACCACCATTTTGCATGCCTTCTTGGACGTGGTAAGGTGGAAATCAAAGCACAGTGGGAATCACACAAGACTCTATGACGATCTCGGGTCAACAGACTACTCTGTACCAGTGTCACCAGAGAACTGCCATCTGACATAAGGTATAATATCATCTGGGAGTTCTCGGCGAGTCCGTCCAGTGTACCCATTCTCCACTTAGCATCCGTATATCATCTCTGATGTCAAACACCAATGGATATGGGATCATCCATCGCCCATCTGTATGGGTCGAGAAGGTATACGCTAGTCTACTCAGGTATATCGATACACCCACGACTAAGGACCTTGAAGGATGTACTTATAGACTACCATGTCCCCACTAGTATGATCCTCATCATTGTCCAGGTAGTCAAGTACACATCCTAAGGGCTTTACCAACATGTAACAGAGAGACAATCAGTATACACGTTAAGGTAAAGAGTAACCAGATAGCATACTATCATGTCGAGCAAGAAAGTCCTCCCTATATATGTCCCAGCATCCACTACAATATACATCGTATGTACAGTAATGGCCTCTAGGGCATGCATATAACTTACACAAACTACCGGGTATCTCGAAGTGCCGAGTGGCCTACTCACGGTGTTGAGGGAGGTTGCTTCGCTTCGGGTACTTGGCGGGTAGTTTGCCGCACCCGTAAGGGTCTAGGGTGGGGTTTTAGATATTCATCGCGACCGTGTAATCCGTTCTTCGTTACAGGCTCGTACGAATTATTGATTCCTAGTATATCCAATGTATTCATCTGTGATCTGGAATGGATATCATTGTATGTGACGAATGTTTATATATATCTATATGATATCTATTTAGGCGTTGCATATGTTTTGCATCCGCGCTTGTCCAGCCCCCGCTCTGTCGTTAGTTAAGTAACCTAACGGGTGATGACGGGACTCCGTGGCGAATGCGGATGGCATAAGCGTACGTCTTATTTTCGTTGTTATCTGCAATGGTAGGATTAAATGATGGGACGCATTGGAATTAATGCAAAAAAATAAACCAAGTAAAAGTCGTTGGAACACTTTAAAACCACTTGGTTCTTTTCAAAAACCAGCTTTTTAAACGCGGAGCTTGAACCACTCCTTTTAAAAGCTATCTCGTTCCATCGATTATATCAAGTTCACTACGTTCACGGTTTCACCAAAACCATTCGTAGCCCTCCGTCGTTTCATATGAATATTCAACAGTATTCAAGCTGTGTTTGTTGGCCTTAGTCAAGGCACAGTGTTTGGTAGCTGGTGGGTATTCATATGTTGCATAGATAGATGCGTTGGTTTGGGATAGTCGTATTACTTTGTTGGCCATAGTCAAGGGTATATACGGGTGGGTTCAAATTAACCTGGACAACGACGGGTAGAACTTTACATGTGACTTATGATTTGTTGGCCTTAGTCAAGGTCATAAGAGCATGGGGAAAAAATCCACATCGGGAGTTTCAAAAGAACTGAAACTTGCTAGCGCTGCATACCATTTGGAGTGTGATGATTCTGGTAGGATTCCTTCAGTTTTGTCACACGATGATATTTGGATCCCGATCCTACTGTGAGTATATGCTACTCCTCCGGAACTTTCTCACTTAACGATCAATGCTATAAACCAAGTAGGTGTCTAGAAAGGTGTTAGCGGGGCTACGCCCACAGGGAAAAGAGGTTATTTAATTAAGGAACTTCGCGAAAGCGTTGGAAAACCTCTCTCGAAGTACCGACACCAGCCTGGCCGAACGGTTAAGCAAGAATTGTACGGTGAGATTGATCCCGACTAATTCTTCCTTTATGGTTTGAGGAGGGATTTGAGAGACAGTGGGAGCCATCCTGTTTAAATAAATTAAAAACCAATCTAAACTTGCAAGAGCATCATGCTATAGTGTTTTCTTCTCTCTCTCTTAATTGCAGCGACCCAGTGACCAGACATAGGTTACATCTAGATAATAAAATGACTGAATCTGACTGTTATGACTGGCAAAGGTCTGTCCAGATGTCCATTGCCCATGACAAGCTGGGACACCTCTTGACTGATCCAACCCCTGCCGTCTCAGGTCTAGTTTCCCCTGTCACAGATATTCATATCCGCGAGACATCGGAAAAGAACTGTGTGAAAGCCAAGTGCCTCGTGTTAGCCTCAGTTGATGGTGCATACCAGAGGCAGCACGAGAAGATGGACTTAGTCTCTATCTTCCTCCATAACAAAGATTGATATGGAGAGCAATCTCGTATCGCAAGATATGAGACCTCGAAAGAATTGCTTCAAGCGAGGTTGGCTATTGGGTCATCTGTAGGGGGCAACGTCCTTACAGAGACCAGCTCTTTTGAGCTCTCGGACCTGAAGACCACGTTGAAGAACGGGTCAGATACTGACTTAGTTCAACAGTCTCTACCTACTATCCTGAAGGAAACCAGGGAAGTAGAAAGAAAGGGAAGGGCAGAAGTTTCGGGACTGGATGTAGTAAAAGAAGGATGTTCCTATTGTTACACGAATGAACATTGGAAGAAGGATTGCAGAGCTTGCAAAGCCAGTAGCCAGAATTCGAACCATGTTGTGGCTTCGGCTTCGGGTGTGTTTGTAATAGAGAACTGTATTTCAGTTAACCCTACTTCCTGGGTATTAGATACCGGATCAGGATCTCATATCTGTAATTCATTACAGGCTCTGAGAAACCATAGGGTTATCAAGAAAGGTGATATGACTCTCAGGGTTGCTAACGGAATGAGCATGTATGCTGAATCCGTAGGGGAATATCATCTAGGACTGACAACTGGGCAGATATTGATTCTGCGTAACTGTTTTTGAGTACCAGGTGCGACTTGTAATATCATATCTGTATCCTTACTTTCTAGGGAAGGATATGATTTTACTTTTGTAAGCGATGTAGTAAACATCCACCTAAATCAAGTTCTGATTGGGTCAGGTACATTAGAAAACGGTATATACGTATTAAATCAAGCTCAGATTTTCAGTGTCTAGAACACACTTAAAAGAAAGTCTCCGGAAACAAATCAGGCTTTCTTATGGCATTGTAGACTGGGTCACATTAATGAGACACGGTTGACTAAGTTACATAAAGAAGGATACTTGGATCCGTTCGAGTACCAGTCTTATGCCACTTGTGAATCTTGTCTCATGGGAAAGATGACAAAGACTCCGTTCACTGGACACGGAGAAAGAGCAAGTGAGCTCTTGGGACTCATACATAGTGATGTGTGTGGTCCAATGTCTATACATGCGCGAAGTGGTTATTCATACTTCATTACTTTCACAGATGATTTCTCTAGGTGTGGGCATGTCTTCTTGATGAAGCACAAATCCGAGGCCTTTGAGAAATTTCGGGAATACAAGAATGAAGTTGAAAAACAAACAGGAAAAAGTATCAAGACATTAAGATCTGATCGAGGTGGAGAATACTTGAGTACCGAGTTTCTGGGTTACTTAAAAGAGAATGGAATTCTCTCTCAGCTTACTCTTCCATACACACCATACCACAACGGTGTATCAGATAGGCGGAACCGAACCCTATTGGATATGGTTCGTTCCATGATGAGTAAGGCTGAGTTACCGTGATCCTTCTGGAGTTATGCACTAGGAACAACTGCATATCTTTTGAACCAAGTTCCTACTAAGTCTGTGCCTACCACACCATATCAGATATGGAGTGGGAAGAAACCCCGTCTTAAACACTTTAAGACATGGGGGTGTCCAGCTTTTGTTAAAAAGCAGCATGCGGACAAGCTCGAGGCACGTTCAATACCGTGTAAGTTTGTGGGTTACCCAAAGAACTCCAAGGGGTATCTTTTCTATTACACAGAGGAACAAAAGGTTTTTGTTTCTCGTCATGCCCGCTTCTTGGAAACTGAGTTTTTGGAAAATCAGATAAGTGGGAACGCAATAGAACTGGAAGAAATTCCAGAACCACGAGCTATTACTGAAAGCTTAGTAGAACCAGAGGGTTCGAAAGAACAGGACATTCCTACGCCACTCCGCAGGAGTAGTAGGCAGTCTCATTCGCCCGAGAGATACTACGGTTTTCTCATAGACGAGGATAAAGAGGATTGCACTATGGATTATGGTAAGCCTACTAGCTTTCAGCAAGCCATTCATAGCGGTGAATCGGTAAAATGGCTGGATGCAATGCGGACCGAGATGGAGTCCATGTACACCAACAAAGTTTGGACTTTGGACTTTGCTCTAGAAGGGGTAAAACCCGTAGGCTGCAAATGGATCTTCAGAAAGAAGATTGGTGTAGATGGGCAGGTTGAAACCTATAAAGCTAGACTTGTAGCAAAGGGTTTTCGTCAAAGACCTGGTTTGGACTATGACGAGACCTTTTCTCCAGTGGCTATGCTCAAATCCATTCGGATCCTCCTTGCCATTGCTGCCTTCCACGATTATGAGATCTGGCAGATGGACGTAAAGACGGCTTTCCTAAATGGAAATTTGGAAGAGTGCGTCTTTATGGATCAGCCGGAGGGATTCATTCAGAGTGGGAGCAGCGGTAAAGTGTGCAAGTTGCTCAAGTCCATCTATGGACTGAAGCAGGCATCGCGGAGTTGGAACATCTGCTTTGATGATACTGTCAAGGAATTCGACTTTATCAAAAACCCAGATGAACCTTGCATTTACAGTAAGATTGTAGGGAGAACTGTGGTATTTCTCGTCTTGTACGTAGATGACATTCTCCTAATAGGAAATGATATTCCTATGCTACAGTCAGTCAAAGGATTCTTATCGCAGAGGTTCTCCATGAAGGACCTGGGCGATGCCAACTACATTTTGGGGATCCAGATCTATCGTGATAGATCTAAGAGGATATTGGGACTTTCACAGTCCAGGTACATTGACACCATACTGAAAAGATTCAGTATGGAAGATTCCAAGCGCGGTAATTTACCGGCTTGTCACGGGATCACCCTCTCCAAAGAGATGTCTCCCAAGACTGATTTGGAAAGGGATCGCATGTCTATTATACCCTACGCTTCTGCGGTAGGCTCTATAATGTATGCAATATTATGTACCAGACCAGATATAGTATACGCATTGAGCGTTGTAAGCCGGTATCAGTCGGACCCAGGGGAGAAACACTGGATAGCGGTAAAGAGCATTCTCAAGTACCTGAGAATGACTAAGGAGATGTTCTTGGTGTATGGCGGAAAAGACCTCCAGATCGAGGACTTTGCTGACTCCAGGTTCCAGAGTGACAAGGATGACTCCAAGTCCATGTCGGGTTATGTATTTACCCTCAATGGAGGGGCGGTTTGCTGGAAGAGTTCCAAGCAGGAGACCGTTGCTGACTCAACTATGGAAGCGGAGTACATAGCTGCTTGCGATGCCGCAAAGGAAGCTGTCTAGATGAAGAAGTTCCTCACGGAGCTTCAGGTGGTTCCTACCATTGTTGATCCAATACCACTGTATTGCGACAACAACTGCGCTATAGCTTTAGCGAAGGAACCCAGGTCCCATCATAAGTCCAGGCACATTTTGTGGCGGTACCACCTGATCAGGGAGATCGTAGATCGCCGGGAGATCGAGGTGAAGAGAGTAAATACGGAGAATAACACTGCAGATCCACTCACGAATGTTAGTGTATATGCCCTAGAGGCCATTACTGTATCATACTAGTTTGTATATTACTTAATGGAAGCTTGGGATATTCACCTTGTATATACAATATTGCTTAAAATAGTAGTATGCTACTTGGTTTGTTTCTACTTCAATGTGTACATGTGTTTATTTTTGTATATCGCCTATACACATTAGTGGAGCCCTTAGGATCTTTGCTTGATTACCAGCGATGTGATGGCCGTCACACTAGTGGGGCTGGGTAATCTATAAGCACATCCTTATGCAGGTCCCTGGTCGCAGGACTATCGAGACAGGGCATCGATACTCCGGAGTAGACCAGCGCATGCGCTTCTCATCCCAGTGTGGGAGACGGTCTGTCCCACAGCCGTCAGTACGTCGTACTTGAAATAGTATGCGGGTGCTCGTTAGGTTACGGGTACACTGGACAGGACTCGTCGGGAACTGACTAGTTGGTATTATGCCTATCGTCAGTTATCAGTTCCCAGGTGACATGAGTACAGCTTAGTCCGCTGACTTGACACTGTCACTTCGCCTAGAGTGTGTTCCCACTGTACTTTGATCACTACCCTACCACGGCTCAAAGGAGTCGTGCAAACAGGTAGTGGTTGGGTGCAGTCCCGAAGCACTTGGAGGCAGTGACGGTTAGACAGGATTCGTCTCTCCCGGTATTGGGGGTTGACATCGCGCTGTGTCTAGGAGAGCCATTACACGAGTAGTCCCTGGCCAGGGCAAACGAGATATTTTGGTAGGTTTCCAGTGTTATCTCAGGGTGTTTTGGGCTTCGCTCCGGCATGACTTGTACCGCTATTGGGGGACTGACGTTTACCGCCCCCTAGGCCCGCCATGCGATGTATCAGACGAACAAACCGGACTGTACGGAGAATGTCACACTCAGGCTCAGTAGGAGTTCAGATGGGTTTCGCCTCGTCGGTCTTCTTGTCGGCATTACCTGGGGACCATTACGCACAGCTAGTGCCGCTTGCGGTCTGTGGTTAAACCCACTGCCAGCGTAGTGTCGAGTCTTTAGAGTCCCACACAGAAAGCTTTTCGCCTTTAGGCAAAAGAGTAGAGGTCGCATGGTATTGCGACAGGTCGCATGGTTTTGCGACAGGGTTCGGTCACATCCGTGCACTTGTGCACGTACAGTGTCCGGACAGTTTACACTAGCGGGCTTTGGTTTAAGCCAGATCCTAGTGTACCTTTTGGGATTGGATTTAGGGTTGTTGACAGTTGACCGTTGACTATTTGACTTTTTGCTCAACCCTAATGAGAATATGATATGTGATTAACTATTATATTAATTAAGTATTATGGTGACATGGTTGTTGACTTTTGTTGACTTTGTTGACTTGTTGACTTTTATTGACTTGTTGACTTTGTTGACCGGTTGACTAGGCTTGACTAGTTGACCATCATGATAACCATAGCCATCATTTCATGGCAAAGACTTTTACTTGCTTTCTCATTTGTGTAAAATGAGTGCATGATATGATATGGTTATGGTTGCTTCAACCATCACATAAGACTTTTTTGATATGATGAGTTATCATGACTTTGGATTATGAGAGGGTGAGAGACAAAAGACTTGCTCATTCTTTCTTGCTCATTCTCTCTCTTGTTCTTAAGCTCTCTTGTTTTGCTCTCACCCTCAACCTCTTGCTCCCTCTCTTGACACTATGGTTCATAACTCTCATGAGTTGAGAATCAAGAATTATAGATAAAATCCCATTCTAATTCTTCTCTACTCATTCTAGTTCACTAGGTTTAGCAAACCAAGTGAACTAGTTTCTTCAAAGAACGAAGAAGGAGCTAAAGGTTGGAGCTTTCAGGTGGATCTATCTTCGGCGTACGGAGACGACGAGAAGAAGCCAATCGGACCACCATCGGAGCTTGAAGACGAAGGAGTTCAAGGCAAGCAAGGTATAACCCCCTAACCGAGTAGCTAGAAACTCATAGTTAGGTTGTTAGATAGATGTTTAACCAAGATCCAGGTTTTAGGTCCATGTTACCACCTCCGTAAAAATCGTTTTTTACCAAATTCCGCATTCCCGAAAGTACCGGGAGAGAAAGCATGGACTTACAGTGGTATCAAAGCCTAGTTAAACTCTATCTAACATGTTAGCAAGTAACTAGAAGATCGATCAAAGAAAATGTCCCGAAAATGAACCCCAAAAATTCGAGTTTCTGTCGATTTTTTTACTGTTCAAAAGTTGATTATTTTAGCACCTAAAATCGGCTCAGGGTTTTTTGAAGCCACTGTAGAAAAATCACCAAGTGATTCCCCTAAACGACCGCGGAAACGCGGCAATAGCTTGCTATTGCCGCGGTTCCGCGGCCTTCTTGTCCCCTCTCTGGTGTTTCTTTGCTACAGTGTGCTTCTGGAGGTATTTTGGGAATTTTGGTACATGTATTTTCAACCCAGATTTTCCAGAACGAAAATTTTATTTTGGGATCCCGAAAATCCGTATTTTTGATGGAACTTCTAAAAGACTTATGCTAATGGGTTTTCTGTAATGTGATATTTGTATTGAACGTCTACTAATCGCTATATGTCGATTAGTGGGGGTTATACAAATCTGTGATATGTAATGTGCTGGAATGTGTATATGAATATGTTGGATTGTCTCGGGTGAATAGCTGGGGGTTGTGAGACGAGAGTTTTCTTTTCTTTCAATTCATGTAAAATTGTAAATTGATGTAATAATTATTTGTATGGCCGCACAACCGGGTCGGGGTTGTAGCCGTCATTGTATAATTTCTTTTTTCTGTTTTTGCTCCTAGGATAGACCCATGGAGGGGGTGTACAAACTACCGGGTATGCCGAAGTGTCGAGTGGCCTACTCATGGAGATGAGGGAGGTTGCTACGCTTCGGGTACTTGGCGGGTAGTTTGCCGCACCCGTAGGGGTCTTGGGTGGGGTATTGGCTATTCACCGCGACCGTGTAATCTGTCTTTCGTTACAGGCTCGTACGAATTACAGATTCCTAGTATATCCAATGTATTCATCTGTGATCTGAAATGTTTATCATTGCAGTGTATCTATATATGATATTATTTAGGCGTTGCTTATGTTTTACAGACGCGCTAGCCCAGCCCCCGCTCTGTCGTTAGTTAAGTAACCTAACGGGTAATGACGGGGCCCAGTGGCGAATGCAAATGGCATAAGCGTACGTCATATTTTGGTTGTTTTCTGCAATGGTAGGATTAAATGATGGGACGCATTAAAAGAACTAATGCAAGAATATCACGCATTAAAAGAACTAATGCAAGATAATAAACCAAGTTAAAGTCGTTGGAACACTTTCGAAAAACCACTCGGTTCTTTTCAAAACCAACTTTTAAATACGGAGCTTGAGCCACTCCTTTTAAAAGCTATCTCGTTCCATCGACCAAATCAAGTTCACTACGTTCACGGTTTTGCCAAAACCATTCGTAGCCCTCCGTCGTTTCGTATGAATATTCAATAGTATTCAAGCTGTGTTTGTTGACCTTCGTCAAGGCATAGTCATTGGTAGCTGTTGGGTATTCATATGTAGCATAGATAGATGCGTTGGTTTGGGACATTCGCATTACCTTGTTGACCTTCGTCAAGGGTATATACGGGTGGATTCAAATAAACCTGGATAATGACGGGCAGAACTTGACATGTGACTTATGATTTGTTGACCTTCGTCAAGGTCATAAGACCATGGGGCAAAAATCCACATCGGGAGTTTCATAAGAACTGAAACTTGCTAGATTTGCATACCATTTGGAGTGTGATGATTCTGGTAGGATTTCTTCAGTTTCGTCACGCGATGATATTTGGATCCCGATCCTACTGTGAGTATATGCTACTCCTCGGGAAATTTCTCACTAATCGATCAATGCTATAAACTACTAGGTGCCTAGAAAGGTGTTAGCGGGGCTACGCCCCCAGGGAAAAGAGGTTCTTTAATTAAGGAACTTCACGAAAGCGTTGGAAAACCTCCCTCGAAGTACCGACACCGGCCTGGCTGAACGGTTAAGCAAGTATTGTGTGGTGGGATTGATCCCGACTAATTCTTCCTTTATGGTTTGAGGAGGGATTCGTGAAACAGTGGGAGCCATCCTGTTTAGACAAACTAAAAACCACTCTAAACTTGCAAGAGCATCATGCTGAGTGTTTCTTCTTCTCTCTCCTAATTGCAGCGACCAATCAACATGACTGGACTTAAGTTACTCCTACATAAAAATATACTGACAGGGCCAAACTACAAAGATTGGCTCAGGAATGTCAAGATGGCAATCACTTACGACAAGCTGGGGTATCTTCTTACCACCAAAGCTCCCCCTGCCCCTGGTCCCACTTCCAGCGTCGCGGATAAGGAAATCCGCAAGACTTGGGAGATTGATAGCGCGAAGGCCAAGTGCCTCGTACTTGCCTCGATGGACAACGAACATCAGAGGAGGCACGAGAATATGGACCTTGAATCCATACTTCTCCATACAAAAGAACTGTATGGAGAGCAATCTCGTATCGCAAGATACGAAGGGTCGAAAAAGTTATTTTCGGCAAAGATGGCCGTCGGATCATCAGTAGCCGAGCACGTGCTAAAGATGATCGGCTACATTGAGGAGCTCGCGGACCTAGGGACCACATTGGAGGGTGAACTCTATATGGATATAGTTCTCCAGTCCCTTCCTTCCACTTACGCCCAGTTCATACTGAACTTCAACTTAAAATAAAAAGAGGTTGAACTTTCAGAGCTCCTCAACATGCTGAGGAGCGCAGAGGGCACCCTACAGAAAGGTAGGGAAACATCCACTTTGTTTGTAGGAGGATCATCTTCTTCTAGGTCCAAGGCGAAAGCCAAGGGAAAGAAGAAGAAAGCCCCCTTCAAACCAAGGGGCGGTGTTAGTAAAGTGGATACGAAGGGAAAAGCCAAAGCAACAAAGATAGCGGGGAAGCTTGTGGATAAGGAAGAATGCTTCTTTTGTCATAAGAAAGGTCACTGGAAGAATGATTGCAGGGCCTGGAAGGCCAGAACACAGGAATTGAAGCAGGTTGCAGCTTCAGCTTCAGGTGTGTATGTTATTGAAAACTGTCTTTCAATAAACTCTACTTCCTGGGTATTGGATACCGGATCAGGATCTCATATCTGTAATTCTTTGCAGGCGTTGAGAAACCGTATTGTTTTGAAAGCAGGTGACATGACCCTCAGAGTTGCGAACGGAGCTAGCATGGATGCTAAAGCCGTGGGGGACTATCACCTGGGAATGTCAGATGGACATGTTTTGGTTTTGCGTAATTGCTTTTTTGTACCCAACGCAACTTGTAATATCATTTCTGTATCTTTAGTTTCTAAAGAAGGCTATGAATTTGCGTTTGTAAGTAATGTTGTAAACATTCACCTTAATCAAGTTCTGATTGGGTCAGGTACATTGAGTAATGGTATATACGTATTGAACCAACCACAGATTTTCACTGTCCAGAATACACACAAAAGAAAGTCTCCGGAAATGAATCAGACTTTCTTGTGGCATTGTAGACTGGGTCACATCAATGAGAGAAGGTTGACGAAGTTACATACAGAAGGGTATTTGAATGCGTTCGAATATCAATCGTATGTCACTTCTCAATCCTGTCTCAAAGGAAAGATGACAAAGACTCCGTTTACTGGACATGGAGTAAGAGCGAGCGAGCTCTTGGGACTCGTACACAGTGACGTGTGCGGTCCAATGTCTACACATGCGAGAAGCGGATATTCTTACTTCATTACTTTTACGGATGACTTCTCAAGGTACGGTTATGTCTTCTTAATAAAACATAAGTCCGAAGCCTTTGGAAAATTCCAGGAGTATAAGAATGAAGTAGAGAAACAGACCGGCAAAAGTATTAAGATTCTAAGATCGGATCGAGGTGGAGAATACTTAAGTGCCGAATTCCTGAATTACTTAAAAGAGAATGGTATTCTCTCTCAGCTTACTCCTCCATACACTCCACAACATAACGGTGTATCGGAGAGACGGAACCGAACCCTATTGGATATGGTTCGGTCCATGATGAGTAACGCTGAGTTACCGCGATCATTCTGGGGATATGCGCTAGAAGCAGCTGCGTATCTCTTGAACAAGGCTCCCACCAAGACTGTGCCTACCACCCCATATGAGATGTGGACTGGGAAGAAACCCTGTCTTAAGTATCTTAAGGTATGGGGATGTCCAGCTTTTGTAAAAAAGCAGCATGCGGACAAGCTTGAGGCACGTTCAGTACAGTGTAAGTTTGTGGGATACCCAAGGAACTCCAGGGGTATCTTTTCTATTCCGCTGAGGAACAAAAGGTTTTTGTTTCTCAGCATGCCCGCTTCTCGGAAACTGAGTTTTTGGAAACCCAGATAAGTGGGAGCACAATAGAACTGGAAGAAGTTCCAGAACCACAGACTGTTACTGAAAGCTTAGTGGGACCAGAGGGTTCAACAGAACAGGACATTCCTACGCCGCTCCGCAGGAGTAGTAGGCAGACTCATCCGCCCGAGAGATACTACGGTTTTCTCATAGACGGGGATAGAGAGGATTCCATCATAGATTATGATGAGCCTACTAGCTTCCAGCAGGCTGTTCAGAGCGTTGACTCAGTGAAATGGCTGGATGCAATGCGGACCGAAATGGAGTCCATGTACACCAACAAAGTATGGACGTTGGACATTGCTCCAGACGGGGTAAAACCCGTAGGATGCAAGTGGATCTTCAAAAGGAAGATTGGTGTAGATGGACAGGTTGAGACCTATAAAGCTAGGCTGGTAGCAAAGGGTTTTCGTCAAAGACCTGGCTTGGACTATGACGAAACCTTTTCTCCAGTAGCCATGCTGAAATCCATTCGGATCCTTCTTTCCATTGCTGCCTTCCACGATTATGAGATTTGGCAGATGGACGTAAAGACAGCTTTTCTAAATGGAAATTTAGAGGAGTGTGTCTATATGGACCAGCCAGAGGGTTTCATTTAGAGTGGGAGCAGCGGAAAGGTGTGCAAGTTGCTTAAGTCCATCTATGGACTAAAGCAGGCATCGCGGAGTTGGAACATCTGTTTTGATGAGACGGTCAAAGAATTTGGCTTTATCAAAAATCCAGATGAACCATGCATCTATAGTAGATTTGTAGAGAGAACTGTAGTTTTTCTCGTTTTATACGTGGATGACATTCTCTTAATAGGAAATGACATTCCTATGCTACAATCTGTCAAGGGGTTCTTGTCACACAGGTTCTCCATGAAAGACCTGGATGATGCCTCGTACATTCTGGGTATCCGGATCTACCGTGACAGATCCAAGAGGATATTAGTACTTTCACAGTCCAGGTACATCGACACCATACTGAAGTGATTCAGTATGGAAGATTCCAAGCGCGGTAACCTACCGGCTTGTCACGGGATCACCCTCTCTAAAGAGATGTCTCCCAAGACTGATTTAGAGAGGGATCGCATGTCTATTATACCCTACGCTTCTGCGGTAGGCTCTATAATGTATGCGATGTTGTGTACCAGACCGGATGTAGCTTATGCACTGAGTGTGGTAAGCCGGTATCAGTCAAACCCTGGGGAGAAACACTGGATAGCGGTAAAGAACATTCTCAAGTACCTGAGAAGGACTAAGGAGATGTTCTTGGTGTATGGCGAAAAGGACCTCCAGATCGAGGCCTTTGCTGACTCCAGCTTCCAGAGTGACAAGGATGATTCCAAGTTCATGTCGGGTTTTGTCTTCACCCTCAATGGAGGGGCGGTGTGTTGGAAGAGCTCCAAACAGGAAACCGTTGCAGACTCGACGATGGAAGCGGAATACATCGCTGCATCTGATGCCGCAAAAGAAGCTGTCTGGATGAGGAAGTTCTTGAAAGAACTTCAGGTGGTTCCGTCCATTGTTGATCCAATACCTCTGTATTGCGACAACAACGGGGCTATAGCTTTAGCGAAGGAACCCTGGTCCCATCAGAGATCCAGGCACATCTTGAGGCGGTATCACCTGATCAGGGAGATCGTGGATCGCCAAGAGATCGAGGTACGGAGAGTCGCTTCAGAAGATAACACTGCAGATCCATTCACCAAGGCCCTGCCCCAGACTCAGTTCGAGCGGCTGATCGAGATGATAGGTCTTCGATACGCCAGTACATGGCCTTAGTGCAAGTGGGAGATTGTTAGTGTATATGCCCTAGAGGCCATTACTGTATCATATTAGTTTGTATATTACTTAATGGAAGCTTGGGATATTCACCTTGTATATAAAATCTTGCTCAAAATAGTAGTATGCTACTTGGTTTGTTTCTACTTCAATGTGTAAATGTGTTTATTTTTGTATATCGCCTATACACATTAGTGGAGCCCTTAGGATCTTTGCTTGATTACCAGCGATGTGATGGCCGTCACACTAGTGGGGCTGGGTAATCTATAAGCACATCCTTATGCAGGTCCCTGGTCGCAGGACTATCGAGACAGGGCATCGATACTCCGGAGTAGACCAGCGCATGCGCTTCTCATCCCAGTGTGGGAGACGGTCTGTCCCACAGCCGTCAGTACGTCGTACTTGAGATAGTATACGGGTGCTCGTTAGGTTACGGGTACACTGGATAGGACTCGTCGGGAACTGACTAGTTGGTATTATGCCTATCGTCAGTTATCAGTTCCCAGGTGACATGAGTACAGCTTAGTCCGCTGACTTGACACTGTCACTTCGCCTCGAGTGTGTTCCCACTGTACTTTGATCACTACCCTACCACGGCTCAAAGGAGTCGTGCAAACAGGTAGTGCTTGGGTGCAGTCCCGACACTTGGAGGCAGTGACGGTTAGACAGGATTCGTCTTTCCCGGTATTGGGGGTTGACATCGCGCTGTGTCTAGGAGAGCCATTACACGAGTAGTCCCCGGCCAGGGCAAACGAGATATACTGGTAGGTTTCCAGTGTTATCTCAGGGTGTTTTGGGCTTCGCTCCGGCACGACTTGTACCGCTATTGGGGGACTGACGTTTACCGCCCCCTAGGCCCGCCATGCGATGTATCAGACGAACAGACCGGACTGTACGGAGAATGTCACACTCAGGCTCAGTAGGAGTTCAGATGGGTTTCGCCTCGTCGGTCTTCTTGTCGGCATTACCTGGGGACCGTTACATACAGCTAGTGCCGCTTGCGGTCTGTGGTTAAACCCACTGCCAGCGTAGTGTCGAGTCTTTAGAGTCCCACACAGAAAGCTTTTCGCCTTTAGGCAAAAGAGTAGAGGTCGCATGGTATTGCGACAGGTCGCATGGTTTTGCGACAGGGTTCGGTCACATCCGTGCACTTGTGCACGTACAGTGTCCGGACAGTTTACACTAGCGGGCTTTGGTTTAAGCCAGATCCTAGTGTACCTTTTGGGATTGGATTTATCCAGTTTGCATGCGTGTTCCTCGGAACGCGGATGGGGGTGTGTATGCACAGTTGACAGGGAGGCAGAGGCAGCGGATTCTCATTAGGGTTGTTGACAGTTGACCGTTGACTATTTGACTTTTTGCTCAACCCTAATGAGAATATGATATGTGATTAACTATTATATTAATTAAGTATTATGGTGACATGGTTGTTGACTTGTTGACTTTTGTTGACTTGTTGACTTTGTTGACCGGTTGACTAGGCTTGACTAGTTGACCATCATGATAACCATAGCCATCATTTCATGGCAAAGACTTTTACTTGCTTGCTCATTTGTGTAAAATGAATGCATGATATGATATGGTTATGGTTGCTTCAACCTTCACATAAGACTTTTTTGATATGATGAGTTATCCTGACTTTGGATTATGAGAGGGTGAGAGACAAAAGACTTGCTCATTCTTTCTTGCTCATTCTCTCTCTTGTTCTTGAGCTCTCTTGTTTTGCTCTCACCCTCAACCTCTTGCTCCCTCTCTTGACACTATGGTTCATAACTCTCATGAGTTGAGAATCAAGAACCATAGATAAAATCCCATTCTAATTCTTCTCTACTCATTCTAGTTCACTAGGTTTAGCAAACCAAGTGAACTAGTTTCTTCAAAGAACGAAGAAGGAGCTAAAGGTTGGAGCTTTCAGGTGGATCTATCTTCGGCGTACGGAGACGACGAAAAGAAGCCAATCGGACCACCATCGGAGCTTGAAGACGAAGGAGTTCAAGACAAGCAAGGTATAACCCCCTAACCGAGTAGCTAGAAAATCATAGTTAGGTTGTTAGATAAATGTTTAACCAAGATCCGGGTTTTAGGTCCATGTTACCACCTCCGTAAAAATCGTTTTTTACCAAATTCCGCATTCCCGAAAGTACCGGGAGAGGTAGCATGCACTTACAGTGGTATCAGAGCCTAGTTAAACTCTATCTAACATGTTAGCAAGTAACTAGAAGATCGATCAAAGAAAATGTCCCGAAAATGAACCCCAAAAATTCGAGTTTCTGTCGATTTTTTTACTGTTCAAAAGTTGATTATTTTAGCACCTAAAATCGGCTCAGGGTTTTTTGAAGCCACTGTAGAAAAATCACCAAGTGATTCCCCTAAACGACCGCGGAAACGCGGCAATAGCTTGCTATTGCCGCGGTTCCGCGGCCTCCTTGTCCCCTCTCTGGTGTTTCTTTGCTACAGTGTGCTTCGGGGGTATTTTGGGAATTTTGGTACATGTATTTTCAAGCCAGATTTTCCAGAACGAAAATTTTATTTTGGGATCCCGAAAATCCGTATTTTTGATGGAACTTCTAAAAGACTTAAGCTAACGGGTTTTCTGTAGTGTGATATTTGTATTGAACGTCTACTAATCGCTATATGTCGATTAGTGGGGGTTATACAAATCTGTGATCTGTAATGTGCTGGAATGTGTATATAAATATGTTGGATTGTCGCGGGTGAATAGCCGGGGGTTGTGAGACGAGAGTTTTTTTTTCTTTCAATTCATGTAAAATTGTAAATTGATGTAATGATTATTTGTATGGCCGCACAACCGGGTCGGGGTTGTAGCCGTCATTGTACAGGCACATCAGCCGCTGTATTGCGACAACAACGGCGCTAAAGCTTTAGCGAAGGAACCCAGGTCCCATCAGAAGTCCAGGCACATTTTGTGGCGGTACCACCTGATCAGGGAGATCGTAGATCGCCGGGAGATCGAGGTGAAGAGAGTAAATACGGAGAATAACACTGCAGATCCACTCACGAAGGCCCTACCCCAGACTCAGTTCGAGCGGCTGATCGAGATGATAGGTCTTCGATACGCCAGTACATGGCCTTAGTGCAAGTGGGAGATTGTTAGTGTATATGCCCCTAGAGGCCATTACTGTATCATACTAACTTGTATATTACTTAATGGAAGCTTGGGATATTCACAGTTGTATAGACAATCTTGCTCAAAATGGTAGTATGCTACTTGGTTTGTTTCTACTTCAATATGTGCATGTGTTTCTTTTAGCATATCGCTTATACATATTAGCAGAGCCCTTAGGATCTTTGCTTTATTACCAGCGTTGTGATGGCAGTCACACTAGTGGGGGCTGGGTAATCTACAAGCACATCCTTATACAGTTCCCTAGTCGTAGGATTATCGAGACGGGGCATCGATACTCCGGAGTAGACTAGGGTATACGCTTCTCATCCCAGCACGGGAGGTGGTCTGTCCCACAGCCATCAGTACGTCGTACTGGAGATAGTATGCGGGTGCTCGTTAGGTTACGAGTACACTGGACATGACTCGTCGGGAACTGTTGGTTGGTATTATCCCTGTCGTCAGTTATCAGTTCCCAGGTGACATGAGTACAGCTTAGTCCGCTGACTTGATACTATCACTTCGCCTCGAGTGTGTTCCCACTGTACTTAGATTACTACCCTACCATGGCTCAAAGGAGTCGTGCAAACAGGTAGTAGTTGGGTGCAGTCCCGAAGCACTTGGAGGCAGTGACGGTTAGACAGGATTCGTCTCTCCCGGTATTGGGGGTTGACATCGCGCTGTGTCTAGGAGAGCTATTACACGAGTAGTCCCTGGCCAGGGCAAGTGAGATATACTGGTAGGTTTCCAGTGTTATCTCAGGGTGTTCTGGGCTACACTCCGACACGACTTGTACCGCTATTAGGGGACTGACGTTCACCGCCCCCTAGGCCCGCCATGCGATGTATCAGACGAACAGACCGGACTGTACGGAGATTGTCACATACAGGCTCAGTAGGAGTTCGGATGGGTTTATCTTGTCGGCCTTCTTATCGACATCTACCTGGGGACCGTTACGTACAGCTAGTGCCGCTTGCGGTCTGTGGTTAAACCCTCTGCCAGCGTAGTGTCGAGTCTTTAGAGTCCCACACAGAGAGTTTCCCTGCACTGAGCGAAACGTGTAGAGGTCGTATGGTTTTACGGCAGGGCTGCGATCACTTACGTACACTTGTGTGTGTATGCTGTTCGGGCAGGCAATACTGGTGGGCTTTGGTTTAAGCCAGATCCTAGTATTGCATGGATGGATTTGTTTTGTCTTCAGTGCATTCGCATTCTACGGAATGCGGATGTGGGTGTGTATGCACAGTTGTGAGGAGCGAAGAAGGAGGAGGTGCCACATTAGGGTTTTGGCAGTTGGTTCGGCCAAAACCGTTATGTGGCACGCTCATTAGGGTTTTGGCAATTCGTTTGATCAAAACCATTATGAGCCGGAGACATTGTTTACTAATCCTTTTAGTGATAATATTATGATGGCTAATTGCTTTGACCATTTGACCACCTTGACCACTCTAGACTATGTTGACCCGTTGACCAAAGTTGACCTTGACCTTCATGAGAGGTCTACACACTTCTTTGGTTTTCTTTTTATTTCTTGAGTTATGAAAATGGTCAAGTCATTAGTGCCATCAACTTTATCATGATAGGATTAGTAATGATAGTTTTGGTGTATTATTGCTACCATGGTTCATTTTCTTTAGGTAATCTTTTTCATTTCTCTTTTCTCACTCTCTCTCTTGAAAGTGAGAAGAAAAGAAGAGCTCCATGGTTGCTTGTTCTCCTCCTTCTTCCTCCTCTTGATTTCTTCTTTTGATCTCATGTGTTGAGAGAAAAAGAATCCACATAGACAAACACCTCCATCTTTCTCTTCTACACAACCTAAGACATCAAGACTAGCGATCTTGTTTCCCTAGTTGCCTCGGCTCGAGGTGGAGCTCGGTGTACATCTCTCGGGTGGATCATCTTCGACTGAAGAAGGCCGCGGAGGTGACCAAGATCCGGATCGACCCTCGGAGCGTAGATGGATGAGCCGGACAGCGGAGATAAGACCCGAAGGACCGGTTTCGTGAGGTATAATTTCTACGGCATAGTAGTTAACGCCTCTAGTTGTTTGCTAGTTTCTTGTTTAGCAAAGATCCGGCTTTTAGTCCATGTTGCCTTTGCGCTAAATAATTGTTTTTCGCCGTTTCCGCCTCCCCGTAAGAGCCGGGGTGAGCAACGTGGATTTACAGTAAGTTATTGGGAATTATGTGATCATCCTCATTATATTGGAATTCGTTGTAATTGGTGATATTTGAGGAAATCGCCTGGGTTGTTTGCCGGACGGCAAATATTTGGTTTTGAATATCCGTTGTTATGCACCAATTTCAAATTGATATATCTGTACGTCTATTTTTATAGAGTGAGATATACCTTTTTGAAATTACGTCTATGACATTTACCTATATCAGTGGATGATTAGGTAAGGAGCATTAAACAGCGGTGTAATTCTTCTTAACCATAAGTACAGTTTTCAACCTACGACACACAGGGATTGAGTTATTAGACTTAAGGGACTTATACAGAGTGTTGTATGTTGTCTAGTGTCCATCAGGACAGAGGGGTTGGTACTCGTACTATATTCTGTTTACTTGTGACTTCTCTGGTTCTTAGACATGTGTTTCGTAGAAACACAAGGTCCAAGTTTTGAGAAGTTATAGGTATATGAATAAAGTAGAGAAACAGGTGTTGCAAGTATCAGGTTTCTTCGAGATGATCGAAGATGTAGATACTTGTGTATGGTAGTCAGTTAATAGTAATGATTAAGAAACTTGCTTCTCTTTCAGGTTACTCATAATTGGAAGCACTCCTAAGTTGAGTAATGCTGATCGACCTCTCTCCATTTAGTTGACATGCACTGGAGACAGCTGCATGATTTGAATCTGGTTCCAATTAAATCAGTGCCTCTGTTTCTATATTGGATATAGAACAGTTCATATCTTAACGATGTTAAGGTACGGGGAGTTGTCCGGCTTATGCTTAAAACCAGACTCTGGATAACTCAAGGCACGTTTCTGTAATGGTTGTTTGTGGGTTGACCCGAGCTATGACGAGGGTTGACTTTCTACCATCTGGAAGATCAATAGTGATATTGTTCTTGACTCGCCACAGTTTTGATAAAAATGGATTTTTTCAGAAAACAGTAGTGGGAGTATAATAGAACTGGAGTGATTCCAGAACCACAAACGATTACTGAAAATTTAATAAGAACCTAAAGATTCAATCTGGTTTGACATTCCATTGGCCACTGCGCAGATATGGTAGGTAACCTCAGGCACCCGAGAGGTACTCCGGTAGCCTAAAGGACGGTGACAGGGAGTTTCTTGTTTACCTAGACTTGACACTACTGTTGTTCCAGGCTATGAGACCCGGCAGGAGGATGAGTATAGCGTCGTTCTGAACTGGTTTTAGAAGTGTACGTGTATATGACTTTGCCAAAGGGTTGTCGTAGTCAGTGGGAGCAGCGGAAGCATAGTGGACAAGTAGCTTATGTCTATTTATAGACTAAAGCAGATATTGCGGAGATAGATCATTTATTTCTGATGTCACAGTCATAGGTTTGACTTCATCAGAATAGGGGATAGATCTGTTAAGAAGGTAATAGGGTGTTATGTCCTGGTATTTGGATGACATACACAGAGTAGGAAGTGAAATTCCTATACTACGATCGGTTATACTTTGGTTGTCACACAGTGGTTTCTCCACAAAGGACTTGGATATTATATCAGACATTCTGGTTACTAGATCTATGGTTTTAGATCTAGATTTGGGTAGTTTCCCAATCTGGGTACTTAGACAGCATTCGAAAGGTGTTTTAGAATGGACGACTCCTGGCACGGTAGTATACCTGCAGGTGATAGAGTCACCCTCTCTAAAGGTGTCTTACAGACTAAAGGGAAGATGGATGTGCATGATTGGCAGATCACTTGCTTAGGCAATTGAGTCAATCATGAGATGTCAAGTACCACACCAGATGTTGTTTTTGCAGTAGATGCAATAAGTTGATAATAATCCAATCCTGGAAAACCAATCGGAAGCAGTTTTAGAACATAAGTGGATGTTCTAGGGATATGATAACGGTATCCTCCTTCGGAAGACAGTTATCATTTCAGGCTTCCAAGGTGACCTGGATGACAGAGAGGTAGTCAGAGTTATAGTTTTCCCTCTGACGAGGGGCAGTATTTTGGACAGGTGGTCCAGGAGGATACTGAGGGAGGCATAGCGCAGGATACTGATTAAGTTCAGTTGACGATACGGTCCAAGAAGTTTGGATTTGGAGTTCATTTATGAGCTAGGTCCCATCAGATATCCAGACATATTCTGAGACAGGTATTACTCATTTCGGGATATGGCTTTCTCCGCGAACTTGAGATAAAGAGAGACAAAGAAAGAAACATCAGAGCGGATCCACTCACTGAGGCTATTCCTCGAACGCAATAGTTTCATAAACGAGCTTTGTGAGACTGACTAGTAGAGGAGTTGGGTGTTCGGTATCACACGGGCTGTGAGCATGCGACATCGTAATAATTAGCCTTGAGTGCAAGTAGGAGATTGTTGGAGATAGTGCCCTCAGAGTCAATTATTGGATCACAGGCATGTGATTACAATGATTGAGGGAGGACCTATACCGGTAGGACAGTCTTACTCAAGATGATAGTATGCTATCTGGTTTATCTTTATCATCGTGTACTGATTTAGGTGACGTTACGGATCACTATTCCACGTTGGTATAGCCCTTAGGATTCTTGCTTGACGGCCGGCAGTATGATGGCGATCATATACGTGGGAGCTGGGGTCTATAAGCACATCCTTAAAGTGGTCCCTAGTCGTGGGAGTTTTCGAGACAGGGCATCGATTCTCCGGAATAGACTAGTGTATACAGTCGAGACCCCGACGAGGGGCAGTGGCCGGTCTCACAAGCCACTGGTGTCAGTTGGTTCACCTAAGATGTATACAGGTGCTCATTGGGTTATGAATACACCGGACAGGACTCGCCGGGAACATACTAGTTGGTCTTATACCTGACGTCAGATTGCAGTTCCCTGGTGACATGTGTACAGGTTAGTTCATCGACCTGAGATCGTCATTTGTCTCATGTGAGTTCCCACTGTACTTTGATTGCTACCCTACCACGGCTCAAAGGAGTCGTGCAAACAGGTTTTAGTTGGGTACAGTCCCAAGCCACATGGAGGCAGTGAGTGGATCTGCAGGGGTTCCTCTCTCCCGGTATTGGGGGTGAGGTCGCGCTGTGTCTAGGAGAGCCATTACACGAAGTCCTTAGACAAGGCAGGAGATTTACTGGTAGGTATTCCAGTAGTATCTCAGAGCGTTCTGGGCTACACTCCGACACGACTTGTACCGCTTTTGGGGGTCTAACTTTTACCAACCCCCTAGGCCCGCCATGCGATGCTCATAGACGAACGGACCGGACTGTATGGATATTGTCACTGACAGGCTCAGTAGGGTGTCAGGATGAGTTCGCTCATCGACTGGTCAATACCTGGTAGCCCGTTACGTATGGCTAATACCTCTGACGTGCTAGTGGTTAAATCCACAGCCAAAGTATTGACGAGTCTTTAGAGTCCCCAACAAACCGTTTCTCAAGTTTCGGGCGAAACGCTGTAGAGGCCGTATGGAGATATGGCAGGGTTCGATCATATACGTGCGGTATTGCACGGATCATGATCGGACGGATAATACTAGTGGGCTTTGGTTTAAGCCGGATCCTAGTATTGTACAGTGTAAATTTTGTCTCGTTGCATTTGTATTCGGTCGGAATACAAATGCGGGTATGTATATACAGTCGCGGGGTTTTCCTGTAATTTATTACGGGATCGCTTTTTGAAGTTGCCAGTTTGTATTTCGTTTCGGCGATTTTCCTTTGTTTCTTTCCTTGGCTGAAAATTGGTGGAGGAGGGCTTATTTGCAAATGTGCAAATTGGCATTGTGGAGGGTGGTCTTTGTAAATTGTTGCTTCATGATGATTCTACCATCCTTTGACTTTCATTGGTTCATCATGACTTGCTTTATATGATGGGTTGAGTTATGAGTTTTTGATTGGACTTAGGAGTGATCATTGTTTGTCATCATCACCCTTTTCTCTCTCTTGCATGATTGCCCACTCCCTTTCTCATTCTCCATAGCAAGGGCCGACCACAATTGTATGGGAAGGGGGATTCATTTTGTAGGAAAAATATGGTTCTCATTTGGCTTGGCTTGCAACATTTTTTCCTTACCCTCTCCAAAAGTTCATACCTTCCCTAATGGAAACTTCATAACCCTTTGAGACAAAGTGATCTACACTTAGCCTACAACATTTTTGGACACGTCGGCTCGCCAACTTCGTGCCCGAGTTGCCTCGGTCCAGAGGTGGGAGCCCGTAAAAGAACCCGGCGATGTGGTGCCCTTCCGATGAGGAGATGAAGACCGGAGATTCCGCGGGGAGATCGGGATGACGACGAGAAGACCGAAGGACACGGATCGCTCGGTATATCTCTCTACCCCTTCTCTAGTTAGCTAGCATTAGGTTAATGGCCCGATTCGGGTTTTAAAGTCCCCGGTAGCGCCGGTTCTAGTTTATAGAAAATTTTTGGTTTCCGCATTTTGGCCTCGTTCAGACGGCCGGGGTGCTGCCGTGCACTTACACGTTTGACACGTGGCGCACAGCGCAGAGCACAGCGCAACCTGCGCTAGCGCAACCGTGTTTGATACGTGGCGCGCAGCGCGCCTAGCGCTGGATCTGAAGCGTTAATTCAATTTTTGAATTTTGAATTTTTAAAACAGAGCTTTGCTCTGATTGGGGAACGGAGACCCCAGTGCAGCGAGTTTTACGAGCGAAACGGATTTAAAAGTCAAGTTTTATTAAATAAAACTTTATCAAATTTAATAAATAGAGAATCTATAATTAAACTTAAAAAGAAGAAGTTTTTAATCATAAAATGAGGCTCTGATGTCTTTTTAAAGACCGAAAGTAGGGGTGAGCTGCCTAGGGCGAAGTGCACCTGGCGCTAGCGCATCTGTGTTTGACACGTGGCGCACAGCGCGTCTAGCGCTGAATCAGAAGCGCTGCTTCAACTTTTAGATTTTGAATTTCAAAACAGATCTTTGCTCTGATTGGGGGAAACAAATGCCCCTCCCCCCACCGTTGCGCTCACGTGGCGCACACGTGAGTGCAGCGGTGGCAGCATCTGAACCCTTGGATCTACTCAGAAGTTGAAGAGGCTGTTCAATGCCTATAAATAGGACCTTTGGTCCCTTAGATGATTATCATCTTCCTTCTTTGAGAATTTCTGTTCAGAGCACAGCTCTTATGTTCAAGAACTTTTTCAAGAGTAAAGACTCTGTCAAAACTTAGGTAAAGTTTAAAACTTTTAATAAACTAGGGTTTTACCCATTATCAGAGCCTTGCTCTTCATAGATCTTTGATCTACAGAAAACTCTTTTAGGGTTTCATTAATAAATCTTTGCTCTCTTCAGATCATAGATCTCAAAATGTTTTTAGGGTTTAACCCATTTATAGAGCTTTGCTCTCTCAAATTGTGTTGATTTGTTAATCTTTGATGAAGAACTCTTAAGAGTTTTATTCATGGGTTTCAAATTCATTAAAAGCTTTTCTTTCAGGGTTCCCGATGGGTTAATTCATCTTCTTCGCAGGGCATGGCTATTAGAATTCTCGTGGAATTTTAAAGAAATTCCTCTCATAATTGACTTTGACAGGTGTCACTCCTGTCTGCAGAGCATTGCTCTCGAGGAGTTTAACTCCTTGACCCGAGGGGTCGCTTATTAAATGAGATTCCTTTTTTAGGATTTCTCGCAAATTCGAATTTGTTAGGTGTCATAATTAGAATTTGTTTTCTCTATAGGGATATCAAGAGACATTTAAATCCCTGTTCCTGTTTTTAATAAGAATTTTCTTAATCAGTCTGTCCGCTAACTCTTGCTGATTTTCTTTTTCAGACGTTATGGACGCTCATATGTATGACCTTGATGAGATTATCTCTTATAGCAACATTCGCGTACTCGGTCGTTCTCAAAACCGAGAGTTCACAAACGCCCAGTGTGCCGAAATCATGGGTCGTTTTGACGCATACAATGGTCGACTGCTTCCTCGACGTTCCTCTCTCTTGAAGCTTATTATGGGAGCGATCTGGGGAGCACTTCCTCTATTCTGTACCGGCATGCCGCTTAAGGCATTGGATGATGCCAAAGACAAAGTGCACTCGGTGTATCTGATGCGCCTAATCTCAAAGAAAAGGCGAGACAATCTTGTTGATCTTCTGCATCAGGCTTTTTAACAGGCGGCAATACTCGCTGCCTATCGAAGGGTGGAGGACATCAGTGAGGACCCCGACGCTTATGATCGCGAGAGGAAGCATACTAGGATGGTTCGAAAGGCCTGGAACATTTTAGATGGCCTTACTTTTGAATTTCTCAATCCATGCCCTGGATTTGAGGTTTTACCATTGTAATCATTTTGATAATGTTTTCGTTTACTGCTTTCATGATTGTAAGAACTTTTCGAAGTATGAATGGAAAATTCCTCATTTCAGCGTGTTTTATTTTATATACTAAATATTTTGCACATGCATGAACGGGTATGCTTCGAACGCTTAACCAAATGTGAATCAAATGTTCTCCTTGTCGCTTTCTTCTCTTTTCTTTTGTTATCAGCATGTCACCTTAGAAAGCATAGCCGGCAGATGATAGATTGAGCATCTTGTTTTGGCTTCTTCGAGGGATAGTGATGGCTTAGAAAGCAGGTTCGGATCTGCTGCCTAAGACTTTTCAATTTAATGGGCAGTGAGGGTCTCATGAAGATTTTTCTCCCTACGAGTCATGAGGATCTCGCAGGTGCATTTTCTCCTTAAGAATCGTGAGGATTCCTAAGTGTGGTTTCTCTTGAAAGTCGTAAGGATCTCACAAGAGAAATTTTCCTTCTTACCAGTCGAGAGGACTCGTAAGTGGTTGTTTCCCTCCTTATCGAGATTGGACTTTGGAGAGTGTGACCTGTTAATAGTATGCAGGAGTCCATTTTGAACCGACTTGAAGGGCCCAGTGCTTAGGAAACAGGTTTTTAATCCCCATTGCATAAGGCTTTGCCTTACGAGTCAAAATGAATCGAGAAGTTCTTGCAAGGATGTCCTAACGTCACAGTTAACCTCTGCTCTTTACGACAAAGGTCCGTTAGGGTCTGTGGTACTAGGATTTTGTCCGTCGTACCGTCGCATTGGCTGATGTATTCCTCGATAGGTAATCTTGCAGTTCGATTAGCCTTACGACTGTCGTGACTCTGATCCCTTCAGGGGCTGGACAAGACGTCTTCAAGCAATCTTCCTAGGCAGTTTGACCATCGGAAGAGCAAGCGTTAGGAATTTTTCCATGCAGCTTTTTATTTGAGGTTAGGCTCATTTTGGAGAGCCCCAATGAGCATAACTACTCCACGCTGGTGTGGGATGATCTCCGATAGTCTTTCTGGTTTTATATGAGTTGCCGTCAAGACCCTAAAGCTAGGAATTTGGCATTCGCTTCGTTGGTTGGCATTGCGTCTGCTGTATCGAGACGAATGTCGCAGTTGTCTCTAGGTTGTTGGTGAAGCGTCGAGATTTGGAACTAGGGATTTTGCCGTGGCTCCGTTGTTTGATTATCACGTCGGAATCCTGCTGGAGGAAGAACGCTATGGTGACATCTCGTCTGCTATATCGAAACGAACGTCGAGGTGGTGACCATTCTATGTGAGATGATCTCCGGTGGCCTTTAAGGTTTTATATGAGTTACCGTCAAGATCCTGAAACTAGGAGTATGGCCTTCGCTTCATTTGCTTTGGCGTGTCCGAATCTTGTTGGAGGAAGGACGCTGTAGTGACATCTCGTCTGCTGTAACAAGACGAATGCTGCGGTGGAGTTGGGATTTTGCCATTACTCTGCTTTGTTTCGACCATGGGTTCTTTTGTTGACGTTTCATCTGCATCCTGCTGGACTGCGAAGGAACGCCGTTGTTAGCATTGCGTCTGCTGTAACGAGACGAATGTTAAGGTGGAGCTGGGATTTTGCCGTCACTCTGCTTTGTTTTGACCATGAGGTCTTTTGTTAACGCTGCATCTGCATACTGCTAAACTATGAAGGAACGCCGTTGTTGACATTTCATTTACTGTATCGAGACGAATGTTGAGGTGGAGTTGAGATTTTGCCATCACTCCGCTTTGTTTTGACCATGAGGTCTTTTGTTGACGTTGCATCTGCATCTTGCTGGACTGTGAAGGAACGCCGTTGTTGACATTTCGTCTATTTTATCGAGACGAATGTCGCGGTGGAGCTAGATTTTGCCATCACTCCGCTTGTTTTGACCGTGGGGTCTTTTGTTGACGATGCGTTTGCGTCCTGCTGGACTGTGAAGGAACGCCGTTGTTGACATTTCGTCTACTGTGTCGAGACGAATGCTGAGGTGGTCTCTAGGTTGTCTGTGAACCGTTGATCAGTCGAAAATACTGGATTTTTAACACGACAATTTCCCTATCTTTTGCATTCATCTAGAGGTGTTCGGTATTCATATTGCACATATTAGCAAAACACTTGTAAAATACTGAATTACCTGTACATTATACTAAAACCGACATTTTTGGGGAAATTGACTGTTTATCATGGAATTACATCATTCTTGTATTGCGCAACACTTGTTTCGAAGTCTGTGCAGGAAATTCTAAGAGAAAGGCCAAAGTTGTCAAAATGCTGATAAAAAAATACGCCAACTCAAGGATTTGAAATCTGGCAATAATCTAGAAGACATTCAGGGAATCAACATATCATAAAGTACACCTGAAGACTGAAGAAGAAAATACATGAAGTTTCAAGCCCTAGCCCTCCTATTGAGCCGCGGATCCACGGTGGGTATGACACGTCAGCAGAAGTTCTTCAGTTCAGCTCTCTTCTCTCAAGTCAAGTACCCCTTTGAGCTACTGCAATTGCCAGAACACTCCAGAACATTCTGCCAGATCAGCAAGCCCTTTGATCTAAGCTAATGATGTCCTAGCTTCCAAAGCAAGCTTCTCCTTAACTATCTTAAGAGCCTAGAACCTTCTCCCTAACCTCCTAGCTTAAGGTGGAAGCTAAACCCTAACTAACTAGTTTTAGAGGTTTCTACCTAACTAACTAGCTTACAAGGGAAGCTAACCTAATCCAACCTTCTTAAGGAAGCTAATCATTCCTAAGCCTATAAAAGGGACCCTAGGCCTCACTTGAAAAAGTTGTTCAACAATTCTCCCCACAAGTTGAGTGACACGACTTGTGACTCAAACCATAACCCTAATCCAATCAAAAAGCCAAAAGTTCAAGATCTTTGAGTTCAATTGAAGCAAGAATCCTTCAAAGCCTTTAGAAGCGAAGACGGACTTCATCGGAGCAAGTGTTCAAAGCCGATCCGCGACTCAAGGAGCCGAAGCGACGCCAAATTCGACGATCTAGTTCCTTCCTTTTGTAAATTCAAGAGAGTTGTAACGAATTTGTCGATAAATAAAGGTGAAATTCTTTTATCTTGCTTTCTTTAAATTCAAGCATTATGATTCAATCTAGATTCTTGAATGTGTTCTTTGTGATGATGCTTGAGTAAACTCCGCTCGTGGAGGAGTCGAAACAAATCAATAGATGATGAAGTTGACGAATCTTTAAACATTTTCTTAAGTTCTATAACGTTTGTAAATTCTTGAAAATCGAATGATCGATGATCTAGTTTCGAGGCGAAATGCTTTCTTGATTATTTTCGCATGGAACTAGAGATCAACGATCGATCATTTGATTTCCTAGAAGCTATCTTATGAATGAGATTCATCGAATGGACAAAGGATAAGATGAGGAAACCCTAATTCTTCGCAAGATCCTTAATCCTCGATAAATCGTCATCGATCTAGCATCAATTCGTTAATGGATAAGAAAAGGTAATTGCTAATCTTCTTCACATCTATAGATTTAATCGACTCCTGCGAGCTTCACTTCAATTCTTGAAACTAAAATCGATTGGAATTCTATCACTTCTTGATTCTTGATTTTTAACGCTTTCTTGATTCTTGATTAGATCTAGTTGATTCTTGAAATTTATTGATATAAATCTTGAATCGTTTTCTTTTCTTTTCTATTAAATTTTCAATTCAAACAAAACAAATACGAACGAATCTCACAATCCCTGTGGACGATCCGAACTTACTAACGCGCTACATCCGACACCGTTATTGATTGCGGTCAAAATATTTTTTGTTGTGATTTCTATATACAATTTTCTATAAACCGACACACAATCGGAAAATCGTACCAATCAAATGGCGCCGTTGCCGGGGATCGTGCGCTAATTCGTTCTTTATTGAAATTTTAGTTGAAAAGATTTATTCCATTATAATCTTGAGATCAAAATTCGCGCAAAATCTAAACGTGTTGTTGTGATTTGTTGTGAGGAAATCTGGAAGCTGTGGAGCAAGTGAAATTTTTTCAGATCATTCCAGAGAGCTGAGGGAGTGAACATAAGCTTGTACACAAAATTTTGTGCAGTGAACAGTAAGAAGCGCGGCGGATCCGTGGTGTAAGCGAGGAATTGCGGCGGAACCTCGGTGGTACAGTAGAAACACTGTACCAAATTTCCTCAGGTGACTTCTTACTTTTTTATCTCCTTCTTCATCTGCTCCAATTAACAATTTATTGCAGGGTTCTTTGCAAAATTCGCAGCGCCGCAAAAAAAAGAAAAATAAATTGTGGGTGTTTTTGGTTTTTGGTTTTTGGTTGTTTGCATATTAATACGGACATTAAGGGGCAAAGACCAAATCCAGATTAGGTAGGGAGTTCATTACCCTTTCTAAGCCCCAAAAATCACAAACTTGCATCCGCATTTACCCTCATTAACTAAAAAATATTTAGAGATGACTCTAAGGACCGTCGCGCTCACTTAGGACAAGAGAAGGCCGTGGGTAATTCATTGCTTATCCGCGTTTCTTTTGTGGTGTCTAAGGCAAGTGTGTCGAAGGCTAGTGGTTACTTAATTACGCCCACTACTTACGTAGTGGAGAATCTCCCACTTACCTGGCACTTACCTGGCCACAGGAGAGACAAAGAGGCAGTGGAGGATTTATCCCGCGACTTGTCTTTTGGTAGTTAGGAGCGGTCTAGAGCTTTGTCCTAGGCGACTAATAGAATTAGGGTTTTGCTTGTTGCATTTGTTGTGATCGCATCGTATTTTCAAAAATGCGTATCATTTTTCAAAACAAACACCGCATTCATTCATTTTCCCTAATTATAAGTCACGCTGCCACTTGTACTAACCCTTTTTAGTGCAAGATAGGCTGGACACGGGATTTTAGTGCCCGTTTAGTCCGCGTTCCTCCTATCGACTCCGAAGTCGGTATTTCTCCATTTACTTCTTCTTTACCCACCACCACACCCACACCGATGGATCCGTCTCCATCGAACCTCTTTACCACTACTCTGCCGCCGTCCGTAGGTGCGCAGAATCCACCCCGCATCTCTCTCCAAGAGAGGTGCTATCCTTTGCGAGGTCCTCTTTCGACCTGCTTATCCATTCCACCAGCCAACGGGGATAATTTTGAGATTAAACCCCAATACATCAACCTTCTACCCAAATTCCACGGTCTCGAGACTGAAGACGCATACGTCTTTATCAACAAATTTGAAAATGTATGCGCAATGATGGGTACGTCACAACTTTCAGTGGATGCTATGCGTCTACGTCTTCTTCCATTTACCTTGTGCGATATAGCCGAGAAGTGGCTGTATAACACTACCACACATTCCATTATGAATTGGGAAGAATTCGTTGCGGCATTCCTTAAGAAATTCTACCCTATGCAAAAGACAGCTCGAATCCGTAGCGAACTAAATCAATTCACCCAGCTTCCGACTGAACCATTCTCAAAATTCTTTGAACGCTTCAAGGATCTTTTGGTTCAATGTCCACATCACGGCATCCCGAGATGGGATCTTTGCCGAATTATATATGAGGGCATTAACCATACCACTAAACAAAACCTTGAAAACATGTGTCAAGCCACCTTTATGACCAAGGATGATGGGGAAGCTTGGAAATTTTCAGAAGAGTTCGTTGAAAAATCCTTACAGTGGGAGAGTGGAACCCAGTCATCGTCTAGGGGTGGCGTACACCAAATTGACGTGTCCATAGGTGTTCGAGCTGAGATGGCAGCAATGCAAAAGAAGCTCGAGGCTATGGAACACAATTTTTTAGCAGCCTCCCTAAATCCGATGTCACTCCCCAAAACTGTATGTGGGTGCTATTCTGATCCTTCTCACTTAACGGAAGAATGTCCATTAAACTCTCCGTTTCAAGGTCATGAGCATACCAATGCCGCATTTCAAAGACCTAGAAACGATCCATATTCTTCCAGGTACAATCAGGGTTGGAGGAATCACCCGAACTTTGCTTGGAACCAATTCCAATCTCAAAACACGGTTCCAAATCCGAATCATTTCCAAAGGGCTCTTCCACCACAACAGCAACCACTTCAACTCACTCAGCACCCCTACCAGTCACAAAATTTTCAAAACCAGGTCAATACTCCTGCACCGTCTAATCCTATGCAGTCGACCTGTTCTGACGAATTCTCTCAATTCACTCAAACCATGAAATCACTCTTGTCAAATTTCATAGAGGTTTCGGCTAAGGTTTGATCTTCCGTCAGTGAGATAAAGAAAAACTTAGCGTCCCAAGCTGAGAGTATCAGATCGATAGAAGCTGAAATTGCATGACTTAAAGCCGAAATGAGTGCGAGAGAAAAAGGGAAACTTCCGTCTCAACCCCTACCGAATCCTGGGCATTACAATGTAAATGCCATCACAACGTTGAGATCAGGAAGAGTGCTGAATAACCATGTTGGGGAAGAAATTGATGATATTGAAAATCCTATCAATAACACCCCGGCTGAGACCTTTCCTCACACACACACTTCTACTTCTGATTCTTGTTCTTCTACCCCACCGCCTTCTCACGAGCATATTCTCTATTTCCTTTTGGGCTCGACACCTCAGCAACCCTCTTCTAGTTCTCCACAGATGATCCCCATTCCTCTTTTGGGATCACGTCTACCCACACTTCCTTCTCCTATGATGGACCCAGCACTTATTGCTAAAGCTCCTTACCCGAATCGGTTAAGGGGTAATAAATCAAGTCCACATATCGAGAAAATTATGGAAATGTTCAAACAGGTTAACATCAACATCCCTCTCCTAGATGCTATTCAACAAGTCCCCGCTAATGAGAAAATTCTTAAAGACTTGTGCACTAGGAAGAGGAAGACTCAAGTGCCGAAGAAGGTCTTCATGTCTAATAATATTAGCACTGCTTTTATCCCACAGCTACCAAAGAAACGTAAGGACCCAGGATGTCCTACGATATCGATTTCTATTGGGGGTAAAAACATAAACCGTGCTCTTTTAGACCTTGGCGCAAGTGTTAACCTACTTCCATATTCTGTCTATGAGCAGCTAGGGATTGGAGAGTTGAAACCATCTCACTGCACTCTCCAAATGGCAGACCGTTCAATCACCAAACCTAGGGGTGAACTAGAGGATGTGTTAATAAAGGTCGGGGAATTCGTATTCCATGTGGACTTCATTGTTCTCGATACACAACTTGTAGCAAACCCCCGGAGCCAAATTCCGCTGATTTTGGGTCGACCATTCCTTGCCACTTCCAATGCTGTCATTAACTGTAGAAACGGTTCACTGAACTTATCCTTTGGAAATATGACCATTGAACTGAATATCTACAAAATTGGAAGTCAACCATCATAACCCTCTGCTCATATCCTTGATGTGTGCTCGGTCCATGAGATTGCTCCCGAAAGTTGCGGAGTTGATGAACTTTGCTTTACAGATCTCGACGACACTATCACATCACTGTTTGATCTTGCACATGATCTTAGTGAGGACATCTTTCTCATACTTGAGTCCGACACTCCTGACTTATCACCACCGAGTCTGTATCTTTCACAGGCTATGAGCTTCTTTGTGACTCCGAAAATCACTCGATGATCCCACCTTCTATTATTTCTCCGCCAGCATTAGATCTCAAAATTTTACCTTCTCATCTTAAATATGCTTATTTAGCAGAGAATGAGTCTTTACCGGTTATTATATCCACTTCTCTAGCATCAGAGCAAGAGAATGCACTTTTGTCGGTATTGAGATCTAATAGGGAGGCGTTTGGTTGGACCATGGCGGATATCAAAGGGATTAGTCCCTTGATTGTAGAACATTATATACATGTGATGGATGATGCCAGACCAACCCGAGAACCACAGAGATGGTTGAACCCCGTCATGAAGGAAGCGGTGATGAAAGAGATCGTCAAATACCTTGATAATGGTATTATATACCCAATCTCCGATAGCCAATGGGTGAGTCCAATTCATGTCGTCCCTAAGAAATCTGGCATCACTGTTATTACCAATGAGGCAAATGAGTTGATTTAGACACGCGCCCAAACTGGGTAGCGTGTATGTATTGATTAGAGAAAACTCAATGCCGCCACGAGGAAAGACCACTTTCCCCTACCTTTCATTGATCAGATGCTAGAACGCTTAGCTGGACGTGAGTATTATTCCTTTATGGACGGATACTCTGGCTATAATCAGGTCCCCATTGCCAAAAAGGGTCAAGATAAAACCACTTTTACTTGTCCTTTTGGTACCTTTTCTTATAGACACATGCCCTTTGGGTTTTGCAATGCTCCCGCTACCTTTCAGCGGTGTATGATGGGAATATTCTCTGACATGGTCGAGAATTTTTTGGAGATTTTTATGGACGATTTCTCGATTTTTGGAGACTCTTTTTCTGACTGCCTATAGAATCTTGACGCGGTTCTTACTCGTTGCAAAGAGAAGAACTTAACCTTGAATTGGGAAAAATGCCATTTCATGGTCCAAGAGAGAATTGTGCTTGGACATGTTATTTCACGAAAAGGCATTGAGGTTGACAGAGCTAAGATAGATGTCATTCAAAACCTTCTTCATCCTAAAAGCGTCAAGGATATCCGATCATTTCTTGGCCATGCGGGCTTTTATAGGAGATTCATTAAGGATTTTAGCAAAATTGCTAGACCCTTAACTCTTCTCTTGGCCAAGGATACGACCTTCCACTTTGACTCGGATTGTGAGGCAGCATTCGACTCACTCAAACACTCCCTCACTACAGCCCCTGTTCTATCATCTCCAGATTGGGACTACCCCTTTGAGCTTATGTGTGATGCACCAGATTTTGCAGTTGGTGCAGTCTTAGGACAACACATTGAAAAGATGCCACACGTGATTTTTTACGCAAGTAAGACCCTGAATGATACTCAGATTAACTATACAACTACCGAAAAAGAACTTTTGGCGGTTGTATTTGCATTAGAAAAATTCAGGCCTTACTTGATTGGCTCACCAATAGTTGTGTACATTGACCACTCCGCCTTGAAACATCTTTTGGTGAAGAAAGATGCAAAAGGTAGGCTAATACGTTGGATCCTTCTATTACAAGAATTTGATCTTGTTATCAAAGATAAGAAAATATGTGAAAACGTTGTAGCCGACCATCTTTCACGCATCTCTTCTTCACCCGTGACCCTGCCGATCAATGATTCGTTTCCGGACGAACAACTCTTGAGCGTATCCAATGAACCTTGGTTCAGGGATATTGTGAACTATCTTATCACGGGACTGATACCCAGCGATTGGTCAAAAACAGGACAAACACCATTTTCTATCCCAAGTAAAACACTTTTACTAGGATGATCCATATCTGTTTAAGTATTGTCCTGATCAGATCATTCTCCAGTGTGTCCCAAATGAGGAGTTCAAGAGTGTTCTATCTTTTAGTCATGATCAGGTCTGTGGGGGTCACTTCGGTCCTAAAAAGACGGCGGAGAAGGTTTTGCAATGCGGATTTTATTGGCCGACCTTGTTTAAAGATGCATTTGATCATTGCAAAACCTGTACACAGTGTCAACACACGGGTAGGATTCCCCGGAGAAATGAAATGCCACAGCAACCCATCTTAGTGGTTGAAATTTTCGATGTTTGGTGCATTGACTTTATGGGTCCCTTTCCCAACTCCTTTGGGAATTTGTACATACTGCTTGCGGTTGATTATGTCTCAAAGTGGGTTGAAGCCATTCTATGTCGCACTAATGACAAGAAGGTTGTCATTAAGTTCTTAAAAGAAAATATCTTTTCGCGATTTGTACACTCACGCGCTATCATTAGCGATAACGGGACACAATTCTGCAACAGGTCTTTCGAGACTCTGATGTGGAAATACGCAATCAACCACAGACTTTCTACACCCTATCATCCCCAAACGAGCGGGCAGGCTGAGATTTCGAATAGACAGATCAAACAAATCCTGGAGAAGACTGGTGCTAAGAATAGAAAAGATTGGTCGACCAAACTGACGGATGCTCTTTGGGCATTCCGAACTGCATTTAAAACCGATCTAGGGATGTCTCCATATAGGTTAGTGTTTGGGAAGGCTTGTCACTTCCCAGTCGAGATTGAGCATAAAGTATTGTGGGCTATTAAGGAAATCAACTTTGACTTAAACCAAGCCTGCAACTTTCGGAAGCAGCAATTAAATGAGCTAAGCGAACTCCGCGATGAAGCTTATGATAACGCTGTAATTGTAAAGAATAGGACCAAGGTTTTTCACGATAAAAATATTTTGAGGAAAACATTTACACCTGGTCAACAAGTCCTTCTTTATGATTCACGACTACACCTTCACGCGGGTAAGCTTAGATCTCGGTGGAAGGGACCTTTTGTTGTGCGGTCTGTATACCCGCACGGGGCAGTAGAAGTAGAAAATGTTAAAAACGGCATATTTTTCAAAGTGAATGGACATAGACTAAAGCCGTATTTTTCCACTGACCCCACGGAGGAGCTCTTGTTCTTACAGGAGCCATTTTATTTGGATTAAAATTCCTCCGTCTCACCTCTATGTCCTGTATATTACTGCATCATCTTTTGAATGGAGGTGAGTGAAAAGAATAAGTTTGGGGGAGGATCTTCACTTATATATTTTGCCCCCACTAATAAATTCCTTCCAGGCTTACAGGTTTCGTAGATATAGCGGTTGGCAACAGTGAGGACACTGTTGAAAACAAGTTTGGGGGAGGTTTGTGCTTATTTTTGCATCATTTGCATAAGCACAAAACATTTCTTTTAAAAACCTATAAAAATTTAAAAATTTTCAAAACCCATAAAAATTTTTATAAAAAAATTCAAAATATAATTTTTTTTAATATTTAACATTTTTGTATATAAATAAGATAATATAAGATTAGATAGTGAAAATATACATCCATGAGATTAGAAAAATTTAAGAAAACCTAGAAAATTAGAAGTTTTCTTATACGAACTAGTAATAAGTAGTTATGAGCCGTTGTCCCATGGGTTAGTAAGATGAAGGAAGTCACTAATCTGAGGATAAAAATAAGTTTGAAAAATAGTTTCTATTCTAGAAGCCAAACATTTTGAACGTTGATACCCTACTATACGCACTTACACACGTCTTGAAGCCCGGGATAGTAGAGGATACCTTGAAATGCTCTTGTCTAAAAGCCGATGTATGAAGGAAATAAAAAAATAAAGAAAATATAAAATGGTGAGAAAAATGGACACTGGTTTTGTTATCACCAAGGCAGCAATAAAAAATATAGCGAGGGTGCCTCTTCACCTAGTGCCCTAAGGCCAACTGGTCTGGGAGTCACTGCTAAGCCTTAGGTGGTGCAAGACGAGAAAAAACACCAAATAATCAAGCACATGAGTAATCGGTCGGTTAGTACCTCAAGAAATATTAACGGTCGCATGAAAGTGTGTGAGCAATCCTAAATATTCATTAATTAAAAAGTACTGAGGTGGATGGACAAGAGTATGATAGCTTGAATTGAATTACACACACGTAGGGTGATATGATCGATGTTTGGAAGAAAGATAGGAATGAAGAATAAGACGATGTTTTATTGAGGGGTTATGTGATTTCTAACATTTTTTCATGACTATTAAGATAGGGCTCACGACAACCGAAAAGCTAGCTTAGTTGGAAACCCTAATTTTCAAGGCTTTTCTTTTACAATTATTTTCTTTAAATGTAATATTCATGATCTTTCTTTTATTATTGGATTTTATGGGTGCAATCCACTGAAAACCCTCAGGAGATAACACTCCTCCTACTAGGGACACCTAGAGGTTTAAAGGCTTGTTGCACATGCTCAGTGCAATCGTGTTGCCTACGAAAGTGTGCTAGTTACTTTTTCTCTTTCTTTATTTTCTTCTTCTCTTTTTAATAAAACAATTCGCTCGAGAGGACCGAAAATAAGTTTGGGGGAATTTGATCAGTCGAAAATACTGGATTTTTAACACGGCAATTTCCCTATCTTTTGCATTCATTTAGAGGTGTTCGGTATTCATATTGCACATATTAGCAAAACACCTGTAAAATACTGAATTACCTGTACTGTATACTAAAACCTGCACTTTTAGGGAAATTGACTGTTTATAATGGCATTACATCATTCTTGTATTGCGCAACACTTGTTTTGAAGTCTGTGCAGGAAATTCCAGGAGAAAGGCCAAAGTTGTCAAAATGCTGATAAAAAAATACGCCAACTCAAGGATTTGAAATCTGGCAATAATCTAGAAGACATTCAGGGAATCAACATATCATAAAGTACACCTGAAGACTGAAGAAGAAAATACATGAAGTTTCAAGCCCTAGCACTCCTATTGAGCCGCGGATCCGCGGCTGGAGCCAGCTTGCGCCGCGGATCCGCGGTGGGTATGACACGTCAGCAGAAGTTCTTCAGCTCAGCTCTCTTCTCTCAAGTCAAGTACCCCTTTGAGCTACTAGAATTGCCAGAACACTCCAGAACATTCTGCCAGATCAGCAAGCCCTTTGATCTAAGCTAATGATGTCCTAGCTTCCAAAGCAAGCATCTCCTTAACTACCTTAAGAGCCTAGATCCTTCTCCCTAACCTCCTAGCTTAAGGTGGAAGCTAAACCCTAACTAACTAGTTCTATAGGCTTCTACCTAACTAACTAGCTTACAAGGGAAGCTAACCTAATCCAAGCTTCTTAAGGAAGCTAATCATTCCTAAGCCTATAAAAGGGACCCTAAGCCTCACTTGAAAAAGTTGTTCAACAATTCTCCCCACAAGTTGAGTGACACGACTCGTGCCTCAAACCCTAACCCTAATCCAATCAAAAAGACAAAAGTTCAAGATCTTTGAGTTCAATCGAAGCAAGAATCCTTCAAAGCCTTTAGAAGCGAAGCCGGACTTCATCGGAGCAAGTGATCAAAGCCGATCCACGACTCAAGGAGCCGAAGCGACGCCAAATTCGACGATCTAGTTCCTTCCTTTTGTAAATTCAAGAGAGTTGTAACGAATTTGTCGATAAATAAAGGTGAAATTCTTTTATCTTGCTTTCTTTAAATTCAAGCATTATGATTCAATCTAGATTCTTGAATGTGTTCTTTGTGATGATGCTTGAGTAAACTCCGCTCGTGGAGGAGTCGAAACAAATCAATAGATGATGAAGTTGACGAATCTTTAAACATTTTCTTAAGTTCTATAACGTTTGTAAATTCTTGAAAATCGAATGATCGATGATCTAGTTTCGAGGCGAAATGCTTTCTTGATTATTTTCGCATGGAACTAGAGATCAATGATCGATCATTTGATTTCCTAGAAGCTATCTTATGAATGAGATTCATCGAATGGACAAAGGATAAGTGTGGAACTTCGCAAGATCCTTAATCCTCGATAAATCGTCATCGATCTAGCATCAATTCGTTAATGGATAAGAAAAGGTAATTGCTAATCTTCTTCACATCTATAGATTTAATCGACTCCTACGAGCTTCACTTCAATTCTTGAAACTAAAATCGATTGGAATTCTATCACTTCTTGATTCTTGATTTTTAACGCTTTCTTAATTCTTGATTAGATCTAGTTGATTCTTGAAATTCATTGATATAAATCTTGAATCGTTTTCTTTTCTTTTCTATTAAATTTTCAATTCAAACAAAACAAATACGAACGAATCTCACAATCCCTATGGACGATCCGCACTTACTAACGCGCTACATCCGACACCGTTATTAATTGCGGTCAAAATATTTTTGGTTGTGATTTCTATATACAATTTTCTATAAACCGACACACAATCAGAAAATCGTACCAATCAACCGTCGAGATTCGGAGTAGGGACTTTGCCATAACTCCAAGGTTGATTGCAGCGTCTGAATCCTGCTGGAATGAGGAAGAACGCTGTTGATGATCTCTAGGCTGTCCATGCACCGTCGAGATTTAGCTTCATTTCGATGAAGCCTGGTAGGAAGGTATGGTTCCCCCTTTGTTTGCGCCCCTGGATTGTTTACAGGGATTGATGTGATGTCACCTGTAGGGCAAAAAGTTTCACTCTTTCATTTTTTTATTCTTTCCGCGATGCTCTATCATTTCAGCTTTTATATCGTGAAGGTCGCGATTGCCTAATCATTTCGGCTAGTTTTCGCGGTTCCCAATCATTTCGGCTATTTCATATGCACACATTTTTACTTGCTGATTTTGTTTGTAAGTTGCCCCATCATTTCGGCTATTTCGTATGCATGTGTGGCTTGCTTGTTTTTTTTTTATCGCGAGTGTGGAACTTGGAGTCTGGTGCCAATCTCAGCATCAGCATCGCTACGACTGGAATATTGCCAGGAGCGAATCATCATTTGCCGTGAAAGGACTTGAAATTTGATACCGATTTAGGTATCAGCATCGCTACCACTGGGACATTGCCAGGAGCGAATCATCATTTTCCTCTGTCGATGTCAAACAAAGGTGGCTTAGCAAACAGGGTTAAGATCCCGTCGACTAAGGCTTTTTAACTTCATGAGCCGTAAGGGTCTCATAAAGGTATTTCTCCCTACGAGTCGTGAGGATCTCATATGTGCATCTTCTCCTTAGGAATCGTGAGGATTCCTAAGTGTATGTTCTCTTATAAGTCGTAAGGATCTTACAAGAATGTTTTCTCCTTATAAGTCGAGAGGACTTACAAGTGTTTGTTTGCTGTGTAAACATATCCCTAGTCACGGATGGGACTTTGTTAGGGAAATGTTTATTCGCACCCGTGGATTGTATACAAAGGTCAGCATTGAGCTGTTTGTAGGGCATCATTGGAGGTTGTGGTAGCTGCTTAAGAACAGGTTCAGATCCTTGTAGCTTAAGACTTTCAAATCTTATGAGTCGTGAGGGTCTCATAAGAGGGTTCTCCTTACGAGTCGTGAGGATCTCGCAAGTGTAATTTCTCCCTAGGGATCGTGGGGATCCCTAAGTGTGTTGCTCCCTTGTGAGTCGTAAGGATCTCATGCAGGTGATTTCTCCTTACAAAGTCGAGAGAACCTTGCAAGTGTCTTTTAACGAGATTGCGCCTTTTCGGGTTTTCACAAAACTCGCCTGTAGCCCTGCTGTTTTTACTCACGGAGCCCTTTCGGGTTTTCATCCGTGTCCATTTTGCTTATGGACATACCGTTTTTTTAAATTTTTTTTATTAGCTTTGGGATGCTGTAACCCACAGTAGTTTATCGACGTTTCAGTCAACAGCCGGTTTTAGGACATAGTGGTCCATTGTTAGTTTAACGACGTTTCGGTCTATCCTAGTTTTAGGACATAGTGTTCCATTGTTAGTTTAACGACGTTTCGGTCTAGCGTCGCCATATTTGAGGCGAGTTTCTAGTTTACGGACTTTTCGGTCCATTGTTCATAGGTCGGACATGTTTGAAGATTTTTCAGCATTCTTTTAGTTTTTTGCCGAAAGAACAATTTCTCATGGAGCTTCCCCTATAAAAGTGCATGATGCCCCCGGCGTGTCCATCTTTTTCTGAGCATGTGGTTGTGGCGGGTTCACCCTCCAGTTGTCAGACAACGCGAATTTGCCCTTTTGGTATTCATCCTCAATCCAGCCTTTGAAGACGTAGCAATCTTCGAGTGGGTGACCCATCACTCTGTGGTAGGGACAATAGTTAGGATTGTTAACGTCACCCGGTTGAGACGGATGTTTTGGATCTGGCAGAGTGATGAGCTCGTTCCGCACCGCCAGTTCGAACAGTCTCCTTGTTTTATCCCTGGGAATGAGTAAGGACGTTTCAATTTCTCATCGAGGGATGGAGGCTTGTTGCTTCGAAGAGCAACCGGTTTCGGGCCACTCGGTTGTTGTCGAACGTTGGCGACGAAGGTCGCTTTTCCTTTCCCCTTATCCTTTTTGCTTGATCCCTTGTTTGCGGGATCGAGATCCTTTTTAGGTAGCGTGCGATTGCGTAGTGGAATGTTCTCGTAGCTCTTCATTTCTTCCTCTTTTCTTGAGGTGGATTCCTTGAAGAGAGGGCTGAGAGTAATTTCTTCTTCAGAATTGCTCCCGAAGGTGAGAACTTGCGATCCCCTGCTATCAACCATGTGACAGTTGTCGGCAGCTCTTTCTCATTCGTGTGTCGCATTTTTCTGCTGTCGACGAGCTTCACGCTTCATCCTCTTGAAGTGCTGCCAGTGAGCAACGTATCCTTGCCACCAATTTTTAAAAGCATTGCATTCTTCAGTGGGGTGTGCAATCTTCTGATGATATAAGCAGAAGTTAAGATGTACGTCCGCTTCATCAAGATGTATATCGGCGGGAGAATTTCCTCTGAAAGAGGGGAGCTTCATTCCCACCGATATGGCTTTGGCGAACCTTTTTCTCGTCTTCAACCATCTTTTATTCGCGGTAGATGAAGTGCTTTGATCTGGTCGGAGTGTTTTAACCCTTTCGTCCAGTCGCCGGCGTTTGGCCTTTTCAAATATGGCCATCTCACGCTCTCGATCAGCTTTGCTTTTAAGACGGGCTTCGTTCAGGAATGCATCAATCATTTCGTCTGATGGTCCTTGATGTTCCGGCTCAGGATCTGCCCTAAGATTTTCTGCATAAGGGGCTTCTTCATCGTTTATTGACGAGTGAGAGATCATATGGCTATTAGTGTTTATGCCCTAGAGGCCATTACTGTATCATATTAGTTTGAATATTACTTAATGGAAGCTTGGGATATTCAAATATGTATTGACAGTCTTGCTAAAAATGGTAGTATGCTACTTGGTTTGAGTCTACTTTAATATGTGCATATGTTTCTTTTAACGTATCGCTTATACATATTAGTAGAGTCCTTAGGATCTTTGCTTGATTACCAGCATTGTGATGGCAGTCACACTAGTGGGGGCTGGGTAGTCTATAAGCAACATCCTATACAGGTCCCTGGTCATAGGATTATCAAGTCAGGACATCGACACTTCGGAGTAGACTGGTGTATACGCTTCTCATCCCAGTTGGGAAGATGGTCTGTCCCACAACCATCAGTATGTCGTACTGGAGATAGTATGCAGGTGCTCGTTAGGTTACGGGTACACAGGACAGGACTCGCCGGGAACTGCGGGTTGGATTTATACCCATCGTCATATAGCAGTTCCCAGGTGACATGAGTACAGCTTAGTCCGTCGACTTGACACTGCTACTTCGCCTCGGGTGTGTTCCCACTGTTCTTAGATTACTACCTTACCACGGCTCAAAGGAGTCGTGTAAACAGGTAGTAGTTGGGTGCAGTCCCGAAGCACTTGGAGGCAGTGGCGGTTAGACAGGATTCGTCTCTCCCGGTATTGGGGGTTGATATCGCGCTGTGTATGGAGAGCCATTATGCAAAGTCCCTGGCCAGGGCAAGCGAGATTTACTGGTGGCTTCCAGTAGTTTCTCAAGGTGTAATGGGCTTCACTCCGACACGACTTATACCGCTATTAGGGGTCTGACGTTTACCGCCCCCTAGGCCCGATATGCGATAGTCCTAGACGAACAGACCGGACTATACGGAGATTGTCACATCAGGCTCAGTTGGAGTTTGGATGGGTTTACTCATCGTCCTTCTTATCGACATCTACCTGGGGACCATTACGTATAGCTAGTACCGCTTGCGGTCTGTGGTTAAACCCACTGCCAGCGCAGTGTCGAGTCTTTAGAGTCCCACACAGAGAGTTTCCCTGCACCGGGAAAAAGGTGTAGAGGTCGTATGGTTTTACGGTAGGGCCGCAATCACTTACGTACAGTTGTGCACGTATTATGATCGGGCAGATAATACTAGCGGGCTTTGGTTTATGCCAGATTCTAGTATTATACAGATGGATTTATTCAGTGAAAGATTATCCGTGTTTTTCGGAAATACGGATGGGAGGGGCAGTCTCGTAATTTTTCGGGAAGCTTCTAGAAGAAGGTGACTCATTTGTGTTTAACTCTTTTTAGGATTTAAACAAATGAGGTGGAGAGATGAGGTGTAGGTTTTCATTAAATGGATAATGACTCATGAGATGATTCATCTCATATGAATTAAATGAAGCATGCTAGATATTATGATAGATATTTGTTATGATATTTTGATGCTTTATATTATTATAAGATGAGACATTATTCATTTCATTATCGCAAAAGCTTTCTCTCTCCTCAAGTCTTCATCTTCTTCCTCAAAATCCTAATAGCTCTCATGAGTTGAGAAACCTAGGATTTAAGTGACTAACTAATCCACCTTATTACTCTACACCCTCTAGGACTTCTAGATTAGCGATCTAGACGCCGTAATTATCTCAGATTCGAGATAGAAGCTCGGACTATAGACTCTCGGGTGGATCGTCTTTGACTCGAGGAGGCCGTTGAGGTGCCAACGTTCCATAGAGCCTACGAGGTGTGGAGGAAAGCGATGAAAACCTGAAGGACAAGTAACGTGAGGTATAACTTCGAATCCGAGTAGTTAAACCTTTCGTAGTTTGCTAGTAATGGTTTAGACACGATCCGTGTGCTCAAGTCCGTGTTACGAAGCTTTGATAATTGTTTTTCATATATTCCGCCTTCCCGCAAGCTCATGGGTTGCGTGACATGGATTTACAGTGGTATCAGAGCCAACTAAACCTTTACTAGCTTGTTAGTAATTAATTAGAACTTCGATCGTCGGAAAAATGCGAAAACATAACTCCGGACCCCTCAAGTTTCTATCAATTTTAAACGTGTCGAAAAAATTATTTGATAGGTATGAAAATTCACAGCAGGGAATTCTAAGAAATCTGGGGAAATACGAGCTGCTAACTTGGTGATAAGGCCGCGGAACCGCGGAAGATTAGTGCTATCCGCCGCGGATCCGCTGCCGAGTCAACTCCGAGTAGACTCGGATTTGCACAGTATTTCTTAGTTTTTGGTGTTTTGTTTTCCTGTATATTCTGTTTCTACCCAGGTTACTTCAGTGCTGGCTTGCATTTGGGGTAGACACGGAAATTGGTTGTCGATCGATATTCTAAGTTATTTGCTAATCGGGTTTTATCTGTAATGTTTAATGTGTTCGTAAACCTCCCCTAATTGCTAGTATGTCGGTTAGCAGGGGGTTGCACATTTCTGTAATGATTTTTTACTGGCTTGTGTATATGAACTTGATTGGATCGTTGTGATGATTAGCCGGGGTTTGAGATGAGATTTTATATTCATTCATTCGATGTAAATTGTAATATGATGTAATATTCTTTTGCGGGGCACATCCGGGCTGAGGTTGTATCCACCGTTGTATTATTTCATTTACTATTTTTTGCTCCTAGGATAGACCCAAGGTGGGGTGCACAAACTACCGGGTACTTTGAAGTGTTTAGTGGCCTACTCACGTTGTTGAGGGAGACCGCTTCACTTCGGGTACTTGGCGGGTAGTTTGACGTACCCGTAGGGGTCTAGGGTGGGGTAATGGCTATTCATCACAACTGTGTAATCCGTCTTTCGTTGCAGGCTCAAAGGAAACGCGAATTGCTTGTATATCCAATAATGTTCATCTGTGATCTGGAATGCCTATTATTGCGTCTGACGAATGTACAATATCTATATATGATAGCTATTAGACGTTACTTATGTTTTACACCCGCGCTAGCCCAGCCCCCGCTCTGTCGTCAGTTAAGTAACCTAACGGGTGAATGACGGGACCCAGTGGCGAATGCGGATGGCATAAGAAGACGTTGTATTTTCTTTGTTTTCTGCAATGATAGGTTAATTGATGGGACGCATTATATTAATGCAAGAAAAATAAACCAAAGTTGAATCATTGGAACAAATTTAAAAGAAACCACTCGGTTATTTTAAAAAAGTAGAATTTTTAAATTGCGGAGCATTAACCACTCCTTTTAAAAAGCTATCAGGTTCCTTCGATTATATCAAGTTCACTATGTTCACGATTTCTCCAAAACCAGTCGTAGCCCTCCATCATTTCATATGAATGGTCAGTAGTATTCAAGCTATGTTTGTTTGGCCCTTAGTAAAGACATAGTGATTGGTAGCTGCTGGGGTGTTCACATGTAGCATAGATAGATGCGTTAGTTTGGGACAGTCGTATTACATTGTTTGGCCCTTAGTCAAGAGTATATACGGGTGGGTTCAAATTAACAAGATAATGATGGGTAGAACTTGACATGTGACTTATGATTTGTTGGCCCTTAGTCAAGGTCATAAGAGCAAGGGCAAAAATCCACATCGGGAGTTTCTGAAGAAACTGAAACTTGCTAGTGTTGCATACCATTTGAAGTTTGATGAATGTTTGTAGGATTCCTTCAGCATTATCACACGATGATATTTGGATCCCGATCCTACTGTGAGTACCCGCTACTCATCAGGAGATTCGTCACTTAACGATCAATGCTATAAACCAAGTAGGTGTCGAGAAAGGTGTCAGCGGGGCTACGCCCTCAGAGAAAAGAGGTTATTTAATTAAGGAACTTCGCGAAAGCGTTGGAAAACCTCCCTCGAAGTACCGACACCGGCCTGGCTGAACGGTTAAGCAAGTATTGTACGGTGAGATCAGTCCTGGCTAATTCTTCTTTTATGGTTTGAGGAAGGATTCGAGAAACAGTAGGAGCCATCTAGTTTAGATAAATTAAAAAACAATCTAAACTTGCAAGAGCATCATGCTAAAGTGTTCCCTCTCTCTCTCTTTGCAGCAACCTTGTGACCATGGCTAGGTTACATCTAGATAACAAAATGACTGAATCTGACTTATATGATTGGAAAAGGTCTGTCCAGATGTCCATTGCCTATGACAAGCTGGACAACCCTATTACTACTCATGCCCCCACCGTCCCAGGTCCTGTTTCTACCGTCGCATATATGGATATCCGTCAGACAAGGAAAAAGGATAGTGCGAATGCCCAGTGCCTCGTGTTGGCTTCAGTTGATGGTGTATACCAGAAGCAGCACGAGAAGATGGACTTAGCTTCTATTTTTCTCCATAACAAAGATTTATATGGAGAGCAATCTCGTATCGCAAGATATGAGACCTCAAACGAATTATTTCAAGCGAGGTTGGATGTCGGGTCATCTGTAGGGGACGACGTCCTTACGATGACTAGCTATATTGATGAGCTCAAGGACCTGGTGACTACGTTGGGAAACAGGTCATGCGCTGACTTATTTCCACAGTCCCTACCCTCTACTTACACCCTGAAAGAAACCAGGGAGACACCCGCTCTGCTTAATGGGGGACCTTCTTCTTCTGCATCCAGGGCGAAAGCAAAGGGTGAAAAGAAGAAGACCTCCACAAAGCCGATATACGGTATCAGTGAAGTAGAAGGAAAGGGAAGAGCAAAAGTTTCGGGACTTGGTGTAGGTAAGAAGGGATGTTCCTATTATTATGGGATTGGGAATTGGCAGAAAGATTGCAGGGCTTTGGAAGCCAGTAGCCAGGATTCGAAGCATGTTGTGGCTTCGGCCTCGAGTGTGTATGTTATTGAGAACTGTTTGTCAATTAACTCTACTTCCTGGGTACTAGATACCGGATCAGGATCTCATATCTGTAATTCATTACATGCTTTGAGAAACCGTAGAGTTATCAGGGTTGGTGATTTGTCTCTCAGAGTTGCAAACGGAATGAGCATGGACGCTGAATCCGTGGGAGAATATCGCCTAGGTTTGACAAGTGGGCAGATATTGATTCTACGTAACTGTTTGTATGTACCTAGTTTGACTTGTAATATCATATCAGTATCCTCACTTTCTAGAGAGGGATATGACTTTACATTCGTAAGCGATGTAGTTCGCATCCACCTAAATCAAGTTCTGATTGGGTCCGGTACATTAGAAGTGGGTATATACGTATTGAATCAAGCTCAGGTTTTCAATGTCCAGAACACACTTAAAAGAAAGTCTCCAGAAATAAATCGGGCTTTCTTATGGCATTGTAGACTAGGTCACATCAATGAAACACGGTTGATGAAGTTACATAGAGAAGGATATTTGAATCCGTTCGAATATCAATCTTATGCTACTTGTGAATCTTGTCTCATGAGAAAGATGACAAAGACTCTGTTTACTGGACACGGAGTAAGAGCGAGCGAGCTCTTAGGACTCGTGCACAGTGATGTGTGCGGTCCAATGTCTACACATGCGCGAGGTGGTTATTCCTACTTCATTACTTTTACGGATGATTTCTCTAGGTATTGATATATCTTCTTAATGAAGTATAAATCCGAGGCCTTTGAGAAATTACGAGAATACAAGAATGAAGTGGAAAAACAGACAGGCAAAAGTATCAAGACACTGAGATCTGATCGAGGTGGTGAATACTTAAGTGCCGAGTTCCTGGGTTACTTAAAAGATAATGGAATTCTCTCTCAGCTTACTCCTCCATACACACCACAACACAACGGTGTATCGGAAAGGAGGAATCGAACCCTATTAGATATGGTTTGTTCCATGATGAGTAAGGCTGAGTTACCGTGATCTTTCTGGGGTTATGCACTAGAATCAGCTGCATATCTTTCGAACCAGGTTCCAACCATGACTGTGCCTACCACACCATATTAGATGTGGAGTGGGAAGAAACCCTGTCTTAAACATTTTAGGACATGGGGATGTCCAGATTTTGTAAAAAAGCAGCATGCGGACAAGCTCGAGGCACGCTCAGTATAGTATAAGTTTGTGGGATATCCATAGAACTCCAAGGGATATTATTTCTATTACGCAGAGGAACAAAAGGTTTTTGTTTCTCGTCATGCCCACTTCTTGGAAGCTGAATTTTTAGAAAATCATAAGAGTGGGAGCGCAATAGAACTGGAAGAAATTCCAGAACCACAAGCTGTTACTGAAAGTATGGTAGAACCAGAAGTTTCAGAAGAAAGGGACATACCAGCGCCTATCCGCAGAAGTAGTAGGCAGTCTCATCCGCCCGAGAGATACTACGGTTTTCTCATAGACGGGGATCGACAAGATTGCATCATTGATAATGATGACCCTACTAGCTTCCAGCAAGCCATTCAGAGCGGCGACTCGGTAAAATGGCTGAATGCAATGCGGACCGAAATGGAGTCCATGTACACTAACAAAGTATGGGCTTTGGACATTGCTCAAGATGGGGTAAAACACATAGGATGCAAGTGGATCTTCAGAAAGAAGATTGGTGTAGATGGACAGGTTGAAACCTATAAGGCTAGACTTATTGCAAAGGGTTTTCGTCAAAGACCTGGTTTGGACTATGACGAAACATTTTCTCTAGTGGCTATGCTCAAATCCATTCGGGGCCTTCTTACCATTGCTGCCTTCCACGATTATGAGATCTGGCAGATGGACGTAAAGACGGCTTTTCTAAATGGTAATTTGGAAGAATGCGTCTATATGGATCAGCCAGAGGGATTCATTCAGAGTGGGAGCAGCGGTAAAGTGTGAAGTTGCTTAAGTCCATTCATGGACTAAAGCAGGAATCGCGGAGTTGGAACATCTGTTTTGATGATACTGTCAAAGAATTCGACTTTATCAAGAATCCAGATGAACCATGCATATACAGTAAGATGGCAGGGAGAGTTGTAGTATTCCTCGACTTGTACGTGGATGACATTCTCCTAATAGGAAATGATATTCCTATGCTACAGTCAGTCAAAAGATTCTTGTCACAGAAGTTCTCCATGAAGGACCTGGGTGATGCCACCTACATTGTGGGGATCCAGATCTATCGTGATAGATCAAAGAGGATGTTGGGACTTTCGCAGTCCAGGTACATAGACACCATATTGAAAAGATTCAGTATGGAAGATTCTAAGCGCGGTAACCTACCGGCTTGTCACGGAATCAACCTCTCCAGAGAGATTTCTCCAAAGACTTATTTGGAAAGGGATCGCATGTCGATTATACCCTACGCTTCTGCGGTAGGCTCTATAATGTATGCGATGTTATGTACCAGACCAGATGTAGCATACGCATTGAGCGTTGTAAGCCGGTATCAGGCAAACCCACGGGAGAAGCACTGGATAGAAGTAAAGAACATTCTCCAGTACCTGAGGAGGACTAAAGAGATATTCTTGGTGTATGGCGGAAAAGACCTCCAGATCGAGGCCTTTGCCGACTCCACCTTCCAGAGTGACAAGGATGACTCCAAGTTCATGTCGGGTTATGTCTTTACCCTCAATGGAGGGGCGGTCTGTTGGAATAGTTCCAAGAAGGAAACTGTTGCTGACTCAACGATGGAAGCGAAGTATATTGCTGCTTGCGATGCCGCAAAAGAAGCTGTCTCGATGAAGAAGTTCCTCACAGAACTTCAGGTGGTTCCTACCAGTGTTAATCCAATACCTCTGTAGTGCGACAACAACGACGCTATAGCTTTAGCGAAGGAACCCAGGTCCCATCAGAAGTCCAGACACATCTTAAGGCGGTATCACCTGATCAGGGAGATCGCAGATCGCCGGGAGATCGAGGTAAAGAGAGTAGATACAGAGAATAACACTGCTGATCCATTCACAAAGGCCATTCCTCAGAAGCAGTTCGAGAGGCTTGTAACACTTTGAAATTTCGTTAGAATGTTTTTCGTGTTAATTAGCGATTGAGAGTGTTATTTCATATGTGTACATGGGATTATTAGTTATAATTTAGTCGTGTTTACCCTAATTGGGAAATTTCTTGTGTTAGTGCACACATGCACACTTAGCATAATTTTCCTTGACCTAGGTTAATGTGTTAGCCATTCTTTCCTTGCATGTTTCCTTGTTAATTCCCCACCCTTTAATCAAAACAAAACCCTTTTTAGAATTCTAAAATCCAAATAAACAAATGAAGCATGGTGGTTAGGTGAGAACTTGACTTTTGACCCCTTTTTCTTTCTCTCTTCTCCTCATTTCTGAATCCAGCAGAAATTCAGCAGCAAAACCCGAGCTTTTCTTCACCTTTCCCTCTCCTTTTCACTTCTATTTGATCTCTACACAAATCCTACACAAAAACCACTCTTTTCCTTCACAAAACCTTAGGAAAAATGAGTTTTTGAGGTGTTTGGAGGCAAATTTGCATACTTGATGAGGGAGCTGGAGCTTTTGGTGTTCTTAGGGTCTTTTGAAGGTATATAACTCTTGTTTAACACCCTTCTTCCATTTCTTGTAGTAGTTTAGCTAGAAATCATATTTTGTGTGCATTTTTGGTGGTATTGAGGGGATTTAGTGATGATAGGTTAAACTTAGCATTTTTATGGCTCAATTAGCTTGGTAATGAGTTGTTAGTGTGATTCTAGACTTGGGTTTGCTTCAGATTTCCGGAAAATACCATAAAGTTTCAATTTAGTGCAAAAGTGGGGGTTTTTAACTAGAAATAGGGTTCTGTTGGATCTGCTGCTACCCGGGTCATTTCAGAATGAAATTGGAATTACTATAGCATACACAGGGGGTATTGAGTGCACACACCAAACCTGGGAGCCCAATTCCCAAGTGCGGCCGCCGGAATAATAGTTCTTGATGCAATTTGCAGCCAGATGGGTGAGATGGGGGTTGGGGTTTGGTCCACTCGAGTCTGCTGCTATGTGGAGTATTTTAGTATATATATTTTTATAACATCTGCTCTGTATCAAAATCTGGAGTAGAATACCCTATTTCCCGTATTTTTAATCTTTCGCGACACGCGTGATACTTGTGTGTGGGTTTGGGGTTTCTGCGTATCGCGACGCGTCGGAGAGGCTTCAGGCGCGTAATCACACGTTTTAGCGTATCGCACACACGCGCGCTTGGTTTGCGACACGGGTTTCTAGTTGACTTTAAATGTCGTGTTTGTACGGTTTTGAGCTTATGAGTGATATATTGTGAAATTATAGGATTCGCAGGCGAGTGCGATGGGCGCCGCGAAGGAGGGGAACAAGTCGTCGGCTATACCTAGCGAGAGACTACGGTGAGTAGATTTAACATCTACGGGGATATCGCCCGCATGGCGTTCTACGTCAGGGCTGATAGGATCTTATATCTACATTTCCATACATTGACTGTTCATGGCTACTATTTAGTGCATACCACATTTCCTGATGTATGTATATAAACTAGAATTGATAGAACACCGCACCCTTACTAACGGTTCATGTTGCACGAGCACTATCCAGCATGTTACACACACACCGTTAGTAATTGCCATGACACTCACACTGTAGAATTTCCATCGGATCATTATGTTGTAGCTCATCTTTATATGACTTTACATGATATTCATACTTGATGCATATATCACATCGGATCATTAAGTTGTAGCTCATCTTTATGTGACTTGACATGATATTCATACTTGATTCACATATCATATCGGATCATTGACTTGCATATTGGTTTGGATTACATGTGATTTCTGGATTTGGGAACCGTGGCTATTTCAAATATGTAATCATTTAAAAACCCGGTTCCCTTGATATAATATTTCGGTGCGTCCACCATGTGTTTCCTCGGTGCTAGAGTGATATATGTGAACCCGAATCGAGGAGCTGGATGAGGCCGATTACGGGTACATGGTGGACCCGGTATGGTACCCCGAGACGAGAACGGTTTCGCTGTATAGTAGACGGTGAGCCTGGCAGAGGGAATACTACCTACCGGTGATTTGTTGGACCTGACAGTTATCCAGAGGATACTGATCAGAGTCGATAGATGGATGCGGGATGATCCGTACTGCCGGGGCCGAGGGCCGATACCGCAGACGGAGCCCGTGGGCTGACCCGGACTGACGGGGCCCGATGGATGAGGATTTGCGTGTCGATGCTGGACACGAGTATTTGTGATATTTGGGTGCCGATATTGGGCACTCGTGATTCCCAGAGATGTACAGGATTGGAGGGCCGATAAGAGTGCCGGCGCCTGAGCTATTTGGGGGATCTGGGTGTATTGATGGACACCGATTATATCTTCCACGTTGACATTCCGTGTAGATGTTATATTGCCCATGCTCAGCATTTATTATTGTACCTCATCCTGTAGTTATATTACCTGATAGAGCACTTGCATGATTATTGCACATACTGCTTATCACGCATTGATATCGTCTGTTGGCATATGATAGAGTAGCGCAGTACGTGCATGCTCACGATTACCTTTATATGTTATCTCTATTCACGAGTTAGCAACTCACCCCCGTTGTGCCACAGTGTTTGCAGGTTGCCCTTCGGAGTAGTCGCGGCAGGCTGCGTTCTTGCATCTTTTGACACAGATACCCCTACAGTTGGCATACTAGCTCTTTTGCTGATAGGTGGGTTTTGTACGGTATCTGTTTATCTTTCAGTTATGTACATTGTTGTATCTAGTACTCTCCATCTACCACTTATGTATTGACTTAGAGACAGTGTGAGGACGATGATGTATATTATTTGTATTCTGGTGTCGAACTCGTTGTGAGCCGACTGTACTTGCAGTTTAATCTATCTGTGATGTTCCCACTTGTGGATCTTGATCTTCGCTACGGCGTCGTATATTTCTATCTTGGTAATTATCTACTTAAGAATTTTCGTCACTTTAATAAATACTTCCACTTAAAACTTAAACACTCTACTTTTTACTGGTTTGATTTCTGGGTTTTCGGTTCACTTAGCTGCGTTACGCCTGTAGACGTTACGTGGTTAAGTGCTGGTCACGGGCCAAACTTTGGGTTGTGACAAAGTTGGTATCAGAGCGTAGGTTTTACCTTCGGAGTGTAGGATGACCCTGGTATGATGGAGTAGGTAGCTGCTGCAGAGTGGCGTAGCGTGCGTATGTTCCTTTGCATACTCACGACACGGTACTCCGCCTACGCGACCTTAGGACTTATTGATTGAAATTCCCTCATGATTATATACATCCTTGCGATTCGATTTCTGTATCCTCATCGAATCCTATCTTCTTTTCAGCCATTATGCCGCCAAGGACTACGAGGGTGCAGAGAGCGGCCGTGAGAGCCGAGGTTCGAGTTGATTCATCTGAGACGAGGACTGATTCGAGTAGTACTCCTATTGTACCAGGACAGATTGTTCCCCCAACGACAGCTCAGATTGCTAGACTAGTGGTAGAGATGCAGGGCTTGCGCCAGGCGATGAGCTCGTTGGTGGAGGTCGTTCGAGTGCAGCGACAGGTGGTTGTCACCCCTGTTACCCAGTTGTTCCTTGCGATCATCATGCAGTATTCCATCCCCTACATTGCACCGGTGGAGGCAGCCCCAGTTTACGGGACACGTCTTCCAGAGACCGTGAGAGTTCCAGAACAGTTGAGGAATTGTACTGGTGTACCAGCCCAGAGCAGAGGCTTAGGACTAGGACAGTTGTTTGGCTCTCATCCCAAGGGAGGACGGCATCCAGCGCGTAAATGTTTACGATGTAGGAGCCTTCAACACCTCAACAGGCAGTGTTCCTTCACACCACGTCAGGGTCGTATTCTGAGACGTCGTGGACGTGGAGGGTTCGCGCAGAAGGGTCAGGTTAGTAGAGGAGGAGTTTGGTCAGTCGCAGATGAAGGGCAGGCACAAGTTTTCACTTCGACTCATCGGGACGTGAGGGCGTCCAACGCAGAGCTTTCAGGTACTCTTTCAGTATGTCCTTTGTTGCACACGTATTGTCTGATCCGGATCCTTATGCTCGTATGTTTCTACGTACTCGTACGTATCCACACACTTTGTGCCGAGTTTGGGTAGAAAGTTCGGTTTGCTTGATCAGCCGCTAGTTGTGACTACTCCCATGGGAGAGTCGTTTGTCGCTAGTGACGTGTTCCGATCCTGTATCGTCCGTATTGGCGAGAGAGAGTTGCCGGTCGATTTGATCCTTCTTGAGATGTTGGACTTCGACGTTCTTTTGGGCATGGATGGGTTAGCCACGTGCTATGCTTCTGTTGACTGCCGCGAGAAGACAGTTAGATTTTGTTTTCCCGACGAGTCGGTTTTTGTTGTGTTAGGGGACCGTGGGGCAACCCCTCACAGTGTGATTTCTTCTTTTCACACGGGACAGCTTTTGAGGAAGGGATGTCAGGGATTTCTCGCCTATGTTTGCGATACTAGAGCTATAGTGGTTCCGTTGGATCAGGTTCCGGTTGTTAGCGAGTTCCCTGATGTGTTCCCTGACGAGCTTCCTGGGCTACCGCCCGAGCGTGACATTTCTTTCTGTATTGATTTGGTTCCTGGCACGGGGCCTATTTCTGTACTGCCTTATTGGATGGCCCCGGCGGAACTTAGAGAATTGAAGGGTCAGTTGCAAGATTTGCTGGATAAGGGACTTATTCGACCCAGTGTTTCTCCATGGGGTGCTCCAGTCCTGTTTGTCAAGAAGAAGGACGGCAGTATGCATTTGTGTATCGATTACCGCCAGCTGAACAGGATGACAGTGCGGAACAGGTATCCTTTGCCACGTATCGACGATTTGTTCGACCAACTTCAGGGGGCTGGATACTTTTCGAGGATCGATTTGCGATCAGGCTACCATCAGCTGCGGGTTCGACAGGAGGACATTTCTAGGACAGCTTTCCACGCGCGCTACGGCCATTATGAGTTTTTGGTGATGTCATTCGGACTCACCAACGCGCCAGCAGCATTTATGGACTTGATGAAATGCATTTTCCGGACGTATCTTGATCTATTCATCATAGTGTTCATTGACGATATCTTGGTGTACTCTCAGAGTAGAGAGGAGCACGAGCAGCACCTGCGGATTACACTGCAGACCTTGAGGGAGCATCAGCTTTTCGTCAAATTCTCAAAGGGTGCTTTCTGGCTAGACAACGTAAACTTCTTGGGGCACGTGATTACACGAGATGGTATATGTGTAGACCCGAGGAAGATTGACGCCGTTCAGACTTGTCCTAGACCCACGTCAGTGACGGAGGTTCGCAGCTTTCTAGGGCTGGCAGGCAACTACAGGCGATTCGTGCAGGACTTCTCTCGCATTGCTACACCTTTGACCGGGTTGACCCGGAAGGGAGTTCGCTTCAATTGGACGGAGGAGTGTGAGCACAGTTTCCAACAGCTACGGGCTCTACTGACTACGACACCAGTGCTATCATTGCCTTCAGGATCAGGCGGATTTGTGGTCTACAGTGACGCTTCACGAGTGGGGCTAGGGTGCGTTTTGATGCAGCATGACAGGGTGATCGCGTATGCTTCGCGGCAATTAAAGAAACATGAACAGAATTACCCCACTCATGATCTGGAGATGGCTGCAGTGGTCTTTGCACTTAAGATCTGGTGACATTATCTGTATGGAGAGTCATGCCAGATATTCACTGACCATAAGAGCTTAAAGTATATATTCCAGCAGCGAGACCTGAACCTTAGACAGCGCCGATGGATGGAGTTAGTGAAGGACTACGATTGTGAGATCTTGTATCACCCGGGAAGGGCTAATGTAGTGGCGGATGCTTTGAGCAGGAGACCCGGGAGTAGTCTATCTTATTTGAGCGCAGTACAGAGGCAGTCGTCGGCAGATTGGCAGATCTTATGCGACAGCTGGGTACAGTTCGAGTTTACGCCGACCGGAGGACAGATTACGCATGTTCGTGCACGCCCACAGTTGCTCGACCGTATACATGAGACACAGCACAGTGACGACCGATGTTCAGAGATCAGGGCACAGATTGGACAGGGCAGATTTCCTGAGTTCGCGATCGATGATCAGGGGATACTACTGTTGGGGCTCGACTGTGCGTACCAGGTGCTGAGGCACTGCGGCGTGAGATTCTTGAGGAGGCACATCGATCGGTATATAGTGTTCATCCCGGTTCCACCAAGATATACCATGATATGAGAGGTGTTTACTGGTGGGACGGAATGAAGAGAGACATCGTAGATCTTGTGTCGAGATGCCTGACTTGTCAGCAAGTCAAGGCTGAGCACCAGAGGCCGCGGGAGAGCTACAGTCGTTAACCATTCCGGAGTGGAAATGGGAGCAGACTTCTATGGACTTCATTATGGGTCTACCCAGGACTAGTCGAGGGTATGACTCCATCTGGGTGATCGTGGACCGTTTGACGAAAGCGGCTCACTTCCTACCGGTGAAGATGACTTCCGGATTTGCTCAGTTTGCCCAGATTTACATCGACGAGATTGTACGACTGCACGGAGTTTCGACATGTATCGTGTCTGACAGAGGCACCCAGTTTACTAGCCGGCTAGGGCAGAGATTTCCGGAGGCCTAGGGTACTCGTTTGAGTTTCAGCACAGCATTTCATCCGCAGACCAACGGACAGTCAGAGCGGACTATTCAGACTCTCAAGGACATGCTCAGAGCGTCCGTCTTAGACTTTGGAGGTAGCTGGGATCATCATTTACCCTTAGTAGAGTTCTCCTACAACAACAGCTACCAGGAGACCATTCAGATGGCACCGTTTGAGGCTTTTTATGGGAGGAGATGCAGATCGCCCACCTGTTGGACGGAGCTCAGTGAAAGCAGTATCTTAGGGCCGCACATTGTGGAGGAGACGACCGCGAAGATCCAGTTGATTCGCGATAGGATAAGAGCAGCCCAGAGTAGGCAGAGATCTTATGTGGACCGTCGTCAGCGCAGACTTGAGTTTTCTGTTGGTGATCATGTTTTCTTGAGGGTCTCCCCAATGAAAGGCGTGATGAGGTTTGGGAAGAAACGGAAGCTTAGTCCTAGATATGTGGGCCCCTTCGAGATCCTCGAGCGTGTTGGTGCGGTTGCGTATCGGTTAGCCCTTCCGCCCAGTTTTCCAGACGTGCACCCCGTATTTCACGTTTCGATGCTCCGCAGATATCTTTATGATCCTTCGCATGCGATTCAGCATCCGACGATCCAGCTTGAGCGTGACCTTTCCTATGCAAAGCATCCGGTGATCATTTTGGATCGACAAGTGAAGAAATTGAGATCGAAGGACATACCGTCTGTCAAGGTGCTTTGGCGTGGTCAGAGCAGCGAGGAGGTCACTTGGGAGACCGAGAGCGAGATGAGGAAGAGGTATCCCTACCTTTTTGAAGGTACGTGTAGTAAGATTTTGAAATTCGGGGACAGAATTTCATTAAAGGGGGTAGATTGTAACACTTTGAAATTTCGTTAGAATGTTTTTCGTGTTAATTAGCGATTGAGAGTGTTATTTCATATGTGTACATGGGATTATTAGTTATAATTTAGTCGTGTTTACCCTAATTGGGAAATTTCTTGTGTTAGTGCACACATGCACACTTAGCATAATTTTCCTTGACCTAGGTTAAAGTGTTAGCCATTCTTTCCTTGCATGTTTCCTTGTTAATTCCCCACCCTTTAATCAAAACAAAACCCTTTTTAGAATTCTAAAATCCAAATAAACAAATGAAGCATGGTGGTTAGGTGAGAACTTGACTTTTGACCCCTTTTTCTTTCTCTCTTCTCCTCATTTCTGAATCCAGCAGAAATTCAGCAGCAAAACCCTAGCTTTTCTTCACCTTTCCCTCTCCTTTTCACTTCTCTTTGATCTCTACACAAATCCTACACAAAAACCACTCTTTTCCTTCACAAAACCTTAGGAAAAATGCGTTTTTGAGGTGTTTGGAGGTAAATCTGCATACTTGAAGAGGGAGCTGGAACTTTTGGTGTTCTTAGGGTCTTTTGAAGGTATACAACTTTTGTTTAACACCCTTCTTCCATTTCTTGTAGTAGTTTAGCTAGAAATCATATTTTGTGTGCATGTTTGGTGGTATTGAGGGGATTTAGTGATGATAGGTTAAAATTAGCATTTTTATGGCTCAAATAGCTTGGTAATGAGTTGTTAGTGTGATTCTAGACTTGGGTTTGCTTCAGATTTCCGGAAAATACCATAAAGTTTCAATTTAGTGCAAAAGTGGGTTTTTTAACTAGAAATAGGGTTCTGTTGGATCTGCTGCTACCCGGGTCATTTCAGAATGAAATTGGAATTACTGTAGCATACACAGAGGGTATTGACTGCACACACCAAACCTAGGAGCCCAATTCCCAAGTGAGGCTTCCGGAATAATTGTTCTGGCCGCAATTTGTGGCCAGATGGGTGAGATGGGGGTTGGGGTTTGGGGTCCACTGGAGTCTGCTGCTATGTGGAGTATTTTGGTATATATATTTTTATAATATCTGTTCTGTATCAAAATCTGGAGTAGAATACCCTATTTCCCGTATTTTTAATCTTTCGCGACACGCGTGATACGTGTGTGTGGGTTTAGGGTTTCTGCGTATCGCGACGCGTCGGAGTGGCTTCATGCGCGTAATCACACGTTTTAGCATATCGCGCACACGCGCGCTTGGTTTGCGACACGGGTTTCTAGTTGACTTTAAAGGTCGTGTTTGTACGGTTTTGAGCTTATGAGTGATATATTGTGAAATTATAGGATTCGCAGGCGAGTGCGACGGGCGCCGCGAAGGAGGGGAACAAGTCATCGGCTATACCTAGCGAGAGACTATGGTGAGTAGATTTAACATCTACGGGGATATCGCCCGCATGGCGTTCTACGTCAGGGCTGATAGGATCTTATAGCTACATTTCCATACATTGACTGTTCATGGCTACTATTTAGTGCATACTACATTTCCTGATGTATGTATATAAACTAGAATTGATAGAACACCGCACCCTTACTAATGTTTCATGTTGCACGAGCATTATCCTGCATGTTACACACACCGTTAGTAATTGCCATGACACTCACACTGTAGAATTTCCATCGGATCATTATGTTGTAGCTCATCTTTATATGACTTGACATGATATTCATACTTGATGCATATATCATATTGGATCATTATGTTGTAGTTCATCTTTTTGTGACTTGACATGATATTCATACTTGATGCACATATCATATCAGATCATTGACTTGCATATTGGTTTAGATTACATGTGATTTCTGGATTTGGGAACCGTGGCTATTTCAAATATGTAATCATTTAAAAACCCGGTTCCCTTGATATGATATTTCAGTGCGTCCACCATGTGTTTCCTCTGTGCTAGAGTGATATATGTGAACCCGAATCGAGGAGCTGGATGAGGCCGATTACGGGTACATGGTGGACTCGGTATGGTACCCCTGGGCGAGAACGGTTTCGCTGTGTAGTAGACGGTGAGCCTGGCAGAGGGACTACTACCTACCGGTGATTGGTTGGACCTGACAGTTATCCGGAGGATACTGATCAGAGTCGATAGATGGATGCGGGATGATCCGTACTGCCGGAGCCGAGGGCCGATACCGCAGACGGAGCCCATGGGCTGACCCGGACTGACGGGGCCCGATGGATGAGGATTTGCGTGTCGATGCTCGACACGAGTATTTGTGATATTTGGGTGCCGATGTTAGGCACTCGTGATTCCCAGAGATGTACAGGATTGGAGGGCCGATGAGAGTGCCGGCGCCTGAGCTATTTGGGGGATCTGGGTGCATTGATGGACACCGATTATATATTCCACGTTGACATTCCGTGTAGATGTTATATTGCCCATGCTCAGCATTTATTATTGTACCTCATCCTGTAGTTATATTACCTGATAGAGCACTTGCATGATTATTGCACATACTGCTTATCACGCATTGATATCATCTGTTGGCATATGATAGAGTAGCGCAGTACGTGCATGCTCGCGATTACCTTTATATGTTATCTCTATTCACAAGTTGGCAACTCACCCCCGTTGTGCCACAGTGTTTGCAGGTTGCCCTTCGGAGTAGTCGCGGCAGGCTGCGTTCTTGCATCTTTTGACACAGATACCCCTACAGTTGGCATACTAGCTCTTTTGCTAATAGGTGGGTTTTGTGCGGTATCTGTTTATCTTTCAGTTATGTACATTGTTGTATCTAGTACTCTCCATCTACCACTTATGTATTTACTTAGAGACAGTGTGAGGACGATGATGTATATTATTTGTATTCTGGTGTCGAGCTCGTTGTGAGCCGACTGTACTTGCAGTTTATTCTATCTGTGATGTTCCCACTTGTGGATCTTGATCTTCGCTACGGCGTCGTATATTGCTATCTTGGTAATTATCTACTTAAGAATTTTCGTCACTTTAATAAATACTTCCACTTAAAACTTAAACACTCTACTTTTTACTGGTTTGATTTCTGGGTTTTCGGTTCACTTAGCTGCGTTATGCCTGTAGACGTTACGTGGTTAAGTGCCGGTCACTGGCCAATCTTCGGGTCCTGACAAGGCTATTCGAGATGATAGGTCTGCGATGTGCCAGTACATGGCCCTAGTGCAAGTGGGACATTGTTAGTATTTATGCCCTAGAGGCCATTACTGTATCATACTAGTTTGTATTTTACTTAATGGAAGCTTGGGATATTCACAGTTGTATTGACAGTCTTGCTAAAAATGGTAGTATGCTACTTGGTTTGACTCTACTTTAATATGTGCATATGTTTCTTTTAACGTATCGCTTATACCTATTAGTAGAGCCTTTAGGATTTTTGCTTGATTACCAGCGTTGTGATGGCAGTCACACTAGTGGGGGCTGGGTAGTCTATAAGCAACATCCTATACAGGTCCCTGGTCGTAGGATTATCGAGACAGGGCATCGATACTCCGGAGTAGACTGGTGTATACGCTTCTCATCCCAGTTGGGGAGATAGTCTATCCCACAGCCATCAGTACGTCATACTGGAGATAGTATGCAGGTGCTCGTTAGGTTACGAGTACACCGTACATGACTCGCCGTGAACTGCGGGTTGGATTTATACCCATCGTCAGATAGCAGTTCCCAGGTGACATGAGCACAGCTTAGTCCGTCGACTTGACACTGCTACTTCGCCTCGGGTGTGTTCCCACTGTTCTTAGATTACTACCCTACCACGGCTCAAAGGAGTCGTGCAAACAGGTAGTAGTTGGGTGCAGTCCCGAAACACTTGGAGGCAGTGGTGGTTAGACAGGATTCGTCTCTCCCGGTATTGGGGCTTGATATCGCACTGTGTATGGAGAGCCATTACGCAAAGTCCCTGGCTAGGGCAAGCCAGATTTACAGGTGGCTTCCAGTAGTTTCTCAAGGTGTAATGGGCTTCACTCCGACACGACTTATACCACTATTAGGGGTCTGACGTTTACCGCCCCTAGGCCCGATATGCGATAGTCCTAGACGAACAGACCGGACTGTACGGAGATTGTCACATCAGGCTCAGTTGGAGTCGGATGGGTTTACTCATCGTCCTTCTTATCGACATCTACCTGGGGACCGTTACGTACAGCTAGTACCACTTGCGGCCTGTGGTTAAACCCACTGCTAGCATAGTGTCGAGTCTTTAGAGTCCCACATAGAGAGTTTCCTTGCACCGGGCAAAAGGTGTAGAGGCCGTATGGTTTTACGGCAGGACCGTGATCACTTACGTACACTTGTGCACGTATTATGATCTGGCAGATAATACTAGCGGACTTTGGTTTAAGCCAGATTCTAGTATTATACAGATGGATTTATTCAGTCAAAAATTATCCGTGTTTTTCGGAAATATGGATGGGAGGGGCAGTCTCGTAATTTTTTGGGAAGCTTCTAGAAGAAGGTGAATCATTTGTGTTTAATTCTTTTTAGGATTTAAACAAATGAGGTGGAGAGATGAGGTGTAGGTTTTCATTAAATGGATAATGACTCATGAGATGATTCATCTCATATGAATTAAATGAAGCATGCTAGATATTATGATAGATATTTGTTATGATATTTTGATGCTTCATATTATTCTAAGATGAGACATTATTCATTTCATTATCACAAAAGCTTTCTCTCTCCTCAAGTCTTCATCTTCTTCCTCAAAACCCTAATAGCTCTCATGAGTTGAGAAACCTATGGTTTAAGTGACTAACTAATCCATCTTATTACTCTACACCCTCTAGGACTTCTAGATTAGCGATCTAGAAGCCGTAGTTATCTCAGATTCGAGATAGAAGCTCGGAATATAGACTCTCGGGTGTATCGTCTTTGACTCGAGGAGGCCGTTGAGGTGCCGACATTCCATAGAGCCTACGTGGTGTGGAGGAAAGCGATGAAGACCCGAAGGAAAAGTAATGTGAGGTATAACTTCGAATCCGAGTAGTTAAACCTTTCGTAGTTTGCTAGTAATGGTTTAGACACGATCCGTGTGCTTAAGTCCGTGTTACGAAGCTTTGATAATTGTTTTTCATATATTCCGCCTCCCCGCAAGCTCGTGGGGTGTGTGACATGGACTTACAATGGCAGCTTGCCACATAATCTTCAAGTTCATCCGACGAGTCTTCTCTATTGTCATCATCTCCGACCTCAAGAACATGGCTGAGAATTTCTCGGAGTGTAACTGGGGTCTGCACCTTTTGATTATATTCTTCAAGCACGTCAATCTACTTTTGCTGGTCCGTGCGTTTGCCATCAGGTTTCACGGGCTTCTTGGTTTTCTTCTTGGAAGACTTTGACGGCTGGGTGTGAGTGCTTTGGCTATTACCACCAGTCTTTGGAGTCGGGCTCGGTTTCAGCATTCCCTCAATGATCTCGGGTTTCAGTGGATTTTTCCACCTGATCACCGAGCATGTTTGGAGATCCTTCAGCATTCTTTTTGTCTTGGCTGAAAGAGCGACCTCCCACGGAGCCTCTTCTACGAAAGAACATGATGCCCCCGGTGTGTCCGTCTTCTTGGGAGTGTGTGGCTGTGGTGGGTTCACCTTCCAATTCTCAGACAGTGCGATTTTGCCCTGTTGGTATTGGTCTTCGATCCAGCCTTTAAAGACGAAGCAATCTTCAATTGGATGGCTTACCGTTTGATGGTAAAGGAAATAATTGGGACTATTAGCCTCGTCAGGTTGCAACGGTCGTTTTGGATTCAGGAGATTGATGAGCCTGTTGCGCACCGCTAGCTCAAATAATCTCCTTACTTTGTCTTGGGGCAACGAATAAGGGCGTCCCAGTCTCTCTATGAGGGATGGGCGTGGACGCACGCTGTTTTGGCGAACAACCGGCTTTAAGTTGCTCGGCTGTTGTTGAGTATTGGCAATGAAAGCTGCTTTTCTTTTCCCCTTTTCATTCCGAGGATCTGTCTTTGAAGGAGACAGTCTATGACCCATCTGGTCCATTTGGGCCGGCTTGTCAATCAAGGCCTGGAACGTGGTCGGCTTGAAAAACATCATGAATTGGGAAATAGTCGTCTGAGGGTCGAGAGTACCTACAAACATGCCAACCGCAGGCGCTTCTTCAATGCGCTGCTCGCACTTTGACAATACATTTCACCACCGTATGGCGTATTGGATCCATGTTTCTCCAGGTTTCACCCTGGCATTGATCAATGTCGTTATTGGGGTGCGTTCACTAGCACTCACGAAACGCTGGGTGAATAGTAGCTCCATTTCCGCAAAGGTTTTGACAGAATCGTTTGGAAGTTCTGAATACCACTCGAACGTTGTCTCCGACAGGCTACCAACAAATTGACGGAGAAAAAGTTTATCATCACCCACGATGTTGCCGCAAAGAGCCCTGAACTGGGCGACATGCTGGTGGGGATTGCCCGTCCCTTTGTATACATAAAATTTAGGGATCGTATATCCCAGCGGATACTTTATTTGGTCATACCAACCTGGATATGGTCGCCCAGTATTAACGACTTGGCCGGCCGCTTCATTCGCCTGGTGAGCTCGTATTTGCTGAGCAATATAGTCATCCAGAGCCGCCTTGGAAATGGTTTCCTCTTTGGCTGCTGAAAGAGCCGGAGGAGAGTTCGATGTCTCCCCTTTGTCGTCTTCAATTATTATTGAAGGATCTTCAGCTGGAGGGTCCGGCTGGATCATCATGCCCACCATATCTTGAAATAGAAGGGCCATTCGTTTTATATTAGCCACTTGTTCTGCTGCTTCTCTGTCCTTCTTTTCGAGGACTCTACGAAGGAAGTCAGCGTCTGTTTCTTGTTCATGACGCTGCTCCGACGACGTCTCAGGGCTTTCTTTTGGCCCGGTGAGAGCGGCCATTTGCGTTAGCATTTCCTGAAGCTTATGTTGCTGCTCCTGGGATTTTGTCACGGATCGGGTGAACGGTTGATGAACTATTGAGATACGGCTATCCACTTTTCCGGATGCCATATAGATAGTATGTACCACCATGGCCCCAGCCTTGGGGCGTTTGGGTTCAGTGTTCTTGCGATTCGTCGCAGACTCAGGGAGTTTCTCCGGTCTTCTCCTCTTGTGGGCGGTCGAAGTTGAGGGGGCCGTTGCAATGGGCACCCAAGTAGCTGTAGCCTTTTGTGGATTGACAAAATGGTCCTCTTCTTTCCGAACCTTCATCTTTTTCTGTCGGCGAGAGTAGTCTTGATCAATTACCGAGTCTTGGACTTGACGCCAGACCTTGTAAATTTTAGAGGACAGCCGTTGAGGGGGCTGATCCATCTTTGCCTTTGCGGCATTCTCCATAGGTGGAGGAGATCTTTTCAGTACGGCGGTAGGAGAGTTCCTGTGCACCTTGTTCAGCAATTCAAAGCTGTTCCCGGTTGGAACAGCAGCATCGTTCTCCACCGTTGGGGATGGTGGAGTTAGACCAGAGGGGGAGTTGCCCCCAACTTTCCTTACTCGGCGCCAATGGCGACGTCGAGCGTGTCGAGCTGCTCGGATTGGTTCAGCTATGGCTTCGTCATGCCCCCTATTCTGGTCAGGTGCTGCTGGTATTAGCCTCTTGAAGACCGACGTCCGTTGAGTGGGTACAAGCAACCTATCAAAAGCAGACTTTCACGCTGGAGGAGAAGTTTTAACGCCTTCGTTTGGGATGAAAGCCGGAACATTCAGTCTTGCGAAGACCGACTCTTTGGCAGGAGAAGCCGTTTTGACGACTTCGGGAGCAGGGATGGCTATCCTCTTCGGAATAGCACCTTCTGGTATTGCGGGCTTGTTCATGGGCCCGTTGGAGCTTTGGCCCAGTCTATTAAGAACTGAGGCAGTGGCATTGGGCGACCTATTGAGAGGTGCAACAGTAGTAGTAAGTCGATCAAAGAACGACCTCTTGGGAACTTCTTGTGATGGTACAGCAGCGTTGAAGCTTATCGGCGGGAGCATGGTCCCGAAGAATAGACCAGTGGTAGCCTGAGTCACTTGGTCCACCGGCATCGTAAACAGGGAGGCCGCTTGAGGGCCGTAGGTCACACTTCCAGATGAGGTGGAACGGGCGTTGTTGCAATGAGTGCAGTTTGAAGCCATTAATCTTCTATTTTCGACATGGAGCAAGACACCAAATCTTAGTACCTCGAATCCACAGGCAACCATAGCAAACTGCGATTCGTTCGCGAACACGACACACGAAGTGTGGAGTGGAAAGAGGAAAAGGTCTCACCGGGCGTGCCAGAATCTATTCCCCGCCGGAAAGACGCGACCGGGACGTTAGGACGTCGGGGCCTGAATTCCGGGGGAAGATGCCAATTGGTGCTATCCGTCCACCTCTCCGAAGATTCCAAATTGATTTATGGCACCATGTATCGAAGGTTTAAACGGATGCGGCCGATGTAGCAGACTTCGTCAGATTCCCCCTCGTTGAGGGGTTTTTGATTGTGGGGACGCTCTTCCCTGCAGGCGCAAGCCCCTACAGTTAATTACGCTACCGCGTCGCGGTAACCACTTTCTCCTTCTCCAGATGGTCACTTCGTGTCGTGGGTTTTTGTTTTGTTTTTGGTTGCCCGTGGATTGTATACGGAGACTAATTTATGTTGTCCCCTGTAGGGCGTGGATTAGTTCAAATCCGTATTTTCTTAGATTTGGGTTTGGGGTTGGGTTTAAGGATACGTTAGTCTCATTTGAGACTAAGATCAACTTAAACGTATGTTAAGGATACGTTAGTCTAATTTTAGACTAAGATCAACTTAATGGGATCGTTTAGATCCGACAAAAGAGCATTTTGGCTCTATTGTTTAGTTTAGGGGCATTGCGGTCGATTACCAGTTTAAGGACATGGTGGTCCATTGTTAGTTTAGGGACATCTCGGTCCAATGTTAGTTTAGGGACATCTCGGTCAAATGTTTGTTTTGGGACATCTCGGTCGAGGTTAAGGATATCATAGTCCGTGGGTTTAAAGGGACCCCACAGTCCGAGGATAAGGACATCGTAGTCCGTGGGTTTAAAGGGACCCCACAGTCCGAGGTTAAGGACATCGTAGTCCGTAGGTTTAAGGACCCCACAGTCCGTGAAATGTGTGGTTGTTGGGACCCGTCACCTCTCTGAAGACGTTGAAGGATTACAACGACAAATATCAGAGGAGTAAAGAGATGTACCCTCGAACTGGTGTAAGTTGGTTTAAAGATCTGTAGTCCAATTTAGGACTAAGATCTGTTAAATATTCATGAGCAGATGAGCTTAGTTCAATATAAGTTGAGGACTTATGGCCAATATTGGGCTAAGTCCAATAAGATTAAAATGTTTAACATTTTATTGTTCTGGGCTGTTGAGCCTATATTTGGGCTTGGCCCTTTTAATAATGCTGAGCATTAGGTCCTGACTTTTTTTTGTCTTGCATTGAATGCATAACATTCATCAGAACAGTGTGTGTTTTGACAGTGCGCCATGTGGCGCGCCAGGCTCTTTGCGCCAATTAAAGAGTGCATTGCGCTTCTGCCAAGTAGCGCACACAAAAAGGACACGTGTCGCACTTAGCGCTAAGCGCCAGTTTATGAGCGTATTGTGTTTCAATTTATGAGTGCGTTGCGCTAGTTTGATGGCGCACCGGTGAGTGACACATGGCGCGCTTGGCGCTGAGCGCCAGCCTATGAGCGCAGTGCGCTGTTTCAGAAGCGCAAAGCGCAAGTCGCCTACGTGGTTGACACGTGGCACGTTTTGGCGCTGAGCGCCGGTCCAAGGAGCGCAGAAGCGCAGTTCATGATTGCAAGGCACTTTTCAGTATCACACAGCGCATTTGATCAAATTTATGATCAGAGAACAAGTTTATGTTCTTTTTAAAAGAGGCTTTGCCTCAAGATTCAAGAACAACAGTTCTTATTTTTGTAAGGGCTTTACCTTTGTTGATCAATGATCTGTGAATGAAGTAAATACTTCTTTTATTTTTATGATGAGATCTTTTGATCTCGTTTTTATAAAAGACCTTAGTCTTTTGTAGATCTATGATCTTTTAAAAAGACAATTCTTCTGTTTTAATGAAAAATTTCATCTCTTTGTGCAAGAATCATTCTTTTTTACCTTGAAGAAAAGATCTTCTTTCAAGAGCTTGCTCTCTTTCTTTTTGAGTTTTCTCGAAATTTGTAGGGGGGTTTCTCTATCTCAGACTTGAAGTCTTATGGCCTTTATATAGGACAAATTGATTTGTTAAATCAGTTGAAGAGATCTTTCTCTGATTGATTTGGGGATGTTTCCCTACCGTTGGATCTTTGATCCTAAGGCTTCTGTTTTACAGAAGGCAATCTTCTTGTTTTTAACAAGATTGAAAAGATCTTTCCATAATAGAATTTTATTCTGATTAATTAATGATTTAACATTATTAGATCTTTTGATCTAACGGTGGGGAATTTTTAATTCCAGCGCTAGCGCACCCGTGCTTTGCACGTGGTGCGCTGTTCAGAGCGCAGCGCACTTTGCGCTAGCAAACCAACGTTTGACACGTGGCGCACAGCGCAGCGCAACCTGCGCTAGCACACCCGTGTTTTACACGTGACGCGCAGCGCGCCTAGCACTGGATCTGAAGCGTTGCTTCAATTTTTGAATTTTGAATTTTTAAAACAGAGCTTTTCTCTGATTGGGGGTGCGCTGCCTAGGGCGCAGTGCACCTGGCGCTAGCGCATCTGTGTTTGACACGTGGCGCGCGGCGCGCCTAGCGCTGAATCTGAAGCGTTGCTTCAACTTTTAGATTTTGAATTTCAAAACAGAGCTTTGCTCTGATTGGGGGAAACAGTAAACTCTCTACATGAGTTAGTGTATGACACTAACTCACCCATGGTTGCTATTCTCACCTCATGACTTCAGTCTTCATCTCATCACTTCATCTTCTTCCTCAAGAGAAAAAGCTTGCTAGCTTTTTCTAAAGTGGTGAAATAATGTGAGAAAAAGAAATCTAAAGAGAGCCCACTTCCTACTTCAGCATCCTCTACTATTAGCCATTTAGTTTAGGATGTTTGCTTCACTAATTCACATATTAGTGAAGAGGTAGTATGAGCTTGAGTCTCCTCGACGTAGATCATCTTCGGCCTCGAAGTCATCGAGCAAGTTTGTTCGTTTTTTCATGTGAACCCTTACTAGAGTCCGGGTCTTCACAACTTGCAGCGAATGGACTACTTTTCACGACCCGAAGTTCGACTCGTGACCGGCACTTAACCACGTAACGTCTACAGGCGTAACGCGACTAAGTAAGCCGAAACCCAGAAATCAAAACCATTAAAAGTAGTGAGTGTTTAAAAGATTTGTTTAAAACATTTGGAAAACCTTAAGTAGTCCAATAACATTCTTTAAAGTTTAAGTTATTATCTTAAAAATTTTGGCAGCATTTCCATTGTAAAACTTACCCCGAAATCGGGTACAACACAAGATATAAATAAAATGATATACAGTGAAATAAGGCATCCCAAACGGGAGCAATCACGCCCAACGGCGGAAACAAACACCACAAGAGTAATATACGACGCCGTAGCGAAGAAATGAGCAATAAGTGAAAAACATCACAGAATGATAAAACTGCATATGTAAAGTCGGCTCACACGAGCTCGACACCAGAATACAAATAATATACATCATTAACCTCACACTGGTCTTTAAGTCAATACATAAATGTAGATGGAGAGTACTAGATACAAAAGTGTGTACAATGTAAATAACCAGATACCACAACCCACCTAACAGCAAACAGCTCACGCACCAACTGTAGTGGTATCTGTAGCCAAAAAGATGCAAAAGGCAGCCTGCCGCGACTACTCTGAGGGGTAACCTGCAAACACTGTGGCACAACGGGGGTGAGTTGCCAACTCGTGAATAGAAGACAACATATAAAGGTAATCGCGAGCATGCACGTACTGCGCTACTCTATCATATGCCAGCAGATGATATCTATATGCGATAAGCGGTATGTGCAATATTCATGCAAGTGCTCTATCAGATGATATGACTACAGGATGAGATATAAAGTAATGAATGTTGAGCATGTAAAATATAACATCTACACGGAATGTCAACGTGGAAAATATAATCGGTGCCCATCAATGCACCCAGATCCCAATAAACTCAGGCGCCGGCACTCTCATCGGCCCTCAAATCCTGTAAATCTCAGAGAATCACGAGTGCCCAACATCGGCACTCAAAAAATCATGAAGTAATTGTGTCCAGTATCGACACGCAAATCCTCATATATCGGGCTCCGTCAGTCCAGATCAGCCTACGGGCTCCGTCTGCGGTATCGGCCCTCGGCCCCGGCAGTACGAGTCGTCCAGTATCTATCTATCGACTCTGGTCAGTATCCACCGGATAACCGCCAGGTCTAACCAATCACCGGTAGACACTAGCCACCATGCTAGGCTCATCGTCTGCTCCACAAAAAACATTTCTCGCCCCGGGGAACCATACCGGGTCCACCACGAACCCGTAAACGGATCATCCAACTCCTCGAATCGGGTTTCAAGCACACGCCTCAGTACCGAGAAAACGCGTGGTGGACGCACTAAAATATCATATCAAGAGGAACCAGGTTTTCAAATAGTGCATACTTTCTTAAATAACTCCACGGTCCTCAAAACCAGAAATCATATGAAATCCAAAACCAATGTGTAAATCAATGCGATGTGATATGTGCATCAAGTTATATTATAAGCAAAAGGGAGAGACCTCTCTTTAAAATAGTTTCAGTTTTTCAAAGGTATCGTGCAGCTCCCAGTTTCCACCAAAGTCAGCTTATCTAGATAGGTACAGTTTGAATATCCATAAGTATGTAAATGAGTACGTGCACCAGTATGAACATGTAAAGGGGTACGTGCACAAGTATGAATATGTATAATGATCATGGCAGTTCTACAGTGTGAGTGTCATGGCAGTTACTAACGGTGTGTGGGTGACATGCAGATTAGTACTCGTGCAACATGAACCGTTAGTAACAGTGCGGTGTTTTTACCAACTCTAAGTTCATATACATATAGCAGGGAATGCGGCATGCAACAAACAGTATTCATGAATAGTCAATGTATGTAAATGCCATATGCTGCTACCAGGTCCTATTAGCCCTGACGCATAACGCCAAGCGGGAGATTTCCCCGTAGATGTTAAATCTACTCACCGAAGTCTCGCGCTAAGTGTAGCCGACGACTTGCTTCCCCTTCTTCGCGGCGGCCGTCGTACTCGCCTGCGAACCAAGAATTACACAAGGAATAAGCATAAGCAACAATCCTCTAAAACGTGATACTAAGGCAGTACGGGAAAATAGCGTCACAAGCTAAACGCGTGAACTCGATACACTAAAACGCGCGTGTGCTAAACCCTGTACCACCCTGATGCACAGCGATGCACAGAACTCACCAGACCACAACGAAGCGTACGTGTCGCGCTAAACACAAACTCCAATTTAAGGGAAACAACTCCCAGATTTTTACCTAGAAGAAATCCCCAAAAGTAAACAAGACCAAACACTGTAAAACACACACAGACACCACCCTGCCCAACACCAGACCCAACAGAGGAGGGGGCGGCATCGCCGGACCTGCAGGAGGGAGCCGCCGGTTTTCCTAAGGTGGAAAGGGTTCGAACTTCAACACTGTTGGATATAGTGCCCTTAAAGTCAATTATTGGATCGCAGGTACGTGATTGTAATGATTGAGGCAGGACCTATACCGATATGACAGTCTTGCTCGAGATGATGGTATGCTATCTGGTTTGACTTTATCATCGTATACATGCTTTAGTTCACTATTGCTTGATGATAGAGCCCATAGGATTCTTGCTTGACTACCAGCAGTATGATGGAGATCATATACGTGGGAGCTGGGGTTTGTAAGCACATCCTTAAACTGTCCCTAGTCGTGGGAGTTTCGAGACAGGGCATCGATACTCCAGAGTAGACTAGTGTATACAGTCGAGACCCCGACGAGGGGCGGTGGCCGGTCTCACAAGCCATTGGTGTCAGTTGGTTCACCTAAGATGTATACAGGTGCTCATTGGGTTATGAGTACACCGGACATGACTCGCCGGGAACATGCTAGTTGGTATTATACATATCGTCAGATAGCAGTTCCCAGGTAACATGTGTAACAGGTTAGTTTGTCGACCTGAGATCGTCATTTGTCTCGTGTGAGTTCCCACTGTGCTTTGATTTCTGCCCTACCACGCTGAAAGGAGACGTGCAAACAGGTATTTTTTGGGTACAGTCCCGAGCCACTTGGAGGCAGTGAGCGGATCGTCGGGGATTCGTCTCTCCCGGTATTGGGGATTGATGTCGCACAGTGCATGGGTGGCCATCACTAGAAATCCTCGGCCGAGGTAGTGGAGAATTACTGATTTGGATCAGTAGTTTCTCAGGTGGTGTTGGGCTTCATGCCGACACGATTTATCACGTTATTAGGGGTCTGACTTTATCCACCCCCTAGAATCGATATTCGATACTCTATAGACGAACGGACCGGACTATACGGATATTGTCACTGTCAGGCTCAGTAGGGTTTATGGATGAGTTCGCTCGTCAGCTTCCCTTCCAATCAATACGTAGGCAAAACGTTACGTACATCTCGTACCTCTGACGTGCTAGAGGTTATACGCAGTGCCAGTGTGTTGATGAGTCATTAGAGTCCCCCACAGACAGCTTCCCAAGTTCGGACGAAACATTGTAGAGGCCGTATGATTTTATGGCAGGGTACGGAAAATGCACGTGCGTTTTCGCACGTGTCATTTTTCAGGCAGATAATACTGGTAGGCTTTGGTTTAAGCCGGATCCCAGTATTATACTGTGTAGATATAATAACTTTGTCTCAGTTGTATTTGTATTCGGTCGTAATACAAATGCGGGTATGTTTATACTGTTACGGGGTTATCCTGAAATTCGTTTCAGGATCACTTTTGGAAGTTGCCAGTTTCCAGTTTTCTATCGCCCGTATTTAACATTCGGTTAAATGCGGATTTATCTTTTCTTCTATGGGTGAGTCATGAGGGTGAGTCATGAGTGTGGATGCTTCTTGGATGATGACTAGATTAGTGAGTCATTCATTGGCATTAATTAGTTGATGACTAGTTATGGTGACTCATTGTTTCATTAATGATTTTATGCAAGGTGTTATATGACGCATTCTTTGTTTGATTGTTATGATAAGCTTAGGTTTATGGTCACCTTCCCTTGCTCTCCTACACTCACCCCCCTACCATATATGGCCGGCCCCCTCTTTGGAAAGATAACATGGTTGTTCATTTGGAAAAAAGATTAGGAATTTGTTTCATGGAAATTTCATATGCCCATTTCTCATTTCCCCGATTCAAAAGGCAACTTCATTAACTGTCGTCCATGGCTTTAGACGAAGTGATACAAAGTGTTCTACTCATTCTCTACATTATCTTGGTGATCTCTTTTAGCAAACTTGATGACCAAGTTGCCTCGGTTCAGAGGCTGGAGCCCGTTTAAAGATCCGTCGATGTGGTGCCACCTGGACGAGAAGACTGGAGATTCAGGAGATCGGAGCAGCCGCAACAAAGCGTGGGATGATGGTTGAAGACCGAAGGACTCGGATCGTTCGGTATAACATTTCTACCCACTTTGTAGTTTGTTAGTTTAGCTTTAATGGCAGATCCGGGTTATAGAACGCGATAGCGCCAGTTGTAAAAGTTTTTGTTCCGCATTTGGCGTCTGTTAGACGGCCGGGGCGCTACCGTGGACTTACAGTGGTATCAGAGCCTCACCATTAAGCTATACTAACTTGTGCTAACGCGTTTAAAACATCGATCGAACCGAATTTCTAAAACAACATTTTTCTGAACAAAAGTTTCTGTCGATTTTAAACTGGGTCTAAAAATTATTTTGCATGTCACAGAAAATAGAGCAGGCTTTTTTAAGAAGACAGTTGAAATTTGGTCACGTGATCCCATGTTGTTGCCACAGATCCACGGTCAAAGCTAGGGTTTGACCGCGCAACCGCGACCATTTTGAAGGAACAGTGACCCAAATTTTAACTGTGCTTTCTACTTGGTAAATTGTGGTTTCTGGAATATTTCTTTTGGTCCCATATTTTTTTATTGTACAGTAGATGTTCGTGGGGCCCACTTTGGGAAATTTTTTCGATCGAAATTTAAACGTGTTGGTTTACAGTACTTACTTTATATCTCCGACCGGGAATGTCATTCGAGCGGTAAATTACGTCTAATTGCTATAGCACTTTTAGACGGATTTGCGAACATGACATTCGCGTTGATGTTCTGTATTGTGCTGTGATGTTGCGGATATCTCGTGGTGGATAGCAGTGTGCAATGGTAGTGCAGTTTGGATTTATTTGTACATTTGATATTGCGGGGCGAGCGTCCAACATGTGGACTGCCGTCACTAGCAGTTTGTATAATATTCTTTTGGGGCACGACCGGGCTGAGGTCGATATACCCGTTGTACATATTTTTATTTCTGTACTAGGTTTATCCCGCGAAGGAGTGCACGGATAGCCGGGTTCTACAGGGCAACGGGTCCGTATCTCATGGCTTTGAGAGGCAGAGGGGCCTCACTCTAGAATTGGCAGACTATTCGCCGCACTTGTAGGGGGTACAGGTTGACCCAAGGAGAGGTGCTCAAGTTACAGGATTCCGTGAAGTGCCGGGTGGTCTATTCATTTTGCTATAGAGGGCTGCCTCGCTTCAGGTTTTGGCGGGTAACATGCCGCACCCGTAGGGGTCTAGGTTTCATTGCACAAGCTATCCACACGACCAGGGGAACGTCGGGTTTCAGTAGCGGCTCTGTGAAACCCGGGGATCCCAGATTATCTGTATTGTTCTGTGTTGCTTATTACTTTTCTGTAATGCTCCATATTATCACGCCTGGAGCGATTATTGTATATTGGTATATATATTATTATATGTTGTATATGTTTTACACCCGCGCTAGTTTAGTCCCCGCTCTGTCGTTAGTTAAGTAACCTAACGGGTGATGACGGGACCCAGTGACGAATGCGGATGGCATATACGTTCATTATATTTTCGTTCTTTTCTGGTGTGATTGATTGATGGGACTGCATTGATTCTTATCAATGCAAGGAAGAAAAAAAACTATATTTGATGTTGTTGGAACAAATTTTAAAAGGTGTTATTACATAGATGTTTCCTTTTGTTTTGCATAGCGGTATTCAGTTGGAATATCCTGCACCTCATTCCACGAGGCAAGGGCCGAGATCCCTTCACCGGGAGTGACCCCTTGGGCAGAAGTTTACGTCAGGGTAGTAACTTCAATATAGTCGATTACAAGTTGCTTTGCATCGAGGTATTCAGTTGGAATATCCTGCACCTCATTCCACGAGGAAAGAGCCGAGATCCCTTCACCGGGAGTGACCTCTTTAGCAAAAGGTTTTTCGCCACTATATTTTTTTTATAAAAAGCTATCAGGTTCCTTCATCGATATCAAGTTCATTACGTTAAAGGTTTTTCGCCAAAAACCAGCCGTAGCCCTCCGTCATTTCTTTTGGGTATTCAGTAGTATTCAAGCTATGTATTTTGACCTAACGCCAAGGCATAGTGTTTGGTAGCTGCTGGGTATTCAATTGTTGCATAGATAGATGAGTTGGTTTGGGACAGTCGTTCTGCCATTTTGACCTAACGCCAAGGGCATGTGCGGGTGGGTTCAAATTAACCTGGATAATGACAGCTAGAACTTGACATGTGACTTATGATATTTTGACCTAACACCAAGGTCATAAGAGCATGGGGCAAAAATCACATCGGGAGTTTCAAACATACAGGAAACTTGTCAGGCATGCGCATACCTTCTGGAGTGTGAAAACTTGAGTGGCTTCCATCAAGTTATCATGCGATGATAGTTGGATCCCGATTCTCACTGATGAGTTGGTTTACTCCTCGGGTGATCCCGACAAATTATTCTTTCAGGTTTGGAGGAGAATTTGAGATTACAGTAGGAGGTTTCCTGATTAGATAAAATGATAACCATTCTGATCTAGGTTAGAGTGCACGCAGAGTGTTTCTTTTCTCTCTCTCTTTGGCAGCGACCTTTTGACCGACCCTAGACTATGACTCAGTGACCAAGTTGACCGAACCTTCTTAAAATACTGTCTTTTGGATTTTCCTAGTTGCATAAGTCATTGCCACTCCCTCTTTTACCCTTTGCAATTTCTCAGAACAACCCGTATTACTACGGACATCCACTTCCATTGGATAGATCCATCGTATGGTTATATACGAACTCATAGGGACTTCTTCGAGGATGGATCCAGGTTCGAGAGAAATAGAATTTGTTTATTTAGTTGTCTTTTATTATCACCTTCTCTCAGGTTGCGAGGGCTCCTTAGTTTAGGAGTATACACCTATTACGCTTATTGGATGGTCTTCTTCCAAACCATAGGCTGGTGCCGAAAGGTAGGGAATGAAGAAAACCAATTAGCCTAAGTAGGGTGTACAGAAGGTAATATCTAAAGACAAAATAAAGGGATTAGAAAGTGGGCAAAGTAAATTGCAACTGCTATCATTCACGACCAAACCGCGTATTTCATAGCCACTCCTATTTTCACCTTTGCTTTTTTTCCCAGTTCGGGAGAAATAGAATAAGGTATTATTCAGTTGTCTTTTATCATCACCTTCTCTCAAGTTGTGAGTACTCCTAGGATTAGGAGAGTACACCTATTATGCTTACTGGATAGTCTTCTTCCAAACCATAGGCTGGTCCCAAATAGTAGGGAAGGAAGAAAACCATTTAGCCTAACGATGGTGTACAGAAGGTAACGACTAAAGATAAATAAATGGATTTAGAGAGATGGCAAAGATATATACGGTTAAAGTCATGAATAGGATTATGGAAGAGGCATTACTAGAAATACCAGGATACCCCTACGAAACATTTTCATGTTTCAGTGCATTGTTAAAGGAAAACTGTTTTCCCGATTAGATACTTACTCCAGGGTATGTATTTACCAGGTTTCATTCTCATATCTGTATGGTTTTACAAACGATGAGTGGGAGTAACTTATTGGGAATTAGGTGATCATCCTCATTATATCGGAATTCGTTGTAATTGGTGATATTTGAGGAAGTCGCCTGAGTTTTTGCCAGACGGCATGTATTTGGTTTTAAATATCCGTTGTTGTGCACCAATTTGAAAATGGTATATCTGTACGTTTATTTTTATAAAGTGAGATATAACTTTTTGAAATTATGTCTGTGACATTTTCCTATATCAGTTGACGATTGGGTAAGGAGCATTGAACAACGGAGTAGTTCTTAACCATAAGTACAGTTTTCAACCTACAATGCACAGGTTTTGAGTTATTCAACTCAGCGGACTTATACAGTGTATTGTATGTTGTCCAGTGTCCGTCAGGACAAAGGGGTTAGTCCTCATACTATGTTCTATTTACTTGTGACTTCTCTAGTTTATAGACAAGTGTTTCGTAGAAATATAAAGTCTAAGTTTTGAGAAGTTGTGGTTATAAGAATAAAGTAGAGAACAAGATGTCGCAAGTATCTGGATTCTTCAAAGAGATCAAAGATGTAGATACTTGTGATAGGTATTCAGTTGATAGTAATGTTTTTGAGAAACTTTTTTCTCTTTCAGGTTACTCATAATTGGATGGATTCCTAAGTTGAGAAATACTGATTAGCCACTCTCCATTAAGTTGATATGCACTGGAGACAGCAGCATGATTAGAATCTGGTTCTAATTAAATAAGTGCCAAAGTTTCTATATTGGATATAGAATGGTTCATATCTTAACGAGGTTAAGATACATGGAGTTGTCCAGCTTATGCTTAAAACCAGACACTGGATAACTTAAGGCACATTTCTGTAATGGCAGTTTGTGGGTTGACCCTGGTTTTGACGAGGGTTGATTTTCTACCATCTGGAAGATCAATAGTGATATTGTTCTTGACCCGCCACAGTTTTTGTAAAATGGATTTTTTCAGAAAACAGTAGTGGGAGTATGGTAGAACTGGAAGTGATTCCAGAACCGCAAACGATTACGGAAAATTTAATAGGACCTATATATTCAATCAGATTTGACATTCCATTAGCCACTCCCCAGACATGGTGGGTAACCTCAGACACCCGAGAGGTACTCCGGTACCCTCAAGGACGGTGACAGGGAGGTTCTTGTTTACCCAGACTTGACACTACTGTTGTTCCAGACTATGAGACCCGGTAGGAGGATATGTATAGCGTCGTTCTAAACTAGTTTTAGAAGTACACGTATATATTATTCTGCCAGAGGGTTGTTGTGGTCAGTGGGAGCAGCGGAAGCATAGTGGACAAGTAGCTTATGTCTATTTATAGGCTTGAGCAGATATAGCGGAGATAAGATCATCTAATTTTGATATAACAGTTATGGCTTTGACTTCATCAGAATAAGTGATGGATCTGTTAAGAAGGTAGTAGGGTGTGATGTCCTGGTATTTGAATGACATACACAGAGTAGGATGCAAAATTCCTATACTACGATCGGTTATACTTTGGTAGTCACACAGTTGTTTCTTCACACAGGATATGGATATAATTGTAGGGTTCCTAGGCACTCTAATGGAGTCACACAAGCGATCAAACATGCACAAATCAAAAATTCCTTGTGCCTACAAACCCTAATACGGAACGTTAACTAGAAATTAGGGCGATGCAAGCAAGTAAACGGAAATACAGCTAAAGGGAAGGGGCTACAACCTTTGTAGATCCGGTCCTCCACCTCCTAGGCTCTGTGATGAAGTCCTCTCCGCTTTCCAAATCGAACCATGTCTCTAGCGTCGGCTTCATCGGAGAAAAAGCGGGCTAGGTCATCGACGACGATGCCGAAGATGATCTACGTCGAGGCATCGCTAGATCAAGCTCCAACTTCACCAAGTCAAGAAAACTTGTGAAGGAAACACCCTATACTACTTGGCAAGAGGTTTAGGATGAAGAAAAAGGAAGTGGGTAGACTTTAGATTTGGATTTCTCACACTTTTTCATCAATCACCATTGATGTAGCAAGCTTTCTTCATGGAAGAAGAAGATGAAGAAGAAGGAAAAGATATGATTAGTTATTTTTAAAATATAAAGTAAAATGATACTTATCATATCTTTAACCTTAGTTAGGTGTAGAGAATTGACTAAGGTTAGTTTGAAGGGTTAGGGTTAAGCATGAAGACAAAATGGTCACTTAGTCAAAGTTTCAAGAAACTTCAACTACAAACAAATCAAGCCACTATTTCATTTTCTTTATCATTTCCTTTTTCCAAAATAAACAAAAAGAATAAATATATGAATAAGTAAATAAAATGAAACCCTAACCATTCATATAACCATGGTCAATTCTTTACACAAACCCAAGCTTGCATGTATCATCAAATATGATACAATCTTGTGAACAAAAAATATATCACATATACAATATGCACATCAAGTGAGAAAATCCATTTAAAGTGAACCAATACTAGTTGATGCAAAGTAATATATCAAATATATAATTCTACATTAAATCATTAAATCAACACTTGATTTAACGATCCGGTTATATCTCATATAACCGGCTAGTATCTAATGTATCGGCTTATCGAATCAAACCTTGATTCGATAACTAGGTTATATCGCATACAACCATTCGACACATTCATCGCGAGAATGAAATACGGTATCACATACACGCATTATTCTCGGTCCCGCACATATCTCATATGCGCTCCTATTTCGTTTTGCTTGAGCTAGGAAACCTCTGTGTAGGACTCTAAAGACTCGTCAATACGCCGGCAGCAGATGATGATCATATCAAACACCCACAAGCCGCAAGCGGTCTGCTAAACGTAACGGCCACCCGGGTATTGAGCGATCAGAAGATCGACGAGCAAGCCCGCTCACACTCCTGTGAATCCAACCAGTAACACTTACCGTACAGTCCGGTCTGTTCGTCTGATATGTCGCATATCTCGCCTGGGGGTGGTAAACGTCAGACCCCAATAGCTCGATAAGTCATGTCGACGCAGGGTCCATAACTTTCATGAAACTACTGATAACTCTTACCAGTATATCACTGCAACCCTGGACAGGGATTTCCTGTTATGGCCAGTCGAGCATAGCGCAACATCAACCCCCAATACCGGGAAAGACGAATCCCCTCCTATCGCTCATTGCCTCCATGTGAATCGGGACTGTACCCAAAAACCACCTGTTTGCACAACTCAGTAGAGCCGTGGTAGGGTGAAAATCAAAGCACAGTGGGAGACACACAAGACTCTATGACGATCTCGGGTCAACAGACTAAGCTGTACCAGTGTCACCAGAGAACTGCCATCTGACGTGAGGTATAATTCCATCTGGGAGTTCTCGGCGAGTCCGTTCAGTGTACCCAGTCTCCACTGAGCACCCGCATACCATCTTCGATGTCAAACTCCAATGGATATGGGATCATCCATCGCCCATCGCATGGGTCGAGAAGATATGCGCTAGTCTACTCTGGAATATCGATGCCCTGTCTCGATATTCCCTCGACTAGGAACATTTCAAGGATGTACTCATAGACTATCCAGGCCCCACTAGTATGATTTGCATCACAGTCCTAGATGTCGAGTATACATCCTAAGGGCTTTATCAACATGTAACAGAGAGACGGAAAGTATACACGTTAAGATAAAGAGCAACCAGATAGCGTACTATCATGTCGAGCAAGAAAGTCCTACCTATATATGTCCCAGCATCCACTACATTATACATCCAATGTACAGTAATGGCCTCTATGGCATACATATAACTAACAATCTGCCACTTGCACTAGGGCCATCTGTAGCAGTGGTTGCAGTATCACATACTCAACCATCCACTAAAAGTCTCTCTTTGGGAAAAGGCCTTCGTGAGTGGATCCGCCGTGTTGTCCTCTGAGTCTACTCTCCTAACCTCGATCAACCTGGAGATCAACTATCTCCATGATCAGGTGATGCTGCCTCAGAATTTGTCTGGGTCACTGATGGGACCAGGGTTCCAGGGCCGAAGCCACACTTCCATTGTCATACAATGGCAGGAACCTAGTTCATCTTATGAACCATTATACACCCAAACTTCCTCTTTGGTAGTATCTTCAATAGCGATGTTACCAGCCTTTATCGTCTAGTTTGCCACGGTATCTAGCTTGGAACTCTTCCAAGATACCGTCCCTCTACCGAGGGTAAAGGCAATGCCCGTGACTGACATTCAGTCGTCTTTATCACCCTGGAACTCTTCCAGTGATTCTCCCCAGGATCGATTGATACCATCTCACTACATCTAGTGAGAATCCTAGCATCCAATTACATCTATCTCATAGATGAAAACTCAGGATTTAGGAGGTATCACTTTGATCCTATTGAAGAATCTTTGTGATAAGCGGAGATTGACCGATCGTAGTATAGGAAACTCTTTTCCTATCCAGAGTATGTTGTCTACGTACAATACGAAGATGACCACCTTACTCTCTACTACCCTTTTGTATATACAAGGTTCGTCTACCATTTTGATGAGGTCAAACACTTTGACTATCACATCAAAACAGACGTTCCAACTCCGCGATGCCTGCTTCATTATGTAAAGCAACTTGCACACGTTTCCGCTGCTCCCACTGTTTACGAAGCCCTCTGGCTGTGTTCTTATAGACGTTCTCTTCTAAATCATTATTTAGAAAAGTAGTCATGGCACCCAATCACCAGATATCGCAGTCATGGTATGTAGCCGTGGCAAGTAGGATCTGGATGGACTTAAGCATATTCCATGGAAAAGGTTTCATCATTATCCGTGCCTGGTCGATGACGAAAACCTTTAACAAGTCTAGCTTTGAAAGTCTCAATCTTTCCATCGACACCAAGTAATCTTCTCAAGATATACTTGCTCCTGATGGGGATTTAACCCTTCAGATATAACAACCAAAGTCCATACTTTGTTGGTGTATATGGATTCCATCTCAGATCGCTAAGCCTCCAGCCATTCTTACAGAGTCCTTACTCTCGATGGCCTGCTCGAAACTAGTTGGGTCATCATCTCATGATGCATTCCTCGCTCCCACTGTCATCGAGAAACCGAGGTATCTCTCAGGCAGATGAGGAACCCTACTAGATCGGCGGAGAGGCTGAGGTTCGTCGGGAAATATAGAATCCTTTGGTTCTGTCAAATCATCAACTGCAGTTTTGTATAGCTGGAACATTTCCAGTTCTACAGAACTGATCCTGCCTCGATCTTGTCCGGATTTTGCTTTAAACATAGGCCGGACAACCCCAAATCTTAACTCGCTTAAGAGATGGGTTCTTCCCATACCATATCTCATATGGAGTGGTAGGCACTGATTTGATTCAAACCTAATTCAATAGGTATGCAGCTTCTCAAGTGCATAACCCCAAAAGGAAATAGGTAACTCAGTAATACTCATCATAGAGCACACCATATCTAATATTATGCAATTTCTCCGCCCTGATACACCGTTGTGCTGTGGTGTATTCAGAGGAGTAACACTGAGAGAGAATCTCATTCTCCTTTAGAATAGTTCAGGAATTCTATGCACAAGTATTCTCCTCCCTGATCTTATCATAGGACATAATACTTATACCCGTATTTTGGTTCTCTACTTCTAACTTATATTCTGTGAATATCTCAAAAGGTTCGGACTTATGTTTCAACAGGGACATATAACTGAATCTTTAGAGATTATCAGAAAATATAATGAAGTATAAAGAACCAGTCCTGGCATGTGTAGACAGGAGACTTTACATACATCATCATGTATCAGTCCCAAGAGTTTACTAACTCTTTCTCCGTTTCTAATAAACAGAGCTATGGTCATCTAATCTTTGTGACATGACTGGCAAGTTTCACAAGATGTAAATTCAAACTGATTTAAATATGCATCTAAAATGTAACTTCAGCCAGTCGGGTCGCATTGATATGACCTAGTCTACAATGCCTCAAGAAGGATTCGTTCATTTCTGAACTCTTCCTCTTGTGTGTGTTCTGTATACTAGGAACTGCAGTTTGATTTAGAACGTCAATGCTTTTAGATAACGTGCCTGAACCGATCAAGTTTTGATATAGGAAATGTTCAAAACATTATCCAACAATACAAAATTATATCCTTCTTTACTAATAAAGAGACTGATATGATTTTGTATATCAGGTTCGGTATCTAATAGCATTTATTCAGAATCAATGTACCGGTAATACAGGGTGACAGTGACCAACAGACTTGGCTGCAACACTTGCCCCGGTTTCTGTCTCATGAAACTTATCACCCGTTCTCAGTTTTTCTACCTTTTTGTAGCCCTATGTAACAGCTTACATATCTGGGATCCTGATCCGGTATCATATACCCAGAATTCAGAGGATACTGAGAAACAGTTCTTTGTAATGAACATACCCGAAGGATATGCATCATATGCACTTTCTTCGTTTGGGCGGCATAGGAATTCTGGTATTCACTATTTCCTGCTCTGTCTTATAACAATTATAAGCTGGAGCGGGACCAACTTTCCCCAGCTCAGTATAACAAGCGGGTTCGGTCAATATTCCGTATTATTATCTTGATTAAGGCGTGATATGGTCGCTACCTGGAGAGAGAGAGAAGAAAACACTCTGCGTGCGCTCTTGCAAGATCAGATTGGTTATATATTTTATCTAATCAGGATGGCTCCCACTGTTTTTATCAAATCTTCCTTCAAACCTTAAAAGGAAAGACTAGCCGGGATTAATTACACTCTACAAGTTCGCCAATCTTTCAGCCAGGCCAGTGTCGGTACTTTGAGGGAGGTTCCCCGTGCTTTCGCACGGACGTAATTACTGTAAACCTCGCTTTCCCAGAGGCGTAACCCCGTTGACACCTTTCTAGACACCTACTTGATCGGCAAATTGTAAAGTGCAAAACTCTCCCAGGAGTAACAATTACTCGCAGTGGGTATCGGGATCCAACTATCATATAGAAGGTATGCAATCTCATTGCAAATTTCAACACTTGAAATTCCCAATAAAGGTTTTTACCCCTAGCACCTATGACCTTAACTATGGTCAACAAATCATAAGAGCTAGTCAAGTTCTACCCGTCATTTCGTGATTAATCAGACCCACCCACATGACCCTTAACTAAGGTCAACAAAGTCACGCGACAGTCCTAACTAATCGCATCATATGCGGTGTAGGAAGACATCACTTAGCTACCGTACACTGTGCCTTGACTATGGTCAACAAACACAGCACGAATACTAAGTACTCTACTTCCTAAAATGACGGAGGGTTGCGAATGGTTTTTATGAAAAACCATTAACGCTTTGAACTTGATCTCGTTGCGGAATCAAATGGTTTTTAAATGGAATGTTTTCGAGGCTTTTCTAGTTTTGCTAAAGGGGTCACTCCCGGTGAAGGGATCGTCGGCCGTTTCCTCGTCGAATGAGGTGCGGGATATATCATATATATCACTGTGCAAAGCGGAAACTATAGAAGCGATCAAATAACAAACCGAGGGTTGTAGCATCTGCCAGTTATTGCTAAAGGAGTCACTCCCGGTGAAGGGATCTCGGTCCTTTCCTCATCGAATAAGGTGCAGGATGTTCTATAATGAACGCCGCGATGCAAAGCAAGAACTGTAGCTACCTGTTTTATTTTGAAATTCGATTCCACAACATCAATTAGGTTTATTTTCTTTCATTAATCTCATTAATGAATATCCTATCATTTAAGTCCACCTAATCATCACAGATAAATATAACGTACGCTTATGCCATCCGCATTCGCCTCGATGTCCCGTCAGCACCGTTAGGTTAGGTAACTAACGGCAGAGCGAGGCAGGGCTAGCGTGGGTGTAAAACATAAGCAACGTCTATATAATATATCATATATACTATATACTACATCTATCTGAACAGAGCACAGAACATCGCATGATCACATCACAGATATTGCAGCAGAAGAAACATATGAAATATTGGATATACTAGGACGTCCGTGTTTTCAATACGAGCCAGTATAAAACACGGATTCCACGGTCGTGATGAATAGCCAATCCCACACCCCTAGACCCCTACGAGAGCGGCAAGCAACCCTACCAATTCTAGGGTTAGGAGACCCGGACTCGACTCCTCGAGTTGGTCTCCCACTGGACCCCAGAACCCGGTTACTTGTGCTCCCCTCCTTGGGTCTATCCTAATGCGGAAAAGTAAATAATATACAATGGGTGACAACTTCCGCAACCTGGAAGTGCCCCAATAAAAGAATATTACATACAAGTTTTTACATGAATGAAAATGAAAAAACACTCATCTCACATAAAAACCCCCCGGCTATTCAAACACGACGATCCAATATAACATATCCAGCAACACATAACATCACATGTCATCAACGTAAGTAAATATGCGCATCCCAATTGTCGTTGACATATAGCAACGAAACTGGCGATATCACATATTACACTTACGGTCACAGAAAAGAAAGTGTAAAACTACAACAGTTGGAATCCGCAACTCCTTTAGACATCACATGCCTAATCAAATGAATTCTTTAGACATCGCATGCCTAACAATTATAAACCCCGCATTTTAGTCTCATTATCGAAAACTCTTTTGAATATCAAGTCGGGCAATTAAACAGGATTCCCGACATTCTGATCGAATGCTCGTCGCAAACTTCAGTAGACGGCCGCACCCCCGACGCCGTCGACAAAGTGCACCAAGGCGGAACACCGCTACCGCGAGCACCCGAATGGATGCTTTCGGCGACGGGGTTCTCCTAAAGTCACTTGGTCGGGGCTATGGAGTAAGGCTGTCTATTAAGTTTACCCGGCGATTATCCGCGTACGCTACGTGATTGCGACGGACTTTTGATCACATCAAAATTCCGTGGCAACCGATCAAGTGAGACTAAACTGCTATGTTTATAATATTCATTCCGTTATCTCATAACTATTTGTGAATTCCAATTATTGTATCACATTCCGGATAAATAGAAAATGCTAAACTTTTCGATCGAACAATCGAACACCCAAGTTTTCCCGATACAGCTCAACACATGAAATAAGTCTAACAACATTCAGTTCGTGCCTCAGTACCAACGGTCCAGCCGTAGAAGGGTCAAGCCAACGCCTCACATGTGGCACGCCGTACTGCCCCAAACCTGAAAGTTCAAAGGGCAGTTCAAGACGGTCACATAATCGAGTTAAGGTTTGTTGTCTTCTAGAGGGTCCATCGCGTTACTTGCACTACTTAGAACGTCGTCAAACTACGGAAAAGTCCAACAATTGGAAATTTCTCGGCAGGGGAAAAAGTGGGTATTTATATCCGGTCGAATTTTTTAACATATTCTAAGATTATCCGAAAAAGCACACAGACAGAATTAGACAATCCGATCGATACACCGAGTCCCCAAAACAACCCAGAAAATACAACTCTGGAAAAAAATATTAAAAATTCCCAGGAAAACCAGCACAGAAAACTAAGAATTACTGTGGAAAAACATCTGTCTGAAGAGACCAACCTGCCGCGGAACCGCCGCATTAGGCATGCATATGCGGCGGTTCCGCCGCACTATTAACGATTCAGAGCCCCCGGTTTAAACAGTAATTCTTAGAATATTGCACTGAGGTTTCTGCATATTTTTAATCTACAAAAATCCACATTTTACAGAATTGTCCAGAGAGCATTTTCAAGTCGGGTTTTTGGGTCGATCGGACTTCTAACTTCGTCTACGCATCGCCTAAGGCTCTAGCTAGGCTCTGATACCACTGTAGGGGTCCTAGGAACTCTAATGGAGTCACACAAGTGATCAAACATGCACAAATCAAAAATTCCTTGTGCCTACAAACCCTAATACGGATCGTTAACTAAAAATCAAGGCGATGCAAGCAAGCAAACGGAAATACAGCTAAAGGGAAGGGGCTACAACCTTTGTAGATCCGGTCCTCTACCTCCTAGGCTCCGTGATGAAGTCCTCTCCGCTGTCTAAATCGAACCATGGCTCTAGCATCGGCTTCATCAGAGAAAAAGCGGGCTAGGTCATCGACGACGATGCCGAAGATGATCTACGTCGAGGCATCGCTAGATCAAGCTCCAACTTCACCAAGTCAAGAAAACTTGTGAAGGAAACACCCTATACTACTTGGCAAGAGGTAGAGGATGAAGAAATAAGAAGTGGGTAGACTTTAGATTTGGATTTCTCACACTTTTTCATCAATCACCATTGATGTAGCAAGCTTTCTTCATGGAAGAAGAAGATGAAGAAGAAGAAAAAGATATGATTAGTTATTTTTAAAATATAAAGTAAAATGATACTTATCATATCTTTAACCTTAGTTAGGTGTAAAGAATTGACTAAGGTTAGTTTGAAGGGTTAGGGTTAAGCATGAAGACAAAATGGTCACTTAGTCAAAGTTTCAAGAAACTTCAACTACAAACAAATCAAGCCACCATTTCATTTTCTTTATCATTTCCTTTTTCCAAAATAAACAAAAAGAATAAATAAATGAATAAGTAAATAAAATGAAACCCTAACCATTCATATAACCATGGTCAATTCTTTACACAAACCCAAGCTTGCATGTATCATCAAATATGATACAATCTTGTGCACAAAAAATGTATCACATATACAATATGCACATCAAGTGAGAAAATCCATTTAAAGTGAACCAATACTAGTTGATGCAAAGTAATATATCAAATATATAATTCTACATTAAATCATTAAATCAACACTTGGTTTAACGATCCGGTCATATCTCATATAACCGGCTAGTATCCAATGTATCGGCTTATCGAATCAATCCTTGATTCGATAACTAGGTTATATCGCATACAACCATTCGACACATTCATCGCGAGAATGAAATACGGTATCACATACACGCATTATTCTCGGTCCCGCACATATCCCATATGCGCTCCTATTTCGTTTTGCTTGAGCTAGGAAACCTCTGTGTAGGACTCAAAAGACTCGTCAATACGCCGGCAGCAGATGATGATCATATCAAATACCCACAAGCCGCAAGCGGTCTGGTAAACGTAAAGGCCACCCGGGTATTGAGCGATCAGAAGATCGACGAGCAAGCCCGCTCACACTCCTGTGAATCCAACCAGTAACACTTACCGTACAGTCCAGTCTGTTCGTCTGATATGTCGCATATCTCGCCTAGGGGTGGTAAACGTCAAACCCCAATAGCTCGATAAGTCATGCCGACGTAGGGTCCATAACTTTCGTGAAACTACTGATAACTCTTACCAGTATATCACTGCAACCCTGGCCAGGGATTTCCTGTTATGGCCAGTCGAGCATAGCGCAACATCAACCCCCAATACCGGGAGAGACGAATCCCCTCCTATCGCTCATTGCCTCCTTGTGAATCGGGACTTTACCCAAAAACCACCTATTTGCACAACTCAGTAGAGCCGTGGTAGGGTGGAAATCAAAGCACAGTAGGAGACACACTAGACTCTATGACGATCTCGGGTCAACAAACTAAGTTGTACCAGTGTCACCAGAGAACTGCCATCTGACGTGAGGTATAATACCATCTGGGAGTTCTCGGCGAGTCCGTTCAGTGTACCCAGTCTCCACTGAGCACCCGCATACCATCTTCAATGTCAAACACCAATGGATATGGGATCATCCATCGCCCATCGCATGGGTCGAGAAGATATGCGCTAGTCTACTTTGGAATATCGATGCCCCGTCTCGATATTCCCTCGACTCGGAACATTTCAAGGATGTACTCATAGACTATCCAGGCCCCACTAGTATGATCTGCATCACAGTCCTGGAAGTCGAGTATACATCCTAAGGGCTTTATCAACATGTAACAGAGAGACGGAAAGTATACACGTTAAGATAAAGAGCAACCAGATAGCATACTATCATGTCGAGCAAGAAAGTCCTACCTATATATGTCCCAGCATCCACTACATTATACATCCAATGTACAGTAATGGCCTCTCGGGCATACATATAACTAACAATAATATCAGACATTCTGGTTACTAGATCTATGGTTTTAGATCTATATTTGGGTAGTTTCCCAATGTGGGTACTTTGACAGTATTCTAATAGTAATTTAGAATAGATGACTCCTGGCATGGTGGTGTAACCTGCAGGTGATGGAGTCACCCTCTCTAAAGGTGTCTTACAGACTAAAGGGAAGAGGGATGTGCATGATTGGCAGATCACTTGCTTAGGCAATTGAGTCAATCGTGAGATGTCAAGTACCACACCAGATGTTGTTTTTGCACTAGATGCGATAATTTTATATTAATCCAATCCTGGAGAAACAAAAGGAAGCAGTTTTACAACATAAGTGCATGTTCTACGGATTTGATAATGGCTGCCTCCTTGAGGAGATGGTTATCATTCCAGGCTTCCAAGGTGGCCTGGATGACAGAGTGATTGTTAGAGTTTTAGTTTTCCCTCTGACGAGGGACAATATTATGGACAAGTGGTCCAAGAGGATACTGTGGAAGGCATGGTGCTGGATACTGATTAAGTTCAGTTATCAATAAAGTCTAAGAAGTTTGGATTTGGAGTTCATTTATGAACTAGGTCCCATCAGATATTCAGACATATTCTTAGACAAGTATTACTCGATTCGGGAGATGTCTTTCTGCGCGAACTTGAGATTAAGAGAGACATATAAAGAAACATCAGGGCGGATCCACTCACTGAGGCTGTTTCTCGAACACAAGAGTTTTACAAACTAGCTTTGTGAAACTGATTAGTAGAGGAGTTGGGTGTTCGGTATCACACGGGCTGTGAGTATGCGACATCGCAATAATTAGCCTTAAGTGCAAGTGGGAGATTGTTGGATATAGTGCCCTCAAAGTCAATTATTAGATCGCAGGTACGTGATTGCAATGATTGAGGCAGGACCTATACCGATATGAAAGTCTTGCTCGAGATGATAGTATGCTATCTGGTTTGACTTTATCATTGTATACATGGTTTAGTTCACTATTGCATGATGATAAAGCGCATAAGATTCTTGCTTGACTACTTGCAGTATGATGGCGATCATATACGTGGGAGTTGGGGTTTGTAAGCACATCCTTAAAGTGTCCCTAGTCGTGGGAGTTTCGAGACAGGGTATCGATACTCCAGAGTAGACTAGTGTTTACAGTCGAGACCCCGACGAGGGGCGGTGGCCGGTCTCACAAGCCATTGGTGTCAGTTGGTTCACCTAAGATGTATACAGGTGCTCATTGGGTTATGAGTACACCGGACAGGACTCGCCGGAAACATGCTAGTTGGTATTATACATATCGTCAGATAGCAGTTCCCAGGTGATATGTGTACAGGTTAGTTTGTCGACCTGAGATCGTCATTTGTCTCGTGTGGGTTCCCACTGTGCTTTGATTTCTACCCTACCACGCTCAAAGGAGACGTGCAAACGAGTATTTTTTGGGTACAATCCCGAGCAACATGGAGGCAGTGAGCGGATCGTCGGGGATTCGTCTCTCCCGGTATTGGGGGTTAATGTCACACAGTGCACGGGTGGACATCACTAGAAACCCTCGGCCGAGGTAGTGGAGAATTACTAATTTGGATCAGTAGTTTCTCAGGTGGTGATGGGCTTCATGCCGACATGATTTATCGCGTTATTAGGGGTCTAACTTTATCCACCCCCTAGACTCGATATGCAATACTCTTTAGACGAACGGACCGGACTTTACGGATATTGTCACTATCAGGCTCAGTAGGGTTTATGGATGAGTTCGCTCGTCAGCTTCCCTTCCAATCAATACATAGGCAAACGTTACGTACAGCTCGTACCTCTGAGGTGCTAGAGGTTATACCCAGTGCCAGTGTTTTGATGAGTCATTAGAGTCCCCCATAAACAGTTTCCCAAGTTCGGACGAAACGTTGTAGAGGCCGTATGGTTTTATGGCAGGGTTCGGAAAATGCACGTGCGTTTTCGCACGTGTCATTTTTCGGGCAGATAATACTGGTAGGCTTTGGTTTAAGCCAGATCCCAGTATTATACTGTGTAGATATAATATCTTTGTCTCAGTTGTATTTGTATTCGGTCGTAATACAAATGCGGGTATGTTTATACTGTTATGGGGTTATCCTGAAATTCGTTTCAGGATCACTTTTGGAAGTTGCCAGTTTCCAGTTTTCTGTCGCCCATATTTAACATTCGGTTAAATGCGGATTTATCTTTTCTTCCATGGGTGAGTCATGAGGGTGAGTCATGAGTGTGGATGCTTCTTGGATGATGACTAGTTTACTGAGTCATTCATTGGCATTAATTAGTTGATGACTAGTTAAGGTGACTCATTGTTTCATTAATGATTTTATGCAAGGTGTTATATGACTCATGCTTTGTTTGATTGTTATGATAAGCTTAGGTTTATGGTCACTTTCCCTTGCTCTCCTACACTCACCCCCCACCATATATGGCCGGCCCCCTCTTTGGAAAGATAAGATGGTTGTTCATTTGGAAAAAAGATTAGGAATTTGTTTCATGGAAATTTCATATGCCCATTTCTCATTTCCCCGATTCAAAAGGCAACTTCATTAACCGTTCATCCATGGCTTTGGACGAAGTGAGACAAAGTGTTCTACTCATTCTCTACATTATCTTGGTCGTCTCTTTTAGCAAACTTGATGACCGAGTTGCCTCGGTTCAGAGGCGGGAGCCCGTTTAAAAATCCGTCGACGTGGTGCCACTTGGACGAGAAGACTGGAGATTCAGGAGATCGGAGCAGCCGCAACAAAGCATGGGATGATGGTTGAAGACCGAAGGACTCGGATCGTTCGGTATAACATTTCTACCCACTTTGTAGTTTGTTAGTTTAGCTTTAATGGCAGATCCGGGTTATAGTACGCGATAGCGCCAGTTGTAAAAGTTTTTGTTCCGCATTTGACGTCTGTTAGACGGCCGGGGCGCTACCGTGGACTTACAAACACAACACCCCAAGAACCCTGCACACCATTCTGAAGTTGTTTGTAACTCCAGAAAACACTCGCAGACAAAGCAGATCACCGTATCCTAATAACAAGCTTATACACGTTTTAAAAACACTAATTTGGTACCTAAGGGTATTTTAGTGTAAGCTGAAATAAAAACTTGGTTTAGACAGCTCTAATAGCACTTAAAAGAGTTAACCAAGCCATAATAATACCAATTTAACATAAACTTCACAAATTCCCTTCAATATCATAAAAAAGCACATAAAAACAAAATTTTTAGCTAAAAATACTACAAGATGTGAATAAGGGTGTTAAGTGTGAGTTATTTACCTTCCAAAAGCCTTAGAGAAACCAAAATTTCTGGCTTTTTCCCTCACAAGCACAGACTTGCCATCAACTCCTAAAAAAACCCACCTTTCCAAGGGTTTTTGTGAATAAAAATGGGTTTTTGGTGTAGGGTTTGAGCATGAATCAAAAGAGAAGTGAAAAGAAGAGAAGATGAAGAAATGGTGTATTTGCTGCTGCCTCTTCTGCAGGAATTCAGAAATGAGGAAAGAGAGAGAATAGAGAGAAGAAAATGGTCAAAACAAGGTCAAATTCTTTACCTAACCACCGTACCCCCATTTACTATTTAAAAATTTAAAAAGAAAAGAGGTTTTTGAAAAGATAAAGTGGAGAAATAATAAGCCATGCAAGAAAAGAAAATGGTTCATGTTACCACTTTAAAACCTAAGTCACAAAATGCTAAGTGTGCATTTGAACACTAACATAATTTTTTTTTCCAATTAGGGTAAACACGACTAAAATATAATTAATAAACCCTATATATATCTATAAACACCTCTCATCACAATTAGCACTAGTTTAAAAGGAAATAGGATTTTCGGGTTTTTATGAAAAACACGCAAAATTACTAATTAACGCGAAAATATCCTAAACGAATTTCAAAGCGTTAAACTAATACATGGAGCTTTAGAAGTGAAGGACTGGTCTACAAAGATTGTATTCCTTATTCACTTAGGATGTTAAGATGTTAACATTGCTTTTTCGTTTATAACTCTAGTTAAGATTCTAGGGTTAGAGTTATTTAGAACGGCAAATTTTTGAAAACGGCATGGACGCTGCCTCCCGAAACCTTGCTGCCGTCTTAGGTAAACCTACAGTGGTATCAGAGCCAAGCTAGAGATTTAAACGATATTTGTTAGATTACGAAACCGAAACTTCTCCGAAACACCCGATACAAAATCTAGTTTCTGTCGAATTTTTAAAGGTGTCAAATTTTTTTTTAAACAACTGCAGAAATTTGTATGTGATATAACATGAACACTGTGAAAACTTGAAGCATTTTGGTGCAAAAGTGGCCGGCCACATAGGCACAAAAACCGACGAGCTCGGCCCAATTTGGGAGTTATGGCTTCAAACTTTTAGGGTGTTCCAGTCTTTGGGTTTTGTTGTTTCAGGTGTTGTTTGTTTTTGCTAAATTTTCATGTGATGTTAACTTTCTGCAAAGGCAACTCGGAGTGTTTCGTAGTCGTAATTCTAACATGTATTCGGGTTATTTAGACGATGTTAAAAAGTTCGATATCAATAACCCATATTTTCCCTCAATGAAATTTTCCAAGAGTTGGATTTTTCCGAGTTTAAAATTTTCAGAAAATCATGCAAGCGATTCTGTGGACCCTCTAGAAGAACGATTCGGTTCGCGGATCCATGGTCATACCCTAGGGTTTGCCGCGGTTCCATGGCGACATGAGTGAGGCATGGATCGGCCCTTCTACGGATGGTTCATAGGAGCTGTAGCAGTTTCTGGGTACTTTTTGAACTCCGCTCAAGTGTTGAGCTTGTTAGGAAATTTTGGGTGCTTGCTTATTCGATTGAAAAGTTTAACTTCGTCTAGCTATCTGTGATTGTGATACAATATTTGGAATCCATATAATTAGTTATGAGATAACTAGTTAGAATTTTATAAATCTAGCAGTTTAGTCTAATTTTATCGGTTGCCACGGAATTTTGATGTGGATCAAAAGTCCGTCGCAATCACGTAGCGTACGCGGATACTCACCGGGTAAACTTAATAGATAGCCATGTCCCATAGTCCCGACCAAGTGACTGTAGGAGAACTCCATCGCCAAAAGCATCCGTTCGGGTGCTCGCGGCCGCGGTGTTCCGCCTTAGTGCACTTCGTCGATGGCATCGGGGGTGCGGCCGTCTACTAAAGTTTCCATCGAGCATTCGATCAGGTTATCGGGAATCTTGTTGAATTACCCGACTGTTTATTGGAAAGTGTTTTCAATATCGAGACTAAAATGTGGGGTTTATAATTGTTAGGCATGTGATGTCTAAGGAATTCATTTGGTTGGGCATGAAATCCAAAGTATGAGATATATTGGGTTTATGATGTCTAAGGTGGTTGCGGATTTCAATGTAGGTTTTCACTTTCTTTTTCTGCGACCGTAAATGTAATATGTGGTGTATCGCCGGTTTCGGTGCTATATGTCAACAACAATTGGGATACGCATATTTACTTACGTTGATGACATGTGATGTTATGTGTTGTTGTGATATGCTATATTGGATCGTCGTGTTTTGAAAAGCCGGGTTTTTTTTATGTGAGATGAGAGTTTTTCATTTTCATTCATGTAAAAGCTTGTATGTAATATTCTTTTATTGGGGCACTTCCGGATCTGCAGGTGGGAGCCGCCGGTTTTCCTAAGGTGGAAAGGGCTCAAACTTCAACACAACACCCCAAAAACCCTGCACACCATTCTGAAGTAGTTTGTAACTCCAGAAAACACTCGCAGACAAAGCAGATCACCGTATCCTAATAACAAGATTAAATACGTTTTAAAAACACTAATTTGGTACCTAAGGGTATTTTAGTGTAAACTGAAATAAAAACTTGGTTTAGACATCTCTAATAGCACTTAAAAGAGTTAACCAAGCCATAATAATACAATTTAACATAAACTTCACAAATTCCCTTCAATATCACAAAAAAACACATAAAAATAGATTTTTAGCTAAAAATACTACAAGATGTGAATAAGTGTGTTAAGTGTGAGTTATTTACCTTCCAAAAGCCTCAGAGAAACCAAAATTTCTGGCCCTTTCCCTCACAAGCACAGACTTGCCATCAACTCCTCAAAAAAACCACCTTTCCAAGGGTTTTTGTGAATAAAAATGGGTTTTTGGTGTAGGGTTTGAGCATGAATCAAAAGAGAAGTGAAAAGAAGAAGAGAAGATGAAGAAATGGTGTATTTGCTGCTGCCTCTTCTCCAGGAATTCAGAAATGAGGAAAGAGAGAGAAGAGAGAGAAGAAAATGGTCAAAACAAGGTCAAATTCTTTACCTAACCACCATACCCCCATTTACTATTTAAAAATTTAAAAAGAAAAGGGGTTTTTGAAAAGATAAAGTGGAGAAATAATAAGCCATGCAAGAAAAGAAAATGGTTCATGTTACCACTTTAAAACCTAAGTCACAAAATGCTAAGTGTGCATGTGAACACTAACAAATTTTTTTTTTCCAATTAAGGTAAACACGACTAAAATATAATTAATAATCCATATATATATATATAAACACCTCTCATCACAATTAGCACTAGTTTAAAAGGAAATAGGATTTTCTGGTTTTTATGAAAAACACGCAAAATTACTAATTAACACAAAAATATCCTAAACGAATTTCAAAGCGTTACAATCTACCCCCTTAAAGAAATTCGGTCCCCGAATTTAAAAATCTAACAATACGTACCTTCAAAGAGATAGGGATATCTCTTCCTCATCTCGCTCTCGGTCTCCCAAGTGACCTCCTCGCTGCTCGGGCCACGCCAAAGTACCTTGACAGACGGTATGTCCTTTGATCTCAATCTCTTCACTTGTCGATCCATGATGACCACGACTGCTCTGCAAAAGAAAGGTCACGCTCTAGCTGGATCGTCGGGTGCTGAATCGCATGCGAAGGATCATGAAGATACTTGCGGAGCATCGAAACGTGAAATACGGGGTGCACATCTGGAAAACTGGGCGGAAGGGCTAACCGATACGCAACTACACCAACATGCTCGAGGATCTCGAAGGGGGCCACATACCTGGGACTAAGCTTTCCCTTCCTCCTAAATCTCATCACACCTTTCATTGGGAAGGCCCTTAAGAAAACATGATCACCAACAGAAAACTCAAGTCTGCGCCGACGACGGTCCGCATAAGATCTCTGCCTACTCTGGGCTGCTCTCATCCTATCGCGAATCAATTGGATCTTCGCGGTCGTCTCTTCAACAATCTGTGGCCCTAAGATACTGCTCTCACTGAGCTCTGTCCAACAGGCGGGCGATCTGCATCTCCTACCATATAGAGCCTCGAATGGTGCCATCTGAATGGTCTCCTGGTAGCTGTTGTTGTTGGAGAACTCCACTAAGGGTAAATGATAATCCCAGCTACCTTCAAAATCTAATATGCAAGCTCGGAGCATGTCCTCGAGAGTCTGAATAGTCCACTCTGACTATCCGTCGGTCTGCGGATGAAATGCTATGCTGAAACTCAAGTGAGTGCCCAAAGCCTCCTAAAACCTCTGCCATAGTCGGCTGGTAAACTGGGTGCCTCTGTCGGACACGATACACGTCGGAACTCCGTGCAGTCGTACAATCTCGTCGATGTAAATTTGGGCATACTAAGCAAATCCGAAAGTCGTCTTCACCGGCAGGAAGTGAGACGCCTTCGTCAAACGATCCACGATCACCCAGATGGAGTCATACCCTCAACTCGTCCTGGGTAGACCCACAATGAAGTCCATAGAAATCTGCTCCCATTTCCACTCCGGAATGGGTAACAGCTGTAGCTCTCCCGCGGGCCTCTGGTGCTCGGCCTTGACTTGCTGACAAGTCAGGCATCTCGACATGAAATCCGCGACGTCCCTCTTCATTCCGTCCCACCAGTAAACATCTCTCATATCATGGTACATCTTGGTGGAACCCGGATGAACACTGTATACTGAACGATGTGCCTCCTCAAGAATCTCGCGCCGCAGTCCCTCAGCATCCGGTACGCACAGTCTAGTCCCAAATCGCAGTATCCCCTGATCATCGATCACGAACTCGGAAAATCTTCCATGTCCAATCTGTGCCATGATCTCTGAACAACGGTCATCACTGTACTGTCCCTCATGTATACGATCAAGCAACTGTGGGCGTGCACGAACAAGGGCAATCTGTCCCCCGATCGGCGTAAACTCGAACTGCACTCAGCTGTCGCATAAAATCTGCCAATCTGCCGACGACTGTCTCTGCACTGCACTCAAACAAGATAGACTACCCCCGGGCCTCCTACTCAAAGCATCCGCCACTACATTAGCCCTGCCCGGGTGGTACAAAATCTCACAATCGTAGTCCTTCACTAACTCCATCCAACGGCGATGTCTAAGATTCAGGTCTCGCTGCTGAAATATATACTTTTAGCTCTTGTGATCAGTGAATATCTGGCATGACTCGCCGTATAGATAATGTCGCCAAATCTTAAGTGCAAAGACCACTGCAGCCATCTCTAAATCATGAGTGGGGTAGTTCTGTTCATGTTTCTTCAATTGTCGTGAAGTATACGCGATCACCGTGTCATGCTGCATCAATACGCACCCTAACCCCACTCGAGAAGCATCACAATAGACCACAAATCCGCCTGATCCTGAAGGCAATGATAACACCGGCGCCGTAGTCGGTCGAGTCTGTAGCTGCTGATAACTGTGCTCACACTCCTCCGTCCAATCGAAAGGAACTCCCTTCCGGGTCAACCCGGTCAAAGGTGTAGTAATACGGGAGAAGTCCTGCACAAATCACCTGCAGTAACCGGCCAACCCTAAAAACTGCGAATCTCCGTAACTGATGTGGGTCTGGGCCAATGCTGAACGGCCTCAATCTTCCTAGGGTCTACATATATACCATCTCGTGTAATCACGTGACCCAAGAAGTCTACGCTGTCCAGCCAGAAAGCACACTTGGAGAATTTGGCGAAAAGCTGGTGCTCCCTCAAGGTCTGCAGTGTAATCCGCAGGTGCTGTTCGTGCTCCTCTCTACTCTAGGAATACACCAGAATATCGTCAATGAATACAATGATGAACAGATCAAGATACGGCCGGAAAATACGATTCATCAAGTCCATGAATGCTGCTGGTGCATTGGTGAGTCTGAACGACATCACCAAAAACTCATAATGGCCGTAGCGCGTGCGTCCTCGGAATGTCCTCTTATCTAACCCGTAGCTGATGGTAGCCTGATCGTAAATCGATCCTCGAAAAGTACCTTACCCCCTGAAGCTGGTCGAACAAGTCGTCGATGCATGGCAAAGGATACCTGTTCCGCACTGTAACCCTGTTCAGCTGGCGGTAGTCGATACACAGACGCAAACTGCCGTCCTTTTTCTTAACAAACAGGACCGGAGCACCCCAAGGAGAAACACTGTGTCGAATAAGTCCCTTATCCAGCAAATCTTGCAACTGACCCTTCAACTCTCTAAGTTCCGCCGGGGCCATCCGATAAGGCGGTATAGAAATAGGCCCCGTGCCAAGAATCAAGTCAATACAGAAAGAAATGTCGCGCTCGGGCGGTAGCCCGGGAAGCTCGTCAGGGAACACATCAGGGAACTCGCTAACAACCCAAGCCTGATCCAACGCAACCTCTGTAGCTCTAGTATCTCAAAGATAGGCGAGAAATCCCTGACATCCCTTCCTCAAAAGCTGTCCAGCGCGAAAAGAAGAAATCAAATTGTGAGGGGCGGCACCACGGTCCCCCAGCACAACAAAAGTTGACTCGCCGGGAAAACAAAATCTAATTGTCTTCTCGCAACAGTCCACAGACGCATAGCACGTGGCTAACCAATCCATGCCCAAAAGAACGTCGAAGTCCAACATCTCCAGAAGGATCAAGTCGACAGGCAACTCTCTCTCGCCAATACGGACAATACAGGATCGGAACACGTGTCTAGGAACAAACGACTCTCCCACAGGAGTGGTCACAACAAGCGGCTCATCAAGCAAACCGGACTCTCTACCTAAACTCGGCACAAAGTGTGTGGATACATACGAGTGCATGGATCCGAGATCGAACAACACGTGTGCATCAATAGAACATACTGGAAGGATACCTGAGACCACCGCATTGGACGCCTGCGCATCCTGATGCATCAAAGCAAAAACTCGTGCCTGTCCTCCACCTGCGACTGACTGTCCCCTACTAGCAACTGGCTGTGCCCTGCCTCGGTCACCTCGTCCTCTAGGAACAAATCCTCCGCGACCACGACCTCTCTGTGCATGAGTCTCACATGGAGCAACAGTGGGTACAATAGGCAACGCCCTCTGGGGTGGTGACGGTGGTAAGGTGACATGCGGTACTGCTGTCTCCCTCCGGTGTATCTCAGGAAAATCTCTAACGAGGTGAAGTAGACTGCCGCACCTAAAGCATCCCTGCGACGACTGCTGATTCTCCCGTGGATACGAACTAAACATCTGGCCTCGTCCCGAATCTCTGCTACTCCTCGTACCTGAACGAAACCTGTCGCGGCGTCTAAATGTCTGTCTACGTGCTGATATACCAGTATGAACTCTCTTCGGCTCTGGAACTACCGAAGTCTCAGCAAGGCGCTCCTCGATTAATAAGGCTGCATCTATAGCTGCTGCAAAAGTCTCGTAATGCTGGGCGCTGATTGCAAGGAACAGTGGTGTAAGCAAGCCTTGGACAAATCTCTTGACTCGCATCTCCTCAGTAGCCACTAGATATGGGGCATAAACTGATAGCTCGGTAAATAGTACATCGTACTCTGCCACTGTCATCTCCGGAGTCTGGCGTAGGGACTCGAACCTGCGTGCTCTAGCATCTCTGACACTCAGTGGAAGGAAGCGGGCAATGAATATCGTCAAGAACTCTGTCCAGGTCATAGGAGGAAGACCTGCTGCTCGGCCCTTCTCGACCGATTCGCACCATTTCTATGCAAGACCTTTCAGGCGAAAGCTCGCGAACTCTACCCATCTCGCATCTGCGCATCTGAATGAACGACATATCCGAGCCATCCTATCAATGATGGACTGTGGGTCCTCGGCCGCATCGGTGCCTGTGAAGACCGGAGGCTTCAGCCTCATAAACTCTGATAGCGATACTGAGATGACCTCTATAGCTGCAGGGGCAACTGCCTGTACTGCGGGTACCATCACGGTCCCTGCAACAATGTGGAACTACCTCTGGTCGCTGCGCTCGAAGTGTCTCAACTAACGATCCCATCATCTGGCGCATCTCCTGCATACTGGATCCCACCGTCTGGCGCATCTCCTGCATACCAGCCCCTAACATGGCGATCTGATCTGTCGTAGGAGGAACAGCCTGCTCAGGTACAACCGGTGTACTACCCGGATCAGTCCTCATCTCAGACGAGTCAACTCGAATCTCGGCCCTCACAGCCGCTCTCTGTGCCCTCGTAGTCTTTGGCGGCATAATGGATGAAAAGGAAACATGATTCGATAAGGATACGGAATCGAATCGCAAGAATGTATATACTCAAGAAGGAATTTAAATCAATAAGTCCTAAGGTCGCTTAGGCGGAGTACCGTGTCGTGAGTATGCCGCGGAACATACACACGCTACGCCACTCTGCTTCAGCTACCTACTCCATTATACCAAGGTCATCCTACACTCCGAAAGGTAAAACCTACGTTCTGATACCAACTTTGTCACGACCCGAAGTTCGACTCATGACCGGCACTTAACCACGTAACGTCTACAGGCGTAACGCGACTAAGTAAGCCGAAACCCAGAAATCAAAACCATTAAAAGTAGTTAGTGTTTAAAAGATTTGTTTAAAACATTTGGAAAACCTTAAGTAGTCCAATAACATTCTTTAATGTTTAAGTAATTATCTTAAAAATTTTGGCAGCATTTCCTTTGTAAAACTAACCCCGAAATCGGGTACAACATAAGATATAAATAAAATGATATACAGTGAAATAAGGCATCCCAAACGGGAGCAATCACGCCCAACGGCGGAAACAAACACCACAAGAGTAATATACGACGCCGTAGCGAAGAAATGAGCAATAAGTGAAAAAACACAGAATGATAAAACTGCATAAGTAAAGTCGGCTCACACGAGCTCGACATCAGAATACAAATAATATACATCATCGTCCTCACACTGGTCTCTAAGTCAATACATAAATGTAGATGGAGAGTACTAGATACAAAAGTGTGTACAATGTAAATAACCAGATACCACAACCCACCTAACAGCAAACAGCTCACGCACCAACTGTAGTGGTATCTGTAGCCAAAAAGATGCAAAAGGCAGCCTGCCGCGACTACTCTGAGGAGCAACCTGCAAACACTATGGCACAACAGGGGTGAGTTGCCAACTCGTGAATAGAAGACAACATATAAAGGTAATCACGAGCATGCACGTACTGCGCTACTCTATCATATGCCAGCAGATGATATCTATATGCGATAAGCAGTATGTGCAATATTCTTGCAAGTGCTCTATTAGATGATATAACTACATGATGAGATGTAAAATAATGAATGCTGAGCATGGGAAATATAACATCTACACGGAATGTCAACGTGGAAAATATAATCGGTGCCCATCAATGCACCCAGATCCTAATAAACTCAGGCGCCGACACTCTCATCGGCCCTCAAATCATGTAAATCTCAGAGAATCACGAGTGCCCAACATCGGCACTCAAAATATCATGAAATAATCATGTCCAGCATCGACAGGAAAATCCTCATATATCGGGCTCCGTCAGTCCAGATCAGCCCACGGGCTCCGTCTGCGGTATCGGCCCTCGGCCCCGGCAGTACGATTCATCCCGTATCTATCTATCGACTCTGGTCAATATCCACCGGATAACCGCCAGGTCCAACCAATCACCGGTAGGTACTAGCCACCCTGCCAGGCTCATCGTCTGCTCCACGAAAAACATTTCTCGCCCCGGGGAACCATACCGGGTCCATCACGAACCCGTAAACGGATCATCCAACTCCTCGAATCGGGTTTCAAGCACACGCCTCAGAACCGAGAAAACGCGTGGTGGACGCACCAAAATATCATATCAAGAGGAACCGGGTTTTCAAATAGTGCATACTTTCTTAAATAACTCCACGGTCCTCAAAACCAGAAATCATATGAAATCCAAAACCAATGTGTAAATCAATGTGATGTGATATGTGCGTCAAGTCATACTATAAGAAAAAGGGAGAGACCGCTCTTTAAAATAGTTTCAGTTTTTCAAAGGTATCGTGCGGCTCCTATTTTCCACCAAAGTCAGCTTATCTAGATAGGTACAGTTTGAATATGCATATGTATGTAAATGAGTACGTGCACCAGTATGAACATGTAAAGTGGTACGTGCACATGTATGAATATCAATAACGATCATGGCAGTTCTACAGTGTGAGTGTCATGGCAGTTACTAACGGTGTGTGTGTAACATGCAGATTAGTACTCGTGCAACATGAACCGTTAGTTACAGTGCGGTGTTTTTATCAATTCTAAGTTCATATACATATAGCAGGGAATGCGGTATGCAACAAATAGTATTCATGAACAGTCAATGTATGTAAATGCCATATGCTGCTACCAGATCCTATCAGCCCTGACGCATAACGCCATGCGGGCGATTTCCCCGTAGGTGTTAAATCTACTCACCGAAGTCTCACGTTAAGTGTAGCCGACGACTTGCTTCCCCTTCTTCGTGGCGTCCGTCGTACTCGCCTGCGAACCTAGAATTAAAAAAGGAATAAGTATAAGCAACAATCCTGTAAAATGTGATACTAAGGCAGTACGGGAAAATAGCGTCACAAGCTAAACGCGTGAACTCGATACACTAAAACGTGCATGTGCTAAACCCTGTACCACCCCGATGCGCAGCGATGCACAGAACTCACCAGACCACAACGAAGCGTACGTGTCGTGCTAAACACAAACTCCAATTTAAGGGAAACAGCTCCCAGATTTTTACCTGGAAGAAATCCCCAAAATTAAACAAGACTAAACACTGTAAAAAACACACACAGACACCACCCTGCACAACACCAGACCCAACAGAGGATGGGGGAGGCGTCGCCGGACCTGCAGGAGGGAGCCGCCGGTTTTCCTAAGGTGGAAAGGGCTCGAACTTCAACACAACACCCCAAAAACCCTGCACACCATTCTGAAGTTGTTTGTAACTCCAGAAAACACTCGCAGACAAAGCAGATCACCGTATCCTAATAACAAGCTTAAATACGTTTTAAAAGCACTAATTTGGTACCTAAGGGTATTTTAGTGTAAACTGAAATAAAAACTTGGTTTAGACAGCTCTAATAGCACTTAAAAGATTTAACCAAGCCATAATAATACCAATTTAACATAAACTTCACAAATTCCCTTCAATATCACAAAAAAACACATAAAAACAAGATTTTTAGCTAAAAATACTACAAGATGTGAATAAGGGTGTTAAGTGTGAGTTATTTACCTTCCAAAAGCCTTAGAGAAACCAAAATTTCTGGCCCTTTCCCTCACAAGCACAGACTTGCCATCAACTCCTAAAAAAAACCACCTTTCCAAAGGTTTTTGTGAATAAAAATGGGTTTTTGCTGTAGGGTTTGAGCATGAATCAAAGGTGAAGTGAAAAGAAGAAGAGAAGATGAAGAAATGGTGTATTTGCTGCTGCCTCTTCTGCAGGAATTCAGAAATGAGGAAAGAGAGAGAAGAGAGAGAAGAAAATGGTCAAAACAAGGTCAAATTCTTTACCTAACCACCATACCCCCATTTACTATTTAAAAATTTAAAAAGAAAAGGGGTTTTTGAAAAGATAAAGTAGAGAAATAATAAGCCATGCAAGAAAAGAAAATGGTTCATGTTACCACTTTAAAACCTAAGTCACAAAATGCTAAGTGTGCATGTGAACACTAACACAATTTTTTTTTCCAATTAGGGTAAACACGACTAATAAACCATATATATATATATATATATATATATATATATATTTATATAAACACCTCTCATCACAATTAGCACTAGTTTAAAAGGAAATAGGATTTTTGGGTTTTTATGAAAAACACGAAAAATTACTAATTAACGCGAAAATATCCTAAACGAATTTCAAAGCGTTACACTAATACATGGAGCTTTAGAAATGAAGGACTGGTCTACAAAGATTGTATTCGTTATTCACTTAGGATGTTAAGATGTTAACATTGCTTGTTCGTTTATAACTCTAGTTAAGATTCTAGGGTTAGAGTTATTTAGAACGACAAATTTTTGAAAACGGCATGGACGCTGCCTCCCGAAACCTTGCCGCCGTCCTAGGTAACCCTACAGTGGTATCAGAGCCAAGCTAGAGATTTAAACGATATTTGTTAGATTACGAAACCGAAACTTCTCCGAAACACCCGATACAAAATCTAGTTTCTGTTGAATTTTTAGAGGTGTCAAAATTTTTTTTAAACAACTGCAGAATGTTGTATGTGATATAACATGAACACTGTGAAAACTTGAAACATTTTGGTGCAAATGTGGCCGGCCACATAGGCACAAAAACCGGCTAGCTCGGCCCAATTTGGGAGTTATGGCTTCAAACTTTTAGGGTGTTCCAGTCTCTGGGTTTTGGTGTTTCAGGTGTTGTTTGTTTTTGCTAAATTTTCATGTGATGTTAACATTCTACAAAGGCAACTCGGAGTATTTCGTAGTCGTAATTCTAACATGTATTCGGGTTATTTAGACGATGTTAAAAAGTTCGATATCAATAACCCATATTTTCCCTCACTGAAATTTTCCAAGAGTTGGATTTTTCCGAGTTTAAAATTTTTAGAAAATCATGCAAGCGATTCTGTGGACCTTCTAGAAGAACGATTCGGTTCGCGGAACCACGGTCATACCCTAGGGTTTTCCGCAGTTCCATGGCGACATGAGTGAGACATGGGTCGGCCCTTCTACGGATGGTTCATAGGAGCTGTAGCAGTTTCTGGGTACTTTTTGAACTCCGCTCAAGTGTTGAGCTTGTTGGGAAATTTTGGGTGCTTGCTTATTCGATTGAAAAGTTTAACTTCGTCTAGCTATCTGTGATTGTGATACAATATTTGGAATCCACATAATTAGTTATGAGATAACTAGTCTGAATTTTATAAATCTAGCAGTTTAGTCTCATTTGATCGGTTGCCACGGAATTTTGATGTGGATCAAAAGTCCGTCGCAATCACGTAGCGTACGCGGATACTCTCCGGGTAAACTTAATAGATAGCCATTCCCCATAGTCCCGACCAAGTGACTGTAGGAGAACTCCGTCGCCAAAAGCATCCGTTCGGGTTATCGCGGCCGCGGTGTTCCGCCTTAGTGCACTTCGTCGATGGCATCGGGGGTGCGGCCGTCTACTAAAGTTTCCATCGAGCATTCGATCAGGTTATCGTGAATCTTGTTGAATTACCCGACTGTTTATTCAAAAGTGTTTTCAATATCGAGACTAAAATGCGGGGTTTATAATTGTTTGGCATGTGATGTCTAAGGAATTCATTTGGTTGGGCATGAAATCCAAAGTATGTGATATATTGGGTTTATGATGTCTAAGGTGGTTACGGATTCCAATTGTTGTAGTTTTTCACTTTCTTTTCTGCGACCGTAAATGTAATATGTGGTGTATCGCCGGTTTCGGTGCTATATGTCAACGATAATTGGGATACGCATATTTACTTACGTTGATGACATGTGATGTTATGTGTTGCTGTGATATGCTATATTGGATCGTCGTGTTTTGAATAGCCAGTTTTTTTTATGTGAGATGAGAGTTTTTCATTTTCATTTATGTAAAAGCTTGTATGTAATATTCTTTTATTGGGGCACTTCCGTATTGAGGATGTTGTCACCATTGATGTATATTATTTACTTTTCCGCATTAGGCTAAACCAAAGGCGGGGAGCACAAGTAACCGGGTTCTAGGGTCCAGTGGGAGACCATCTCAAGGAGTTGAGAACGGGTCACCTAATTCTAGAATTGGTGGGTTGCTTGCCGCTCTCGTAGGGGTCTAGGGATGTGGGTTTGGCTATTCATTGCGACCGTGGAATCCGTGCTTTATACTTGCGTAATTTAAAACACGGAATTCCTAGAATATCCAATATTTCATATATGATTCTTCTGCTGCTGATATTTTGTGATGTGATCACTTGATATGTTCAGAGACGAATGCCTATATTATATATATGATATATAATAACTATTTGATGCTTTCGTTTCTTCTGTAATGCTTGTGAAGCATATTTCATGGGACTTCATTAATGAGATTAATGAAAGAAATAAAAGAAACCTAAAGATGTTGAAGAAACTTGTTTTAAAAACTAGTAGCTCTAGTTCTTGCTTTGCATAGCGGTATTCCTTGTAGAATATCCAGCACCTTATTCGATAAGGAAAGAGAAGAGATCCCTTCACCGGGAGTGACCTCTTTAGCAAAACTAGCACATGCTATAACCCACTCGATTTGTCTTTGTTGGGTAGTGGGAGCGCCCCAGCCATCGAACCGTGGCCAAACGCGGAACAAAAATTTCTTAAAACCCGGCGCTACCATTACCCGATTAACAAGATCGAAACCATTAACCCTAAAACTAGTAATCTAAGAAAAGATATAGTAATGGTTATACCTAATGAACCAGGTCCTTCGGGTCTTCAACCATCTCCAAGCTCCTAGTTATGTTGCGGATCGACTTTGGTCGCCGGTCTTCCTCCATCTCCGATGATCCACCCGAGGGATGTAATTCCGGCTCTAGTTCCACGCCAAGATGCTAGTGGAGCAACTAGGGTCTCTAGGATGCTACTCTAGAGAGCCTAGGATGTAGTGTGTATGTATTCTTAGTGTTTGCTATCTCATATCATGAAGAAGGTGGAAGCAAGCATGATAGCTAGAAGAGGTGAAGAACAAAATGGTGAGGGTGGAGCTCAAGCTCAAGAGGAAAAACTTAGCATGCTAGCAAAAAAATGAAGCCTTGGAAAGAGAAAATCAAGCATGCTTGGTTTTGTAAAAACCATTTTTCCAATTTAAAAATCCTACCATGCTTGAATAGTGCACACAAATGAATTAACAATTCATTTGTGAGCACTATTCTAAGCATGGTTCTCACCATACCTCTTCATGCTATTTTCCACCTCATTATCCATTTTAATAAAAATGGTCAAATCTAAAACAAGGTGGCACCTTTTAGAATGTTATCCGGTAAAAAATACGGATTACATTCTATAGTATATACATACATGTATCCGTACCGAAATACGAATATCAAAGAGATAGAATAACACAAAGAATATAATACTAGAATATACGCATCGAAATACATATATGTAATTATTAAATCAATACCTGATTTAATAATCCGACTCAAACCCGAGCCGGCTAGTATTATCATCTGTCCAATCAAAAGTCCGAGTACTATGTACATCAATCGATCGGAACCCTGCACGTATCCAATACGGCTACTACATCATTTCACCAGAACCAGGGAACCCCTCTGTGTGGGACTCTAAAGACTCGTCAATACGCTGGCAGTAGGTTTAACCACAAGCACGTCAGCGGTACTAGCTGTACGTAACGGCCACCCAGGTATTGAGCGAAAGGATGGCCGACGAGCAAACACATTCAAACCCCTACTGAGCCTGTCAGTGAAAATATCCGTACAGTCCGGTCTATTCGTCTAAGAGTGTCGCATATCGAGTCTAGGGGGTGGATAAATTCGGACCCCTAACAACGCGATAATTCGTGTCGGTATGAAACCCATCACTACCTGAGAAACTATCGATCCTGGATCGGTAGTTCTCACATACCCCGGCCGAGGATTTCATAGTGATGGCCATCCGTGCACTGCGCGACATCAACCCCCAATACCGGGAGAGACGAATCCCCGACGATCCGCTCACTGCCTCCATGTGTCTCGGGACTGTACCCAACTAAAACCTGTTTGTACGACTCCTTTGAGCCGTGGTAGGGTAGTAATCAAAGCACAGTGGGAACTCATACGAGACAAATGACGATCTCAGGTCGACAGACTAACCTATACACCTGTCACAAGGGAACTGCTATCTGACTATAGGTATAATACCAACTAGCATGTTCCCGGTGAGTCCGTCCAGTGTACTCATAACCCAATGAGCACCTGTATACTATCTTAGGTGAACAACTGACACCAATGGCTTATGAGACCGGCCACCGCCCCTCGTCAGGGTCTAGATAAGTATACACCAGTCTACACTGGAGTATCGAAGCCCAGTCTCGATACTCCCACGACTAGGGACATTTAAGGATGTGCTTATAGACCCCCCAGCTCCCACGTATGTGATCGCCATCATAATGCTGGCAGTCAAGCAAGAATCCTATGGGCTTTATCAACATATAATGATAAAGACAAACCAGATAGCATACTATCATCTCGAGTAAGACTGTTTTATCGGTATAGGTCCTCGCTCAATCATCATGATCACATACCTGCGACTATGATAATTGCCTTGAGGGCACTATAGCCAACAATCTCCCACTAGCACTTAAGGTTAATTATTGCGATGTCGCATACTCACAGCCCGTGTGATACCGAACACCTAACTCCTCTACTAATCAGTTTCACAAACCTTGTTTGTAAAACTATTGCGTTCGAGAAATAGCCTCTGTGAGTGGATCCACTCTAGTGTTTCTTTCTATGTCTCTCTTTATCTCAACTTCACGGAGAAAACTATCTCCCGAAATGAGCAATACCCGTCTTAGAATATGTCTGGATATCTGATGGGGCCCAGTTTATAAAAGAACTCCAAATCCAGCAAACTTCTTAGACTGTATCGTCTACTGAACTCAATCAGTACACTGCGCCATACCATCCTCAGTATCCGCTTGGACTATCTGTCCAAACTACTGCCCTTCGTCAGAGGGAAAACTATAACTCTGACACTCACTCTGTCATCCAGGTTACCTTGGAAGCCTGGAATGATAACCGTCTCTCAAAGGAGGCCGCCGTTATCAAATCCCTAGAACATCCACTTATGTTCATAAACTGCTTCCATTCGTTTTTCTCCAGGATTGGATTAATATCATAACTTATTGCATCTAGTGCAAAAACAACATCTGGTGTGGTACTTGACATCTCATAATTGACTCAATTTCCTAAGCAAGTGATATGACAATCATGCACACCCCTCTCCCCTTTAGTCTGTAAGACACCTTTAGAGAGGGTGACTCCATCACCTGCAGGTACACCACCATGCCAGGAGACGTCCATTCTAAATATCTTTAGAATACTGTCTAAGTACCCAGATTGGGAAACTGCCCAAATCTAGATCTAAAACTATAGATCTAGTAACCAGAATGCCTAATATTATATCCATAACCTATGTGGAGAAAACACTATGTGACAACCATAGTATAACCGATTGTAGTATAGGAATTTTACTTCCTACTCTGTGTATATTATCCCAAATACCAGGACATCACACCCTACTACCTTCTTAACAAATCCATCCCCTATTATGATGAAGTCAAAACCCATGACTGTTACATCAAAAATAGATGATCTTTCTCCGATATATTTGCTTTAATCTATAAATAGACATAAGCTACTTGTCCACTACGTTTCCGCTGCTCCCACTGATTATGACAACCCTCTGGCAGAGTCATATACACGTGCACTTCTAAAGCTAGTTTAGAATGACGCTATTCTCATCCTTCTGCCGGGTCTCATAGTCTGGAACTGTAGGGTTCCTAGGCACTCTTACAGAGGTCCATAAGGCATCAACCATGCCCGAATAAAAATTTAGACGTGCCGAACAACCCAAAGCCGGGATCTTTGCTAGATTATTAGGGTTTAACATGCAAGTAAACAACTTTACAACTAAGTGTGAGGGATTACAACCTTTGTAGTCCACTCCTTCGCTTCATAAGCTCCGAGTAGAAGTCCCTTCGCCGCGATCCACGATCTCCCGGACTCAAGAGAGGCTTCACAACTCGAACGATCCATGCTAGCTTGTAGTCTTCCGTTTCTCCGATAATCTACCTCGAAGTTTCTATAACTCAAGCTCTCTCACTCTAATGAGGTGAACACCCTAATCAATTGGCTAGATTAGATGAGGATGATGGAGTAGTATTTATGCTTTCTTTTTATATCAAATTCTCACTCTTAATCATCACAAAATGAAAACCTAGTAAGCTTTCTTAAAGCTCAAGGTTGAAGAAGAAGAAGAAATAATGCATTGATCCTTTTGTGATGAATAATGAAAACATATATGATTAATAATGTAACCATGGTCAACCATGACTAAGCTAACTCATGTAGAGATTTAACTAGGGCTAGGGTTTGGGTTGGGTTAAACAATGAGTCATAAGAAAATATCAAGCATAATATCTTTCTCATGACAAAAGAAAAACCTACTAGAAGGTGCATGAAAGATCTAACCCAATTCAAACCCTAACCTTGTTTAATCTCCACTAAACATGTTTCATTAGTAATCATATCATGTTACAATAATATATATCACATATATATTATATATTTATAACAAAAGAAAATAATACAATTAATATATATCGCATATATATTAATGTATTATCCGGTGAGAAAATGAAATAATAAGGCGAGCCAATATTAGATAATGTAATGCAATATATCATATATATTATTATACATTAAATCATCGAATCAACACTTGATCCGACAATCCGGCTATATCGAATATAACCGACTAATATATCATCTACCGATTCATCGAATCAACACTTGATCCGATGACCCGGTTCATATCTAAATATCGCGAGAATATAATACGGTATCTCATATCGCATTATCCTCGGTCGTGCACATATCACATATGTGCCCCTACTCCGTTTTGCCTGTGTCAAGAAACCACTGTGTAGGACTCTAAAGAATCGTCAATACGCCGGTAGCAGGTGATGATCATATCAAACACCCACAAGCTGCAAGCGGTCAGCTAAACGTAACAGCTATTAGGTCCACGTTACCTCTCCCGGTACTTTCGGGGTTGCGGAAACGGTAAAACAAAATTTTTTCTGGACTTGGTAACATGGACCGTAAAAGCCGGATCTTTACTAAACAACACACTAGCATCCTAACTAGAGATTTATCTACTCGGTTAGGGGTTATACCTCAACTTGAACTCCTTCTCTTCTTATTGTTCTTCTCTTTGCTTGCTCCGATGGTTGATCCGGACTTTGGTCACCTCCGCGGCCTCCTTAAGTCGAAGACGATCCACCCGAGAGGTGTACACCGAGCTCCACCTCGAGCCGAGGTAACTAGGGCAAAGAGATTGCTAATCTAGAAGCCCTAGGTTGTGTAGAAGTGATAAAGGGATGGTTTTGTCTTTGTGGGATCTTTATCTCTCAACACATGAGATCAAAAGATGAATCAAGAGGAGGAAGAAGAAGGAGGATCTAGCAACCATGGTTCATTTCTTTTTCTTCTCACTTGAAAAGGCAAGAGAGAGAGTGAGAAAGAAAAATGTGAACTAAAGAAATTAACCATGGTTGCAATAATGCACTAAAACATCATTACCAATCCTATCAAGATAAAGTTTGATGGCACCATTGAAATGACCATTATCATAATCAAAATAGAAAAAGAAAAAGAAAAGAAGAGTGTAGATCCCTCTTGAAAGTCAATGGTCAACACGGTCAACCGGTCAACAAAGTCAAGAGGGGTCAACGGGGTCAAATGGTCAATGCAATTAGCCATCATAAAATTATCACTAAAAGGATTAGTAAATGATGTCCACGGCTCATAATGGTTTTGACCAAACGAACTGTCAAAACCCTAATGAGTCCGCCTCAAAATGGTTTTGACCGAATCAACTGTCAAAACCCTAATGAGCCTGCCACATAAAGGTTTTGACTGAACCAACTGCCAAAACCCTGATAAGGCACCTTCTCCTTCATCGCTCCGGAAAACTGTGCATACACACCTGCATCCGCATTCCGTAGAATGCGGATGCACAGAAGACAAATCCATCCGTGCAATACTAGGATCCGGCTTAAACCAAAGCCCACTAGTACTGCGTGCCCGAACACCACACGCACACAAGTGTACGTGAGTGATCACAGCCCTGCCGTAAAACCATACGGCCTCAACACGTTTCGCTCAGTGCAGGGAAACTCTCTGTGTGGGACTCTAAAGACTCGACACTACGCTGGCAGTGGGTTCAACCACAGACCGCAAGCGGCACTAGCTGTACGTAACGGTCCCCAGGTAGGTGTCGATAAGATGGCCGATGATGTAAACCCATCCGAACTCCTACTGAGATTGTATGTGACAATCTCCGTACAGTCCGGTTAGTTCGTCTGATACATCGCATTGCGGGCCTAGGGGGGCGGTAAACGTCAGTCCCCTAATAGTGGTACAAGTCGTGTCGGAGTGAAGCCCAGTACACCCTAAGATAACACTGTAAACCTACCAGTATATCTCGCTTGCCCTGGCCAGGGACTACTCGTGTAATGGCTCTCCTAGACACAGCGCGATGTCAACCCCCAATACCGGGAGAGACGAATCCTGTCTAACCGTCACTGCCTCCAAGTGCTTCGGGACTGCCCCAACTACTACCTGTTTGCACGACTCAGTAGAATCGTGGTAGGGCAGTAATCAAAGAACAGTGGGAACAGACTTTAGGCGAAGTGTCAGTGTCAAGTCAGCGGACTAAGCTGTACTCATGTCACCTGGGAACTGATAACTGACGATAGGTATAATACCAACCATCAGTTCCCGACGAGTCCTATCCAGTGTACTCGTAACCTAACGAGCACCCGCATACTATCTCAAGTACGACGTACTGACGGCTGTGGGACAGACCGTCTCCCGTGCTGGGATGAGAAGCGCATACGCTAGTCTACTCCGGAGTATCGATGCCCTATCTCGATAATCCCACGACTAGGGACGTGTATAAGGATGAGCTTGTAGATTACCCAGCCCCCACGAGTGTGATCGCCATCACAACGCCGATAATCATGCAAAGATCCTAAGGTCTCTACTAATGCGTATAGATGATATAAAGAAACACACATATACACCTTAAAGCAGAGACAAACCAAGTAGCATACTACTATATCGAGCAAGATTGTCTATACAACTGTGAATATCCCAAGCATCCATCAAGTAATATACATACTAGTATGATACAGTAATGGCCTCTAGGGCATATACACTAACAATCTCCCACTTGCACTAAGGCCATGTACTGGCGTATCGAAGACCTATCATCTCGATCAGCCGCTCGAACTGAGTCTGGGGCAAGGCCTTTGTGAATGGGTCTGCTGTGTTGTCCTTTGTGTCCACTCTCCGCACCTTGATCTCCTGGCGATCAATGATCTCCCTAATCAGGTGATACCGCCTTAAGATGTGCCTGGATTTCTGATGGGACCTTGGTTCCTTCGCTAAAGCTATAGCCCCATTGTTATCACAATACAAAGGTATTGGGTCAACAATGGACGGAACCACCTGAAGTTCACTAATGAACTTCTTTATCCAGACCGCTTCTTTTGCGGCATCGCTTGCAGCAATGTATTCAGCCTCCATCGTCGAGTCTGCGACGGTATCCTGTTTGGAACTCCTCCAACATACCGTCCCTCCGTTGAGGGTAAACACAAAACCCGAAACAGACTTGCTGTCATCTTTGTCACTCTGGAAGCTTGAATCGGTAAAGGACTCGACCTTGAGGTCTCCATTACCGTAAACCAGGAACATCTCCTTAGTCCTTCTCAGGTACTTGAGAATGTTCTTCACTTCTGTCCAGTGGTCCTTACCTGGGTCTGACTGATACCGGCTTACCGCGCTCAGCGCGTAAGCTACATCTGGTCTTGTACATAGCATCGAATACATTATAGATCCTACCGCCGAAGCGTAGGGTATAGTGCTCATGCGAACCCTCTCCTCGTCAGTCTTAGGAGACATCTTCTTGGAGAGGGTAATTCCGTGCAATGCGGGTATGTTACCGCGCTTGGAACCCTCCATACTAAATCTCTTTAGTACGGTCTCTATGTACCTGGACTGCGAAAGTCCCAGTAGTCTCTTGGATCTATCTCTATAGATCTTGATCCCCAGAATGTACGAGGCATCACCCAGGTCCTTCATGGAGAACCATTGTGACAAAAATAGCTTGACCGATTGTAGCATAGGAATGTCATTTCCTATCAAAAGAATGTCGTCCACGTATAAGACTAGGAATACGACAGTTCGTCCTACAATCTTCTTATAGACACAGGGTTCATCTTCGTTCTTGATGAAATCAAATTCCTTGATTTCCTCATCAAAACAGATGTTCCAGCTCCGCGATGCCTGCTTTAATCCATAAATGGATTTAAGCAACTTGCACAACTTCCCGCTGCACCCACTGTCTACGAAACCTTATGGCTGATCCATGTAAACGCACTCTTCCAAACAACCGTTTAGGAAAGCCGTTTTAACATCCATCTGCCAGATTTCATAGTCATGGAAGGCAGCAATGGCAAGTAGGATCCGAATGGATTTGATCATAGCCACCGGAGAAAAGGTTTCGTCATAGTCCAAACCAGGTCTTTGACGAAAACCTTTTGCAACGAGTCTAGCCTTATAGGTTTCCACCTGCCCATCTACACCAAGTTTCCTTTTGTAGATCCATTTGCATCCAATGGGTTTTACCCTAGGTGGAGCAATATCCAAGGTCCATACTTTATTGGCGTACATGGACTCCATTTCGGATTGCATTGCTTCCTGCCACTTATCAGAGTCCCTACTGATAATGGCCTGCCTGAAACTGGTAGGGTCATCTTCTTCCAAGATGCAATCCTCTCGATCCCCGTCTATGAGAAAACCGTAGTATCTCTCGGGCGAATGAGAAATCCTACCAGATCTGCGGAGTGGCTGAGGTTCGTTTGGGGTCATTGAATTTTCTGGTTCTGCTAAATCCTCAGTTTGAGTTTGTGGATCAGATATTTCATCCAGTTCTACCGTGCTCCCACTTATTTCTTTTGCAAGAAATTGCCACTCTAAAAAGGTGGCACGACGAGCAACGAACACCTTCTGTTCCTCAGTGTGGTAGAATAGATATCCCAGCGAATTTCTAGGATATCCCACAAACTTGCATAAAACTGACCGCGCCTCAAGCTTGTCCGGTTTTTGTACTTTTACATAGGCCGGACAACCCCATATCTTAATTTGTTCAAGATATGGTTTCTTACCACTCCATATTTCATATGGAGTCTTAGGCACGGATTTAGACGGAACCTGATTCAGAAAGTATGCCGCTGTATCTAGCGCAAGTCCCCAGAATGAAAGAGGTAACTCAGCATTATTCATCATGGATCGAACCATATCCAATAGGGTACGATTCCTTCTCTCCGATACACCGTTGTGCTGTGGTGTATAAGGAGGAGTAAGCTGAGAGAGAATACCATTCTCTTTTAAGTAATCTCGGAATTCCGTGCTTAAGTACTCCCCTCCCCTATCAGACCGGAGGATCTTGATACTTTTGCCTGTCTGGTTCTCTACTTCGTTTCTGAATTCCTTGAATTTCTCAAAAGTTTCAGATTTGTGTTTCATCAGATTCACATATCCGAAACTAGAGAGATCGTCAGTGAATGTGATGAAGTACGAGAACCCACCCCTTGCATGTATAGACATCGGACCACATACATCACTGTGTATGAGTCCCAAGAGCTCTGTTGCTCTTTCTCCATGTCCGGTGAACGGAGATTTGGTCATCTTCCCTTTGAGACAAGACTGACATGTTTCATAAGATGAAAACTCGACCGCATTCAAAAGTCCATCTTTATGCAACTTACTCAGTCTTTTCTCTCCGATATGACCAAGTCTACAATGCCAGAAGTAAGATTCATTCGTATCTGAATTCTTCCTCTTGCGTGTGTTTTGTATATTGAGAACTGTATTCCGATTTAGAACGTAGATACCATTACACAGTGTACCCTCTGCAACCAGTACCTTATGTAGGTAAATGTTCATGATATTTCTATCAAGAAAAAAGTTATATCCATCTTTATCGAGTAAAGAAACTGATATGATGTTGCAAACCATGGAGGGTACATAGTAGCAATCGTTCAAAATCATAGTCTTGCCATTTAGCAATACTAGGTGATATTCACCGACGGCTGCCGCATTAACTTATGCTCCGTTCGCTATTCTGAGCGACATATCACCCGGTGCAACTTTCCTACTTTTTCTCAGTCCTTGCAATAAATTACAGATATGAGATCCTGATCCGGTATCATGTACCCAGGAGGTAGGGCTGACCGTAAAACAGTTCTCAATTACAAGAACACCCGAAGTAGATGCAAAACCATGCTTCTTCTTCTACTGGGTATCTTGGAAATCCATACAATCCCCTTTCCCATTCTCATACTCATGACTGTTGTTACAAGTTAGAGCTGAACCAACGTTCCCCAGCCCCGAATAAGAATTCGGATCGGTCAAGCGATACATTTTATTATCTTGATTAGGGCGTGAAATGGTTGCTACCTGGAGAGAGAGAAAAGAAACACTCAGCGTGCGCTCTTGCAAGATTAGATTGGTTTATTAGTTTATTTAACCAGGATGTCTCCCACTGTTTCCTCAAATTCTTCTTAAAACCTTTTAAAAGAAGAACTAGTCGGGATTTAATTCACGTCACAATACTTGCTTAACCTTTCAGCCAGTCTAGTATCGGTACTTCGAGGGAGGTTTTCCAACGCTTTCGCGAAGTTCCTTAATTTAAGAACCTTTTTTCCCTGGGGGCGTAGCCCCGCTAACACCTTTCTAGACACCTACTAGGTTTATAGCATTGATTGTTAAGTGAAATAATTTCCCAAGAGTAATCCAACTCATTAGTGGGATTGGGATCCAACTGTCATTGTGTGATAACCTAGATGGAATCCACTCTAGTCACCACACTCCAGAAGGTATGCTAAATCTGCAAGTTTCAGTTTCTTTAGAAACTCCCGATGTGGTTTTTGCCCCTAACGGTTTATGACCTTGACAATGCCAACATATCATGAACCGCTAGTCAAGTTCGGCCCGTCATTATCTTGATTAACTTAGACCCACCCGCATAACTCTTGACAATGCCAACATAGCTATGCGACTGTCCTAAATAATCCGAAATATAAGGCTGCAAACAAATAATACATAGTGTCACGACCCGCAATTCGGCCCGTAACCGGCACTTAAACTATGTAACGTCTCCAGGCGTACGTAACTTAAGTAAGCCGAAAACCCAGAAATCTAAACCATCCAAAACTGGATCAACGGAGAAACATAATTTAAAAGTTTTAGGAGTCGCCATTTAAAATCTCTAACTCTAGTTTTCTTTCATAAAAATTTCGGCAGCACCTCCTTTGTAAAACTAGCCCCGTAAACGGGTACAACACAGATAAAATAATGAACATCCCAAGTGGGAGAAAAATCACGCCCACCGGCGGAGACAATCACCACAACAAGTATACGACGCCAAAGCGAAGAAATATCAAGAGAACGACTATATCAAGAAGTAAACATATCCACAATAACCTGCTTCTACGAGCACGGTTCCCAAAACCAATATAATACAACACTGATATCTCACAAGTCGTCTCTAAGTCATATACAACAAGGGTAGATGGAGAATACTAGATCCAACAAATGATATACAATATACAACGGATAACCGCAAACCCACCTATAATGCAACGGCCTCACTGCCAAGGTAGCGGTATCCCCAAAAGTAATGATGATAAGCTGCCCCGCCGCGACTACTCAGAGGGTAAGTCCTGCAAAACTGTGGCACAACGGGGGTGAGTTGCCAACTCGTGAATAGTAATTAACATCATACAGTAATCGCAAGTATGCACTAACATCAATGATCAATAACATGTGAACTGATAGCATGAGTATGACAACATGAATATGCAACTATCATGATATCCATATCAATATAATACTGAGTGCGGAAAGTAAATAATCTCATGCGCATATCATCAGCATGAAAAATACGGTGTATCTCAACAACACCCAAATCCCAAAATACTCAGATCGGCCCTCAAATCGGCCCCTCAAATCCTGTACGTCTCATGAAACCTGAGTGTCAAACATCGACACTCAAAAACATCATGAAAACCGGTGCCTATCATCGACACCTAAATACTGATATCCATACGTTCCTCGAAAACCAAGTATCCTACCTCGATACTTGCGTTCTCACGTATTGGTCTTTCTGATATTCATACGTTCCTCGAAACCAAGTATCCCACCTCGATACTTGCGTTTCCACGTATCGGTCTGTCAAACCCCATATATCTCTCGGAAATTAAGTGCCCACATCGACACCTTAATTTCCCATATCGCATCTCAAATGCATAAGTCCATATAATGTATCTCGCGGATTCCAAGAATCCAAATCCAGAATACATATATATACAGCGTCCCATACCACTGATATATATGCAATACAAATTATATAAATCCAAATCCAAATACATATATATACGGCGTCCCATACCACCGATATATATGCTATACAATCTATAATATCTAAATCCAGAATACATATATACACAGCGTCCAAATCCAAATACATATATATACGGCGTCCCATACCACCGATATATATGCTATACAATCTATAATATCGAAATCCAGAATACATATATACACAGCATCCCATACCACTGATATATATGCAATACAAACTGATCATAAACCCATAGCAAGGTATATGTGCTAAACAAGTAATATAGCATGGTATATGTGCGAACAAGTAATATAGCAGGGTATACATATGAGCATGTAGGTATACAGGTATGTTCTATGTAATATGCATTGTCGCACAAGTATAACTGTTTAATGTCGCTAACCGATAGCAAGGTATATGAATGAGCAATTGTGTTGTGCCTATCATGTCAATTATCAACAGTGTGTGTGTAGCATATCATTGGTGCTCGTGCAACATGGACTGTCGATAATAGTGCAGTGTACATCAGATATAACATATCATGCACTACAAGTAACTATATGCAATGTGAATCATGCAATGTCTCTATATAAGCAAATGAGCATACGGCTAATATATATCATGTCTAGCCCCGACGCGTAGCGCCATACGGGCGATTCCCCGTAGATGTTAAATCTACTCACACTGTGGTCTCCAGCTATGAAGATCCGACCACCTGCTTCCCTTTGTTCGCAGCGTCTGAAGTCCCCGCTTGCGACGCTATAATATCACAAACACAAGAAATAATGCGAATATCTCAGAAGCAATCTCAATAACGTAAAACTACGTAATATAGAACGCAACAACGCACTAAACCATAACACGAATACACGTCTAGCGCAAACACACGAAACGATACCTAAACCCAAACTGAGTACATCGCAGCACGACACACGACTCGTGTCGCAACACGTATCACGCGAACTCAAAACACACGATTATAGGTAATCGATCCCAGATTTTGCATACCGCATCAACTAATAAAATCAACAGTACCAAACAACCCCAAATAACAGCAGACAACTACCCACAGGAAACCCACCCCAACCCTCACCAAGTCGGCCGGCGTCGCCGGCCCCCTCTTCAAAGCTCGCCGGCCCAGACCGGCGGGGTGGCCCCCGTCTCCTGGGTAGTGTCTCAGGACAACCTGCACATCACTCTGAAGTTGTTGCTTTCATCACCAAAATTCCCAGGTCACAGCAGATACTCATATCTCTAAAAAGTCGCTAAAAACCCGATATCGCCTCAAACGATATAAACTACGTTCTACGCAGAATTTAACGATCAAAACAACACAAAAACTACAAATTAACAGTAAAGGGAATATACCTAGCCACTTTTCTCTCAAGTTCCAAGCTTTCCCCTCTCCAAGTGATCAAGATCAAGAAAATCCCAAGTTTAAGGTATTTTGTGTATAGGTTTCAGAAATTTGAGGATTTGTGTGAGTTTAGATTGATGAAATATGAGAAATAATTGATTAAGTGCAGTAGAGGGAGAGGGAAATTCGGCCAAAGGAGTGAGGAGGTGGAGTTGTGAGGGTTTCCTAGCAATTTCCATCATTTATTGCTCATTAATACACTTGCACACATACACACACATGCATGCATCTATTTCCTTCTCTTTTCTTTTCTTTTTCATTTAAATCCTATCTTAAATCCTAGGCCACACATTAATCCCCTAGGTAAAGTGAGAAGGATTCTTTAACTTAAAGGTTTTAAAGAAAAGATTGCAAACGGAAATTTTCCCAAAATTTAAATACCGCATTAAAATAATATTAAAAATTGGGAAAAACCAAATTGAACCAAAACGTCCCATATACTCCCAAAGTTCGCGCACTAGCTTTATTTTTGCTAATCTAGGTGCTGGCAAGTCTATATGGTCGTTTGTTCACATTCGGGTAAAAACGGAAAATACCGACAAACTTACCCTAAAACGAACGAAATCGCATAACGATTTCCAAAACGTTACACTTAGCTACCGATCACTACACCTTGACAATACCAAAATACGTAGCTCGAATACTAAGTAGTACTTATAGGAAATGACGGAGGGCTACGGCTGGGTATTTGGCGAAAAACCCATTAACGTAATGAACATGATATCGTTGAAGGAACATGGTTTCCTTTTTTGAAAATATAGTGGCGAAAACTTTTGCTAAAGAGGTCACTCCCTGTGAAGGGATCTCGGCTCTTTCCTCGTCGAGTGAGGTGCTGGGCATTCATAAGATGAATACCTCGATGCAAAGCAAGAATGATCGACTATAGTGAAATTATCGCCCTGACGTTAACTTTTGTCCAAGGGGTCAATCCCGATGAGGGGATCTCGGCCCTTGCATCGTCGAATGAGGTGCTGGGCATTCATAACCGAATACCGCGATGCAAAACAAAAAATGAACGTCCTTGCAATAACAGCTTTTTGAAAAACTTGTTCCAACAACGTCTTTTAGGTTTATTTTCTCGCATTAATTCTTTTAATGCGTCCCATCATTTAAATCCTACCATTGCAGAAAACAACCAAAATATGACGTACGCTTATGCCATTTGCATTCGCCACGGGGCCCCGTCATCACCCGTTAGGTTACTTAACTAACGACAGAGCGGGGGCTGGGCTAGCGCGGCTGAAAAACATAAGCAACGCCTAAATAGTTATTATATATAGATATATAGCAATGATAGCCAATCCAGATCACAGATGAACACTTTGGATTTACTAGGAACCCGCGATTCGTTCGAGCCTGCAACGAAAAGCGGATTACACGGTCGCGATGAATAGCCAATACCCCACCCAAGACCCCTACGGGTGCGGCAAACTACCCGCCAAGTACCCGAAGCGAAGCAACCTCCCTCAACACCGTGAGTAGGCCACTCGGCACTTCGAGATACCCGGTAGTTTGTGCACCCCCTCCATGGGTCTATCCTAGGAGCAAAAACAGTAAAAAGAATTATACAATGACGGCTACAACCCCGACCCGGTTGTGCGGCCATACAAATAATATTACATCAATTTACAAATTTATTACATGAATGAAAGAAAAAGAAACTCTCATCTCACATCCACCCCGACTATTCATCCGCGACAATCCAACGAGTTCATATACACAAACCATCAGCATTACAGATCACAGATATGTATAATCCCGACTAATCGACGTATAGCGATTAGTAGACGTTCAATACACATATAACATTACAGAAATAACCATTAGCCAAAGTCTACAGAACATCGACCAAAAATACGGATTTTTGAGCCCCAAAAACAAATTTTGCTTTCTGGAAAATCTGGGCAGAAAAATCATATTCCAAAAATCCGTCATTTCTTGATCAATTAGACCCACCCATATGACCCTTAACTATGGTCAACAAAGTCGCATGAATGTCCTAATTAATCTGCATCATATGCAGTGTAGGAAGACATCACTTAGCTACCGTACACTATGCCTTAACTAAAGTCAACAAACGTAGCACGAATACTAAGTACTCTACTTCCTAAAATGACGGAGGGTTGCGAATGATTTTTAAGAAAATCTTTAACGCTTTGAACTTGATATCGTTGTAGAATCAAATGGTTTTCAGAAGGAGTGGCTTAAGCTCCGCAGTTTTGTAATATACCTTTTTCATAAATAGCCGAGTGGTTTTCAAATCCGATTCTACAACATCTTTTTAGGTTTATTTTCTTTACATTAATCACATTAATGTAATCCCATCATTTAAGTCCTTAAGCCAATCACAGAAAAGAAACGAAAATAACACGTACGCTTATGCCATCCGCATTCGCCGCAATGTTCCGTTATGCACCGTTAGGTTACTTAACTAACGGCATAACGGGACGGGACTAGCGCGAGTGTAAAACATAAGCAACGTCTACTATATATCATATATATAATATGTCATTCGTCTCAGATATCACAGAACACAGGCAGCAGAAATATAGATATAACGTGGGATATACTAGGACGTCCGTATTTAGTATTTAGCCAGAATAGAAAATACGGATTCCACAGTCGCGATGAATAGCCAAGCCCACACCCTGGACCCCTACGAGAGCGGCAAGTGACCCTACCAATCCTGGAGTTTAGGAGACCCGGTCTTGACTCCTCGAGATGGCCTCCCATTGAACCCCAGAACCCGGTCACTTGTGCTCCCCTCCTTGGGTCCATCCTAATGCGGAAAAGTAAATAATATACAACACTGGTAACATAACCTCAACCCGGAAGTGCCCTAAATAAAAGAATATTACATTACAATTGAATTTACATGAATGAAAATATAAAACTCTCATCTCACATAAAACCCCCCGGCTATTCAATCGGGACAATCCTACACATCATATCTCAGCAACACATAATATCTCATATCATCAACGTAAGTAAGTATGCATACCCCAATTGTCGTTGACGTATAGCAACGAAACCGGCGATATCGAACATACTACACTTACGGTCACAGAAAAGAAAGTGTAAAACTACAATATTTGGAATCCAGATTCTCTTTAGACATCATAAATGCGAAATATCACATATTTCGTATTTCATGCCTAAACTATATGAATTCCACATATTGTATCACATTCCAGATAAACAGACAGTATTAAAGTTTTCGAACGAACGATCAAGTACCCAAGATTCACTAAAGCTCAACACTTGAGCAGGGTTCAAAAAATCCGGAGTGTGACACAGTAGTAGCGGTCCAGCCGTAGAAGGGTCAAGCCAACTCCTCACATGTGGCACGCCGTACTGCCCCAAACCCTAAGGTTCAAAGGGCAGTTCGAGACGGTCACATAATCGAGTTAAGGTTTGTTGCCTTCTAGAGGGACCACCGCAAAAAGACTTGCACGTATTTCCAAAGTATTTAAACCCCGTGAATAGTGAGCAAATGATACTCGTTCAAACACTTCAATACTTTCTAATTTACCCGGAAAAGCAACGAAATGAAAATACCGATCGAATCTACGCGTCCAAAACCATCTCCAGAAACAAACAGTACTATATTTAGATTAAACATACCTAAAACAGTATACTAGCAGACCTAGGAATTATGGTGTAATTTTCATAGCATGATGCCACTGTACGGCCGCGGATCCGCGGTCTAAGCAAGGAATTGCCGCGGTTCCGCGGCCATATGAACAGTTCACTTGATCGTATTTCACCATTATTCTTAGTTTTCCCTGCTGTATTTTTTAAGTATTTTTAATTCTGAAAAATGTCAGATTTTAAAAATTGTCCAGAGAGGGTCCAAAAAATCGTATTTTTTTGTCCGATCGGGATTTTTACTTCGTAAAAACGTCGCCTAATGTTCTAGGTCGGCTCTGATACCAATGTAAGGTTTGTCTAGCACCCTATAATGAGTTTTGAAGCATCACATGTCCCAAAGTTTAAATTTTTATGGTGCTAAACGAACATGCAAAGGAATCGATCCTAGAAAATTAGGGTTTCGAAATATAAAGCGAACTAATCTAGGGTTTCGAGACTACAACCTTTGTAGCTCCCTTTCGCTGGACTTCTTGGTCTCTAGGGTGTTGAATGGAGGTCCTCTTGAAGTCCTCTTGTGTCCACGACGATCCACCACGGAGTTCTCCGTCCAAGCTCGCAACTTCGTAAAACCGAAGAGAACACTCTAAAAAAATTGGCTAAACTTGTGTAGAATGAAGTTGTGGTTAAGATTCTCACTTCAAAAACCTTTCTTTAAGTGGTATTTAGTCACTAGAAAAAACTAGAGAGCAAATGAGAAAGAGGAAGAAGATGGTGGCAATATTTTTCACAGGAGGTAATGAGATAAAGATAACTCATAAGAAGAAAACGAAATATATCAATATATATTTTATTTCTTCTTACTATGAACCATGGTTAAAGTGATGGAGACATTATTTAACTTGAGTTTTAAATGATAAAGAGAAGGATCACTCAAGTTAAGAGGTAGGTGTGCTAGGTTAGGTTAAAAGAAGAATGTAGAAACTAGTAAGAATTATCGTTTCTTTTTCAATTTGTTTTAAATCCGAAGTCAAATAATAATCCATTACTTAGACCATGGTGTGAGTCTTATATTGCCACCATTTCCATGTGTTAACAACCATGATAGATGGGTGTATGTATGTGTGTATGTATGCACATCCATTTGTGCATGAAACTAGCATAAAAGAAAGAAAGAAAAGCACACATACATGCACACATCCATCATCCAAGAAAAGGTTTTTAAGTGAGAAAACTAATGGTTAAATGATAAATCAACACTTGATTTATCAATCCGGTCATATCTCATATGACCCCACCAAAAGCAGTTCACCCGATCAATGTTCGGTATCATATACGCACATTTTAATCGGGTGCATGCGCATATCGCATACGCGCACCACAACGTTTCGCCTAGACTGGGTAACTCCTTTGTGGGACTCTAAGACTCGTCAATACGCCGGCAGAGGGTGATGATCATATCAGGTACCCCCAAGCCGCAAGCGGTCAGCTAAACGTAACGGCCACCTGGGTATTGAGCGATCAGAAGACAACAAGTGAACCTGCTACAACTCCCGTCGAGCCAACCGACAACACTACCGTACAGTCCGGTCTCTTCGTCAGATATGCTGCATATAGAGCCTAGGGATGGTCACGTCGACCCTAATAACTCAATAAGTCGTGCGAGTGAATGGTCTATAACAGATCGAGAAACTACTGATAACACTTATCAGCAAATCTCAGCAGCCCTGGCCAGGGACTTGCTGTTATAACCAGTCGGGCACAGCACAGCATCAACTCCCAATATCGGGAGAGAAGAAACCCCTCCTAGCGCTCATCGTCTTCGTGTGTCTCGGGACTGTACCCAACGGCCACCTGTTTGCATGACTCGGTAGAGCCGTGGTAGGGTGGCAATCAAAGTACAGTGGGAGAACACACAAGACTCCATGACGATCTCGGGTCTACAGACTAACCTGTACCAGTGTCACCTGAGAACTGCTATCCGACGATAGATATAATTCCATATAGGAGTTCTCGGTGAGTCCGTCCAGTGTACCCAGTCAGCACTAAGCACCCGTATATGATCTTGATATCAAACATCGATGAATGTGGGAACATCCATCGCCCATCGTATGGGTCTAGTATCATATACGCTAGTCTACACTGGTATATCAATGCCCCGTCTCGATATACCTACGACTAGGGACTTTCCAGGATATGCTTATAGACTACAGATGTCCCACTAGTATGATCTCGATCATAATCAGAGTTGTCAAGACGATATCCTCAGGGCTTTATCAACATGCATGAATGAATAAAAGCATGATCAAATCAACATGTCAGATAAAGTAGAACCAGATAGCATACTATCATGTCGAGCAAGAATGCATATTGAATATATATACATGTATAAATACATCCACTATCACATAATGGCCTCTAGGGCATACATATATCCAACAATCTCCCAGTTGCACTAAGGCCAGTTATTGGTGTATCTCATACCCAACATCTCAAAAAGTCGCTCATGCTGCGGCTGAGGGAGGGCCATGGTGAATGGATCCGCGGCGTTATTCTTTGTGTCTACCCTCCTAATCTCGATCTCGCGGCGATCTACAATCTCCCGGATCAAATGAAAGCGCCTCAGGATGTGTCTGGACCGCTGATGGGATCTGGGCTCCTTGGCTAACGCCATAGGCCCATTATTGTCACAATACAAAGGTATTGGATCAACAATGGTTGGAACTACTCCTAGCTCCGCGACGAACTTCTTCATCCAGACGGCTTCCTTGGCGGCATCATTTGCAGCAATGTACTCAGCTTCCATCGTAGAGTCTGCAACGGTATCTTGTTTGGAACTCTTCCAACTTACCGCCCCTCCATTGAGGGTAAATACAAACCCTGAGATAGATTTGCTGTCATCCTTATCGCTCTGGAAGCTCGAATCGGTAAAGGCCTCCATTTGGAGATCTGTATTACCATACACCAAGAATAATTCTTTAGTCCTTCGCAAGTACTTAAGAATGTTCTTCACAGCTGTCCAGTGGTTCTCCCCTGGGTTGGATTGATACCTGCTCACAACACTAAGTGCATAAGCTACGACTGGGCGTGTACATAACATCGCATACATTATAGACCCTACAGCCGAAGCATAAGGTATAATGCTCATGCGAGCTCTCTCTTCAACGGTCTTTAGACAAGAATCCTTGGAGAGAGTGACTCCATGGCAAGCGGGTAAGGCACCCCGCTTGGAGTCTTCCATACTAAACCTTTTTAGGATGGTGTTGATGTACCTGGTTTGGGACAATCCCAATAACTTTTTGGATCTATCCCTATAGATCCTTATGCCCAGGATGTATGTGGCATCACCCAGGTCCTTCATGGAGAACCTTAGTGATAAGAATGATTTGACCGACTGTAGCATAGGAATATCATTTCTTATCAGAAGAATGTCATCTACGTACAATACGAGGAATGTGACAGCTCTTCCTACAGCCTTCTTATAAACACAAGGTTCATCTGGATTTTTGATGAAATCAAACTCTTTGATAACATCATCGAAACAGATGTTCCAACTCCGAGATGCCTGCTTTAACCCATATATGGATTTAAGCAGCCTACATGCTTTCTCGCTGCTCCCACTGTCAATGAAGCCCTCTGGCTGATCCATATAAACGCATTCTTCTAAATCTCCATTTAGAAATGCTGTTTTAACGTCCATCTGCCAGATTTCATAGTCGTAGTGAGCAGCAATAGCAAGTAGGATCCGAATGGATTTAAGCATGGCTACGGGCGAAAAAGTTTCATCATAGTCCAAACCTGGTCTTTGACAAAATCCTTTCGCCACAAGTCTTGCCTTATAGGTCTCTACCTGCCCATCCACACCAATCTTTCTTTTAAAGATCCATTTGCACCCTACAGGTTTTACCCCAGGGGGTACAACGTCCAAAGTCCATACTTTGTTGGTGTACATAAACTCCATTTCGGATCTCATGGCATCCAGCCACTTCACAGAGTCACTACTCGTGATAGCTTGCTAAAAACTGGTAGGATCATCATCATCCATGATGCAATCTTCTCTATCACCATCAATGAGGAAACCGTAGTACCTCTCCGGTGGGCGAGAAGTCCTACCAGACCTTCGGAGTGGCCGAGGTTCTTCAGTTTCTGTTGCAATAGACGGTTCAACCAGATCGTCATTTGTAGTTTGTGTCTCTAGAACCTCTTCTAGATCCACCACCTTGCCATTATCTTTATCTGTGAAAAACTCTTTTTCTAAGAATGTGGCATACTGAGAAACAAACACTTTTTGTTCCTCTTTGTGGTAGAACAGATATCCATAAGAATTCTTTGGATATCCCACAAAGTTACACATGACTGACCGTGTCTCGAGTTTGTCCGGATTCTGTTTTTTAACATAGGCCGGGCAACCCCAAATCTTAATTCTCTTAAGAGATGGTCTCTTCCCATTCCATATCTCATATAGCGTGGTAGACACGGCTTTGGTTGGAACCCTGTTTAGTAGAAATGCTGCAGTCTCCAATGCATGCCCCCAAAATGAGACTGGTAACTCACCGTCACTCATCATGGACCGGACCATATCTAATAGGGTCCTATTCCGTCGTTCTGACACACCGTTGTGCTGTGGTGTGTAAGGAGGAGTGAGCTGAGAGAGAATCCCATTCTCTTTTAGGAAGTTTGCAAATTCTGTACTGAGATACTCACCACCTCGATCTGATCGAAGCATCTTAATACTCAAGCCGGTTTGTTTTTCTACTTCTTGTTTATATTCAATGAATTTCTCGAAAGCGTCGGACTTGTGCTTTAATAAAAATACATGACCGAATCTTGAGAAGTCGTCAGTGAATGTAATGAAGTATGAAAAACCGCCTCTAGCCTGTGTAGACATTGGCCCACATACATCACTATGTATGAGGCCCAGGAGCTGAGTAGCTCTTTCTCCGTGTCCAGTATACAGAGTTTTGGTCATTTTACCCTTGATACAAGACTGGCAAGTCGCATAAGATTTATATTCAAAAGAGTTTAAATATCCATCTTTGTGTAACTTGTTTAGTCTTGTTTCATTAATATGACCAAGTCTACAATGGCAAAGAAAAGCTTCATTTAATTCTGAAAGTTTTCTTTTATTAGTGTGTTGTATACTGAAAACCGTGTGTTGATTTAGGACATATATTCCGTTATTAAGCGTACCATACCCAACCAACATTTGATTCAGGTGAATGTTCATAACATTGTTTTGCAATACAAAATTATATCCTTCATTGTCCAACAAAGAAACGGATATTATATTACATAGCATACTTGGTACAAAATAACATGGATTCAAAATCAAAATACATCCAGATGGCAACCCCAAGTGATACTCTCCCACTATGACTGTATGTACATTGGAACTATTTCCAACGCGGAGAGTATGGTCACCTGTCCTCAAAACCTTGCTATTTCTCAGCCCCTGCATAGAATTGCAAATGTGAGAACCTGAACCGGTATCCAATACCCAGGAAGCAGAGTTTATAGAAAAACAGTTTTCAGTCACAAACGCACCTGAAGCAGATGCATCACCATGCTTCTTCTTGAGACTTAAGTACTCCGTGCAATTGCACTTCCAATGTCCTGTCTTGTGGCAATGAAAACATTCGCCTTTCCCCGGGTCTCCAGCTTTGGACTTTCCCTTTCCCTTTACCTTTTTAACTCCGCCCTTAGGATTAGTGGGTTTCTTTTTTTTCTTTCCCTTGGCCTTAGCTTTCGGGCGAGAAGAAGAAGACTGTCCAATAGTCATAACGGGAGTTTTTGCTGACTTCATAGTGCTCTCTGCACTCCTTAACATATTAAGGAGTTCAGGGAGTTCCTTTTCCATGCCATGCATGTTAAAGTTCACTATGAACTGAGCAAAGGTGGAGGGGAGGGACTGCAGAATAATATCTATATATTGTTCATTGTCCATTGTCCATCCAAGGTCCTCAAGCTCTTCTATAAGAGCTATCATCTTCAAAACATGGTCTCCTACTGGTGTGCCAGGGGCCATTCGCATCTGAAACAGTTTCTTTGATGCTTCGTATCGTAATACGCGGGATTGCTCCCCATACAACTCCTTTGTATGGAGCAATATACCGTGAATGTCCATGTCCTCGTGCTACTTTTGATGTGTGTTGTCCATCGATGCAAGCGCGAGGCATTTTTCCGTGGCACAGTCAGCGTCCCATGTCTTGCGGACTTCAATGTCCGCAACTGAGGATTTTGGACCTGGGACGGGCGGGGCTGAAGCCGTGAGGACATATGATACTTTATCATAAGTCAAGGCGATTTTCAGATTCCTCAGCCAGTATTTATAGTTGGTCCCATTCAGTTTGTTTTTATCTAGTAAAAGCTTGAGTCCAGTCAAGGGTATCTGCCATTAAGAGAGAGAAAACAATACACTCAGCGAAAGCTCTTGCACAGATTAGATTGGTTTATTATCTTGTCTAATCGATGTTTCCCACTGCTTTTTATCAAGTTTTTCTTTCAAACCTTAAAAAGAAAAACTAGCCAGGATTAATTACAGTCTACAACTTCGCTAACCGTTCAGCTAGGCTAATGTCGGTACTTTGCGGGAGGTTCCCCGTGCTTTCGCACGGACCTAATTAGAGTAAACCTCGTTTTCCCAGAGGCGGAGCCCCGTTAACACCTTTCTAGGCACCTAATGAGTTAGCTAATTGTAAACTGTAAAACTCTCCTAGGAGCAACTATTGCCCACAGTGGGATCGGGATCCAACCATCACATGGAAGGTATGCAATCTCATTGCAAATTTCAACACTTGAAATTCCCGATGTAATTTTTACCCCTAGTACTTATGACCATAACTATGGTCAACAAATCATAAGTACAAGTCAAGTTCTACCCGTCATTTCTTGATCAATTAGACCCACCCATATGACCCTTAACTATGGTCAACAAAGTCGCATGAATGTCCTAATTAATCTGCATCATATGCAGTGTAGAAAGACATCACTTAGCTACCGTACACTACGCCTTAACTAAAGTCAACAAACGTAGCACGAATACTAAGTACTCTACTTCCTAAAATGACGGAGGGTTGCGAATGATTTTTAAGAAAATCTTTAACGCTTTGAACTTGATATCGTTGTAGAATCAAATGGTTTTCAAAAGGAGTGGCTTAAGCTCCGCAGTTTTGAAATATACATTTTTCATAAATAGCCGAGTGGTTTTCAAATCCGATTCTATAACATCTTTTTAGGTTTATTTTCTTTACATTAATCACATTAATGTAATCCCATCATTTAAGTCCTTAAGCCAATCACAGAAAAGAAACGAAAATAACACGTACGCTTATGCCATCCGCATTCGCCGCAATGTTCCGTTATGCACCGTTAGGTTACTTAACTAACGGCATAACGGGACGGGACTAGCGCGGGTGTAAAACATAAGCAACGTCTACTATATATCATATATATAATATGTCATTCGTCTCAGATATCACAGAACACAGGCAGCAGAAATATAGATATAACGTGGGATATACTAGGACGTCCGTATTTAGTATTTAGCCAGAATAGAAAATACGGATTCCATAGTCGCGATGAATAGCCAATCCCACACCCTGGACCCCTACGAGAGCGGCAAGTGCCCCTACCAATCCTGGAGTTTAGGAGACCCGGTCTCGACTCCTCGAGATGGCCTCCCACTGAACCCCAGAACCCGGTCACTTGTGCTCCCCTCCTTGGGTCCATCCTAATGCGGAAAAGTAAATAATATATAACACTGGTAACACAACCTCAACCCGGAAGTGCCCCAAATAAAAGAATATTACATTACATTTGAATTTACATGAATGAAAATATAAAACTCTCATCTCACATAAAAACCCCCGGCTATTCAATCGCGACAATCCTGCACATCATATCTCAGCAACACATAATATCTCATATCATCAACGTAAGTAAGTATACATACCCCAATTGTCGTTGACGTATAGCAACGAAACCGGCGATATCGAACATACTACACTTACGGTCACAGAAAAGAAAGTGTAAAACTACAATATTTGGAATCCAGATTCTCTTTAGACATCATAAATGCGAAATATCACATATTTCGTATTTCATGCCTAAACTATATGAATTCCACATATTGTATCACATTCCAGATAAACAGACAGTATTAAAGTTTTCGAACGAACGATCGAGTACCCAAGATTCACTAAAGCTCAACACTTGAGCAGGGTTCAAAAAATCCGGAGTGTGACACAGTAGTAGCGGTCCAGCCGTAGAAGGGTCAAGCCAACGCCTCACATGTGGCACGCCGTACTGCCCCAAACCGTAAGGTTCAAAGGGCAGTTCGAGACGGTCACATAATCGAGTTAAGGTTTGTTGCCTTCTAGAGGGACCACCGCAAAAAGACTTGCACGTATTTCCAAAGTATTTAAACCCCGTGAATAGTGAGCAAATGATACTCGTTCAAACACTTCAATACTTTCTAATTTACCCGGAAAAGCAACAAAATGAAAATACCGATCGAATCTACGCGTCCAAAACCATCTCCAGAAACAAACAGTACTATATTTAGATTAAACATAACTAAAACAGTATACTAGCAGACCTAGGAATTATGGTGTAATTTTCATAGCATGATGCCACTGTACGGCCGCGGATCCGCGGTCTAAGCAAGGAATTGCCGCGGTTCCGCGGCCATATGAACAGTTCACTTGATCGTATTTCACCATTATTCTTAGTTTTCCCTGCTGTATTTTTTAAGTATTTTTAATTCTGAAAAATGTCAGATTTTAAAAATTGTCCAGAGAGGGTCCAAAAAATTGTATTTTTTTGTCCGATCGGGATTTTTACTTCGTAAAAACGTCGCCTAATGTTCTAGGTCGGCTCTGATACCAATGTAAGGTTTGTCTAGCACCCTATAATGAGTTTTGAAGCATCACATGTCCCAAAGTTTAAATTTTTATGGTGCTAAACGAACATGCAAAGGAATCGATCCTAGAAAATTAGGGTTTCGAAATATAAAGCGAACTAATCTAGGGTTTCGAGACTACAACCTTTGTAGCTCCCTTTCGCTGGACTTCTTGGTCTCTAGGGTGTTGAATGGAGGTCCTCTTGAAGTCCTCTTGTGTCCACGACGATCCACCACGGAGTTCTCCGTCCAAGCTCGCAACTTCGTAAAACCGAAGAGAACACTCTAAACAAGTTGGCTAAACTTGTGTAGAATGAAGTTGTGGTTAAGATTCTCATTTCAAAAACCTTTCTTTAAGTGGTATTTACTCACTAGAAAAAACTAGAGAGCAAATGAGAAAGAGGAAGAAGATGGTGGCAATATTTTTCACAAGAGGTAATGAGATAAAGATAACTCACAAGAAGAAAAAGAAATATATCAATATATATTTTATTTCTTCTTACTATGAACCATGGTTAAAGTGATGGAGACATTATTTAACTTGAGTTTTAAATGATAAAGAGAAGGATAACTCAAGTTAAGAGGTAGGTGAGCTAGGTTAGGTTAAAAGAAGAATGTAGAAACTAGTAAGAATTATCGTTTCTTTTTCAATTTGTTTTAAATCCAAAGTCAAATAATAATCCATTACTTAGACCATGGTGTGAGTCTTATATTGCCACCATTTCCATGTGTTAACAACCATGATAGATGGGTGTATGTATGTGTGTATGTATGCACATACATTTGTGCATGAAACTAGCATGAAAGAAAGAAAGAAAAGCACACATACATGCACTCATCCATCATCCAAGAAAAGGTTTTTAAGTGAGAAAACTAATGGTTAAATGATATATCAACACTTGATTTATCAATCCGGTCATATCTCATATGACCCCACCAAAAGCAGTTCACCCGATCAATGTTCGGTATCATATACGCACATTTTAATCGGGTGCATGCGCATATCGCATACGCGCACCACAACGTTTCGCCTAGACTGGGTAACTCCTTTGTGGGACTCTAAGACTCGTCAATACGCCGGTAGAGGGTGATGATCATATCAGGTATCCCCAAGCCGCAAGCGGTCAGCTAAACGTAACGGCCACCCGGGTATTGAGCGATCAGAAGACAACAAGCGAACCTGCTACAACTCCCGTCGAGCCAACCGGCAACACTACCGTACAGTCCGGTCTCTTCGTCAGATATACTGCATATAGAGCCTAGGGATGGTCACGTCGATCCTAATAACTCAATAAGTCGTGCCGGAGAATGGTCTATAACAGATCGAGAAACTACTGATAACACTTATCAGCAAATCTCAGCAGCCCTGGCCAGGGACTTGCTGTTATAACCAGTCGGGCACAGCACAGCATCAACTCCCAATATCGGGAGAGACGAAACCCCTCCTATCGCTCATCGTCTTCGTGTGTCTCGGGACTGTACCCAACGGCCACCTGTTTGCACGACTCGGTAGAGCCGTGGTAGGGTGGCAATCAAAGTACAGTGGGAGAACACACAAGACTCCATGACGATCTCGGGTCTACAGGCTAACTTGTACCAGTGTCACCTGAGAACTGCTATCCGACGATAGATATAATTCCATATAGGAGTTCTCGGTGAGTCCGTCCAGTGTACCCAGTCAGCACTGAGCACCCGTATATGATCTTGATGTCAAACATCGATGAATGTGGGAACATCCATCGCCCATCGTATGGGTCTAGTATCATATACGCTAGTCTACACTGGTATATCAATGCCCCGTCTCGATATACCTACGACTAGGGACTTTCCAGGATATGCTTATAGACTACAGATGTCCCACTAGTATGATCTCCATCATAATCAGAGTAGTCAAGCCAATATCCTCAGGGCTTTATCAGCATGCAAGAATGAATAAAAGCATGATCAAATCAACATGTCAGATAAAGTAGAACCAGATAGCAAACTATCATGTCGAGCAAGAATGCATACTGAATATATATACATGTATAAATACATCCACTATCACATAATGGCCTCTAGGGCATACATATATCCAACATGTTCTTCTCTTTGGTTGCTCCGATGGTTGATCCGGACTTTGGTCACCTCCGCGGCATCCTTGAGTGTACGTGAGTGATCCGGAAGACAAATCCATCCGTGCAATACTAGGATCCGGCTTAAACCAAAGCCCACTAGTACTGCCTGCCCGAACACCACACGCACACAAGTGTACGTGAGTGATCGCAGCCCTGCCGTAAAACCATACGGCCTCTACACGTTTCGCTCAGTGCAGGGAAACTCTCTGTGTGGGACTCTAAAGACTCGACACTACGGTGGCAGTGGGTTCAACCACAGACCGTAAGCGGCACTAGCTGTACGTAACGGTCCCCAGGTAGGTGTCGATAAGAAGGCCGATGAGGTAAACCCATCCGAACTCCTACTGAGCCTGTATGTGACAATCTCCGTACAGTCCGGTCTGTTCGTCTGATACATCGCATGGCGGGCCTAGAGGGGCGGTAAACGTCAGTCCCCTAATAGCGGTACAAGTCGTGTCGGAGTGAAGCCCAGTACACCCTGAGATAACACTGGAAACCTACCAGTATATCTCGCTTGCCCTGGCCAGGGACTACTCGTGTAATGGCTCTCCTAGACACAGCGCGATATCAACCCCCAATACCGGGAGAGACGAATCCTGTCTAACCGTCACTGCCTCCAAGTGCTTCGGGACTGCACCCAACTACTATCTGTTTGCACGACTCAGTAGAATCGTGGTAGGGCAGTAATCAAAGAATAGTGGGAACACACTTTAGGCGAAGTGACAGTGTCAAGTCAGCGGACTAAGCTGTACTCATGTCACCTGGGAACTGATAACTGACGATAGGTATAGTACCAACCATCAGTTCCCGACGAGTCCTTTCCAGTGTACTCGTAACCTAACGAGCACCCGCATACTATCTCAAGTACGACGTACTGACGGCTGTGGGACAGACCGTCTCCCGTGCTGGGATGAGAAGCGCATACGCTAGTCTACTCCGGAGTATCGATGCCCTATCTCGATAATCCCACGACTAGGGACGTGTATAAGGATGTGCTTGTAGATTACCCAGCCCCCACGAGTGTGATCGCCATCACAACGCCGGTAATCAAGCAAAGATCCTAAGGGCTCTACTAATGCGTATAGATGATATAAAGAAACACACATATACACATTAAAGCAGAGACAAACCAAGTAGCATACTACTATATCGAGCAAGATTGTCTATACAACTGTGAATATCCCAAGCATCCATCAAGTAATATACATACTAGTATGATACGGTAATGGCCTCTAGGGCATATACACTAACAACAGCCACCCAGGTATTGAGCGATTAGAAGATCAACAAGCTAGCTTGTACATTCTCCTGTGAATCCAATCGGTAACACTCCCGTACAGTCCGGTCTCTTCGTCTGATATGTTGCATATCAAGTCTAGGGGTGGTATACGTCAGACCCCAGTAACCGATAAGTCGTGTCGATGTGTGGCTCATAACGGGTCGAGAAACTACTGATAACACTTACCAGTAATCTCTATATCAGCCCTGGCCAGGTACTTCCAGTTATAGCTAATCGAACACAGCACAACATCAATTTCCTATACCGGGAGAGACGAATCCCCTCCTATCGCTCATTGCCTCCATGTGATTCGGGACTGTACCCAAAAGCCACCGTTTTGCACGTCCACTTGGACATGGTAAGATGGAAATCAAAGCACAGCGGGAATCACACAAGACTCTATTACGATCTCGGGTCTACAGACTACCCTGTACCAGTGTACTACCTTGTACCAGTGTCACCGGAGAACTGCCATCTGACGTGTGGTATATAACCATCTGGGAGTTCTCGGCGAGTCCGTCTAGTGTACCCAGTCTCCACTGAGCACCCGTACACCATCTATGATGTCAAAACACCGATGGATATGGGATCTGTAGGGTTGCTGGGCACGCGCACAAGGTTCTACGAGGCATCAACCATCCCCGATTAAAATTTTAGCCGTGTCGAACAACCCAAAGTCGGATCTTTATACTAGAGTTTAGGCGAAAACAAGCATGTTAAACACTTTAACACTAAGTGAGAGGGATTACAACTTTTGTAGATCCGGTCCTTCACTTCTAAAGCTCCATGTTGAAGTCCCTTCGCTGCGATCATCGTGTTCCGGACTCTCGAGAGGTTCCACGAAGAGAAAGATGCAGTCTTGCTTCCGATCTTCAATACAAAGATGATCTACCTTGAAGTTTCGTTAACACAAGCTAACACTCATAATATGAAGTGAACACCCTCATCTAAATGGCAAGGATAGATGAGGATGATAAAGTAGGTTTTTTGCTCTCTTTTATTTTCTTATTCTCACTCATTTTTCATCACTTAGAAAAAGCTAGAAAGCTTTTTCATGAAAAGAAAGAAGGAAGAAGATGAACAATATGATAAGAATCCTTTTGTGATGAATAATGAAAGGATAAAGATGATGATTAATGCAACCATGGTCAACTAAACCCTTATAGAGAATCAACTAGGGTTAGGGTTAGGGTTGGGTTAAAGCATGAGTCATAGGAAAATATCTTTCACAAAACAAAACAAAACCTTCTAGAATCATCTAGAAAGCATTAACCCAAATCAAACCCTAATCTTGTTTAATCTCTACTAAACATGTTGCATTAGTTATCACATCATGTTACAATATTATACATCACATATATAATATTTATTGTAACCAAATAAAATAATACAATTTAACATATATCGCATATATATCAATGTATTACCCGAGTGAGAAAAAAGAATCTTTTAGTGGGAAAATATTAGTTAATGTAATATAATATATCATATATATATTATTATACATTAAATTATCGAATTAACAGTTGATCCGACAATCCGGCTATACCGCATATAACCGACTAATATTTATCCGTACCGACTCATCGAATCAACACTTGATCCGATGACCCGGCTGATATCATATATCGCGAGAATAGAATATGGTATCTCATATCGCATTATCCTCGGTCCCGCACATATCACATATGTGCTCCTACTCCGTTTTGCCTGAGTCAAGAAACCTCTGTGTAGGACTCTAAAGAATTGTCAATACGCCGGCAGTAGGTGATGATCATATCAAACACCTACAAGTTGCAAGCGGCCAGCTAAATGTAACAGCCACCCAGGTATTGAGCACTCAGAAGATCAACAAGAAAGCCTGTTCATTCTCCTGTGAATCCAAACAGTAACACTCCCGTACAGTCCGGTCTCGTCGTCTGATATGTCGCATATCTCGCCTAGGGGTGGTAAACGTCAGACCCCGGTAGCTCGATAAGTCGTGTCGATATGAGGTCTATAACAGTTCGAGAAACTACTGATAACACTTACCAGTAAATCTCAGCAACCCTGGCCAGGGATTTCCGGTTATAGCCAATCGAACACAGCACAACATCAACTCCCTATACCGGGAGAGACGAATCCCCTCCTATCGCTCATTGCCTCCATGTGATTCGGGACTATACCCAAAAGCCACCTTTTTTCACGCCTTCTTGGACATGGTATGATGGAAATCAAAGCACAGTGGGAATCACACAAGGCTCTATGACGATCTCGGGTCAACAGACTACTCTGTACCAGTGTCACCGGAGAACTGCCATCTGACGTGAGGTATAATACCATCTGGGAGTTCTCGGCGAGTCCGTCTAGTGTACCTGGTCTCTACTGAGCACCCGTACACCATCCTTGATGTCAAACACCGATGGATATGGGATCATCCATGGCCCATCATATGGGTCAAGATGCGTATATGCTAGTCTACTCTGGTGTATCGATGCCCTGTCTCGATACACCCTCGACTAGGAACAGTTATAGGATGTACTCGTCGACTACTGTGGCCCCACTAGTATGATCTCATCATAGTCCCAGTAGTCGAGTACATATCCTAAGGGCTTTATCAACATGTAATATAGAGACAATCAAAGTACATGTTAAGATAAAGTACAACTAGATAGCATATTATCATGTCGAGCAAGAAAGTCCTCCCTATATATGTCCAAGCATACACTACAATATACATCGTATGTACACTAATGGCCTCTAGGGCATACATATAACTAACAATCTCCCACTTGCACTAGGGCCATCTGTTGTGGTATCACATATCCAACAATTAGCTGTGGTTGAAGTATCTCATACTCAACCAACCCATAAAAGTCTCTACTGGGAAAAAGGCCTTTTTGAGTGGATCCGCGCTGTTGTCCTCTGTGTCTACTCTCCTAACCTTGATCTTCCTGGAGATCAACCATCTCCATGATCAGGTGATACTGCATAAGAATTATATCTGGATTTCTGATGGGACGGGGGTTCCTTGGCTAAAACCACAACTCCATTGTCACACAATGGTAGGAACGAAGTTCATCTTATGAACTTATAAATCCAGACTGCCTCTTTGGTAGCATCCTTGGTAACGTCGTATCTTGCCTTTAATCGTCTAGTAAGTCACGGTATCTAGCTTGGAACTCTTCCAACATACCGTCCCTCCACTGAGGGTATATACTAGACTGCGACTGACATTCAGTCGTCCTTATCACCCTGGAACCTTTCCAGTGATTCTCTTCAGGATCGATTGATACCATCTCACTACAACTAGTGAGTATCCTAACATAGATCTATCTCATAGATCCAAAATCCTGGATTCAGGAGGTATCACTATGATCCTATATGGAGAATCCTTGTGATAAGTGGAGATTGACCGATCGTAGCATAGGAAACTCCTTTCCTATCAAGAGTATGTCATCCACGTACTCTATGAGGATCACCACCATACTCCCTACTACCTTTTTGTATATACAAGGTTCATCTACCATTTTGATGAAGTCAAACTCTTTGACTACCACATCAAAACAGATGTTCCAACTCCGCGATGCCTGTTTTATCACATAAAACATCTTTTACATGTTTCCGCTGCTCCAACTGTCTACGAAGCCCTCTGGCTGTGTACTTATAGATGCTCTTTTCTAAAACATCATTTAGAAAAGCAGTCATGACACCCAACCGCCAGATATCGTAGTCATGGTATGTAGCCGTGGCAAGTAGGATCTGGATGGACTTAAGCATAGCTTTGAAAGTCTCAACTTTTCCATGTACACCAAGTAATCTTCTCAAGATATACTCTCTCCTGATGGGGATTTAACCCTTCAGATAAAGCAACCAAAGTCCATACTTTGTTGGTGTATAAGGATTCCATCTCAGATCACTAAGCATCCAGCCATTCTTACAGAGTCCCACTCCTGATGGCCAGCTCGAAACTAGTTGGGTCATCATCTAATGATGCAATCCTCGCTCCCACTGTCATAGAGAAACCGAAGTATCTCTCAGGTGGGTGAGGAACCCTCCTAGATCGGCGGAGAGGCTGAGGTTCGTTGGAAACTATTGAATCCTTTGGTTCTACCAAATCATCAGCTGCAGTTTGTATAGCTTGAACCTTTCCAGTTCTACATAACAGACCTTGCCTCGAGCTTGTCCGGATTTTGCTTTTAGACATAGGCCAGACAACCCCAAATCTTAACAAACTTAAGATATTGGCTCTTCCCATTCCATATCACATATGAAGTGGTAGGCAACTGATTTGATTTGAACCCTATTCAATAGGTATGCAACATCTCAAGTGCATAACTCCCTGAAGGAAATAGGAAACACAGTAGTACTCATCATAGAGCACACCATATCACATAGGGTGCTATTGCTCCACCCCGATACACCGACGTGCTGTGGTGTATACGGAGGAGTAACGCTGAGAGAGAATCTCATTCTCCTTTAGAATAGTCCAGGAATTCCGTGCTCAAGTATTCTCCTCCTTGATCTCATCAAAGGACATAATACTTATACCCATATTTTGGTTATCTACTTCTAACTTACATTCTGTGAATATCTCAAAAGGTTCGGACTTGTGTTTCAACAGGAACATATGTCTGAATCTTGAGAGATCATCAGAGAATGTAATGAAGTACAAAGAACCGGTCTTGGCATGTTTAGACAGGAGACTTTCATACATCAGCATGTATCAATCCCAAGAGTTCACTAACTCTTTCCCTGTTTCCAATAAATAGACCTATGGTCATCATCTTTATGACATGACCGACAAGTTTCACAAGATGTAAATTCAAACGGATTTAAATATGCATCTAAATGTAACTTAGCTAGTCGGGTCACATTGATATGACCTAGTTTACAATGCCACAAGAAGGATTCGTTCATTTTAGAACTCTTCCTCTTGTGTGTGTTCTGTATATTAAGAACTGTGGTTTGATTTAGAACGTCTATGCTTTTAGATAACGTGCCTGAACCGATCAACTCTTGATTTAGGAAATGTTCAAAACATTATCCAACAATACAAAATTATATCCTTTCTTTACTAATAAAGAGACTGATATAATGTTGTATATCAGGTTCGGTATCTAATAACATTCGTTCAGAATCAATGTATTCTGGTAATACAGGGTGATAGTGACCAACAAACTTGGCTGCAACACTTGCACCGTTTTCTATCTCATGAAACTTATCGCCCGTTCTCAGTTCTCTACTTATCTGTAGCCCATGTAACAGATTACATATGCGGGATCCTGATCCGGTATCTCATACCCAGGACGTAAAGGATACTGTGAAACAGTTCTCTATAATGAACACACCGGAAGAAGATGCATCAGCAAGAACTTTCTTTGTTTGGGCGGCACGGGAAACCTGGTATTCCCCAATTTCCTGCTCTGTCTTATAACAATTATAAGTTGGAGCGGGACCAACGTCCCCCAGCTCAGTACAACAAGCGGGTTCGGACAATACATCCGTTTTATTATCTTGATTAAGGCGTGATATGGTTGCTACCTGGAGAGAGAGAAGAAAACACTCAGCGTATGCTCTTGCAAGATTAGATTGGTTATCTAATATATCTAATCAGGATGTCTCCCACTGTTTTAGTCAAATCTTCCTTCAAACCCTAAAAGGAAAGACTAGCCGGGATTAATTACACGCTACAAGTTCGCCAATTTTTCAGCCAGGCCAGTGTCGGTACTTTGAGGGAGGTCCCCCGTGCTTTCGCACGAACCTAATTAAAGTAAACCTCGTTTTCCCAGGGGCGTAACCCCGTTGACACCTTTCTAGACACCTACTTGATCGGCTAATTTGTAATGTGTAAAACTCTCCCAGGAGTAACTCTTACTCGCAGCGGGTATCGGGATCCAACTATCTCATAGAAGGTATGCAATCTCATTGCAAATTTCAACACTTGAAATTCCCGATAATTTTTTACCCCTAGCGTCCTATGACCTTGACAGAGGTCAACAAACCATAGGCTGCTAGTCAAGTTCAACCCGTCATTTCCTGATTGAAGTAAACCCACCCGCACGACCCTTGACAGAGGTCAACAAGGTCGCACGACTACCCTAAATCAATCACATCATATGTTTATACAGATAAGCACTAATCAGCTACCGCACACTACGCCTTGACAGAGGTCAACAAACGCAGCACGAATTCTAAATAGGACTTATCTGAAATGATGGAGGGCTACGACAGGTTTTTATGAAAACCCTTTGCATAATGAACTTGATACCGTTGTAGAATCGAGTGATTTTAAATGGGTTGTTTTTTAGGCTTTTCTAGTTTTGCTAAAGGAGTCACTCCCGGTGAAGGGATCGTCGGCCCTTTCCTCGTCGAATAAGGTGCGGGATATTACACAAATATCACTGTGCAAAGCAAGAACTATAGAAGCAATCAAAAGATAAACCGAGTTTGCAGCATCTGCTAGTTTCACTAAAGAGGTCACTCCCGGTGAAGGGATCTCGGCTCTTTCCTTATCGAATAAGGTGCTGGATGTTCTACAAGGAACACCGCTATGCAAAACAAGAACTAGAGCTACCAGTTTTTAAACAGGTTTCTACAACATCTTAGGTTTCTTTTATTTCATTAATCTCATTAATGAAGTCCCATTTTATTATGCTTCACAAGCATCTCTTTTGAAACGAAATCTGCAATATAACATATATCTCATATATATAATATAAACATTCATCTCAGGCAGTAATATGATCTCATCACAGAACATTGCAGCAGAAGAACATATATGAAATATTGGATATACTAGGACGTTCGTGTTTTAATACGAACTTGTATAAAACACGGATTCCACGGTCGTGATGAATAGCCAAACCCACACCCCTAGACCCCTACGAGAGCGGCAAGTAACACTGCCAATTCTAGGGTTAGGAGACCCGGTCTCGACTCCTCGAGATGGTCTCCCACTTGACCCTAGAACCCGGTTACTTGTGCTCCCCGCCTTGGGTCTACCTAATGCGGAAAAGTAAATAATATACAATGGTGACATCATCCTCAGCCCGGAAGTACCCCAATAAAAGAATATTACATACAAATGAATTTTACATGAATGAAAAAGAAAAACTCTCATCTCACATAAAACCCCTGCTATTCAAAACGCGACGATCCAATAAAACATATCACAGCAAGACATAATATCTCATATCATCAACGTAAGCAAGTATGCGTATCCCGATTGTCGTTGATGTATAGAAACGAAGCCGGCGATACACCACATACTACGCTTACATCAAAGAAAAGAAAGTGTAAAACTACAACAGTTGGAATCCACAACGTCCTTAGACATCGCATGCCTAACCAAATGAATTCCTTAGACATCGCATGCCTAACAATTATAAACCCCGCATTTTAGTCTCATTATCGAAAACTCTTTTCAATATCAAGTCGGATAATTCAACAAGATTCCCGACATTCTGATCGAATGCTCATCGCAAACTTTAGTAGACGGCCGCACCCCCAGATGCCGTCGACGAAGTGCACTAAGGCGGAACACCGCTGCCGCGAGCACCCGAACGGATGCTTTTGGCGACGGGGTTCTCCTACAGTCACTTGGTCGGGGCTTTGGGGCGTGGTTGTCTATTAAGTTTACCCGGCGAGTATCCGCGTACGCTACGTGATTGCGACGGACTTTTGATCACATCAAAATCCCGTGGCAACCGATCAATTGAGACTAAACGGCTAGATTTATAACATTCAAATTAGTTATCTCATAACTACATGTGGATTCCAAATATTTTATCACATTTCAGATAAATAAACAATGTTAAACTTTCCGATCGAATAATCAAACACCCAAGATTTTCCCAATATATTTCAACACTTGAAATCTGTTTAAAAACATCCATCACATGCCACAGTACCAATGGTCCAGCCGTAGAAGGGTCAAGCCAACGCCTCACATGTGGCACGCCGTACTGCCCCAAACCCTAAGGTTTATAGGCAGTTCAAGACGGTCACATAATTGAGTTAAGGTTTGTTGTCTTCTAGAGGGTCCACCGCGTTACTTGCATGACTTTACGAAAGTTTTAAACACGAGAAAAAAATCCAACTTTTGAAAATTTTCCGACAGGGGAAGAAGTGAGTTATTGATATCCGTTCGAACTTTTTAACAGTTTCTAAAAATTACCCGGACAAAACTAAACGAAGTTAAATTATCCGATCGAATCTACGAGTCCCCAATACAACCCTAGAAAACTCAACACTTGAGTGGAATTAAAAAATTCCCAGAAAAAAATAACAATAAAGGACCTAAGAATAAATATATGAAATATGAGAGACTAAGTCCAAATTTTGGCCGCGGAACCGCCGCCAAACCCATGGTTTGCCCGCGGTTCCGCGGTCACGTGAGCGACTTAGTGGACCGTACTTCACAGTAATTCTTAGTTTTCCCTGCTTGTTTTTCTGAGCATTTTTAATTCATAAAAAACCACAGTTTTGAAAAATGAACAGAGAAGGGTAAACATCGGGGTTTCCGGGTTCGATCGGACTTTAAACTTCGTCTAGACTTCGCCTAAAGCACTTGCTTGGCTCTGATACCACTGTAGGGTAGCTGGGCACGCGCACAAGGTTCTACGAGGAATCAACCATGCCCGATTAAAATTTTAGCCGTGCCGAACAACCCAAAGCCGGATCTTTATATTAGAGTTTAGGAGAAAACAAGCATGTTAAACACTTTAACACTAAGTGAGAGGGATTACAACCTTTGTAGGTCCGGTCCTTCACTTCTAAAGCTCCGTGTTGAAGTCCCTTCGCTGCGATCATCGTGTTCCGGACACTCGAGAGGATCCACGAAGAGAAAGATGCAGTTTTGCTTCCGATCTTCGATACAAAGATGATATACCTTGAAGTTTCGTTAACACAAGCTAATACTCATAATATGAAGTGAACACCCTCATCTAAATGGCAATGATAGATGAGGATGATGAAGTAGGATTTTTGCTCTCTTTTATTTTCTTATTCTCACCCATTTTTCATCACTTAGAAAATGCTAGAAAGCTTTTTCATGAAAAGAAAGAAGGAAGAAGATGAACAATATGATAAGAATCCTTTTGTGATGAATAATGAAAGGATAAAGATGATGATTAATGCAACCATGGTCAACTAAACCCTTGTAGAGAATCAACTAGGGTTAGGGTTTGGGTTGGGTTAAAGAATGAGTCATAACAAAATATCTTTCACAAAACAAAACAAAACCTTCTAGAATCATCTAGAAAGCATTAACCCAAATCAAACCCTAATCTTGTTTAATCTCTACTAAACATGTTGCATTAGTTATCATATCATGTTATAATATTATATATCACATATATAATATTTATTGTAACCAAATAAAATAATACAATTAACATATATCGCATATATATCAATGTATTACCCGAGTGAGAAAAAGAATCTTTTAGTGAGAAAATATTAGTTAATGTAATTTAATATATCATATATATATTATTATACATTAAATTATCGAATCAACACTTGATCCGACAATCCGGCTATATCGCATATAACCGACTAATATTTATCCGTACCGATTCATCGAATCAACACTTGATCCGATGACCCGGCTGATATCATATATCGCGAGAATAGAATACGGTATCTCATATCGCATTATCCTCTGTCCCGCACATATCACATATGTGCTCCTACTCCGTTTTGCCTGAGTCAAGAAACCTCTGTGTAGGACTCTAAAGAATCGTCAATACGCCGGCAGTAGGTGATGATCATATCAAATACCTACAAGCTGCAAGCGGTCAGCTAAACGTAATAGCCACCCAGGTATTAAGCACTCAGAAGATCAACAAGCAAGCCTGTACATTCTCCTGTGAATCCAAACAGTAACACTCCCGTACAGTCCGGTCTCGTCGTCTGATATGTCGCATATCTCGCCTAGGGGTGGTAAACGTCAGACCCCAGTAGCTCGATAAGTCGTGTCGATATGAGGTCTATAACAGTTCGAGAAACTACTGATAACACTTACCAGTAAATCTCAGCAACCCTGGCCAGGGATTTCCGGATATAGCCAATCGAACACAGCACAACATCAACTCCCTATACCGGGAGAGATGAATCCCCTCCTATCGCTCATTTCCTCCATATGATTCGGGACTGTACCCAAAAGCCACCTTTTTGCATGCCCTCTTGGACGTGGTATGATGGAAATCAAAGCACAGTAGGAATCACACAAGACTCTATGACGATCTCGGGTCAACAGACTACTCTGTACCAGTGTCACCGGAGAACTGCCATCTGACGTGAGGTATAATACCATCTGAGAGTTCTCGGCGAGTCCGTCTAGTGTACCCAATCTCTACTGAGCACCCGTACACCATCCTTGATGTCAAACATCAATGGATATGAGATCATCCATCGCCCATCACATGGGTCAAGATGCGTATACGCTAGTCTACTCTGGTGTCTCGATACACCCTCGACTAGGAACAGTTATAGGATGTACTCGTCGACTACTGTGGCCCCACTAGTATGATCTCATCATAGTCCCAGTAGTCAAGTACATATCCTAAGGGCTTTATCAACATGTAATATAGAGACAATCGGAGTACACGTTAAGATAAAGTACAACCAGATAGCATACTATCATGTCGAGCAAGAAAGTCCTCCCTATATATGTCCAAGCATCCACTACAATATACATCGTATTTACAGTAATAACCTCTAGGGCATACATATAACTAACTGGATCATCCATCGCCCATCATATGGGTCAAAATACGTATAAGCTAGTCTACTCTGGTGTATCGATGCCCTGTCTCGACACACCCTCGACTAGGAATAGTTATAGGATGTTCTCATCGACTACCATAGCCCCACTAGTATGATCTCATCATAGTCCCAGTAGTCGAGTACAGATCCTAAGGGCTTTATCAACATGTGAGAGTAAGGCAGTAAACTAATATAAGTCAACATGTTAAGATAAAGGAAAACCAAATAGCATACTATCATGACGAGCAAGAAAGTCCTCTATATATATATCCAAGCATCCATTATAATAACATCATATGTACAACAATGGCCTCTAGGGCATATACATAACTAACAGGACCAACAGTAGTGTCAAGTCTGGGTAAACAAGGACATCCCTGTCACCGTCCTTGAGGCTACCGAAGTACCTCTCGGGTGCCTGAGGTAACCCTCCATATCTGCGGAGTGGCTAATGGAATGTCAATCCTGATTGAATCTTTAGGTTCTTTATTAAATTTTCCGTAATCGTTTGTGGTTCTGGGATCACTTCCAGTTCTACCATACTCCCACTACTGTTTTCTGAAAAAAACCATTTTTACTAAAACTGTGGCGAGTCAAGAACAATATCACTATTGATCTTCCTGATGGTAGAAAATTAACCCTCGTCAAAGCCCGGGATAACCCACAAACAGCCATTACTGAAACGTGCCTTGAGTTTATCTGGATTCTGGTTTTAAGCATCAGCCGGATGACTCCCTATACCTTAACAACGTTAAGATATAAATTGATTCTATATAAATCTAATATAGAAACAAAGGCACTAATTTAATTGGAACCAGATTCAAATTATGCAGCTGTCCCCAGTGCATGTCAACTAAATGGAGAGAGGTCGATCAACATTACTCAACTTAGGAGTGCGTCCAATTATGAGTAACCTGAAAGAGAAAAAGGTTTCTCAAAACCATTAATATCAACTGAATACCTCATACAAGTATCTACATCTTCGATCACCTTTAAGAATCCCGATACTTGCGACACCTGGTTCTCTACTTTATTCTTGTACTCTTTGAAATACCCACGGTTCCCAAATCCAGAAATATCATAGAACAACATATCTCAATGCGCATAATTAGAAAACATGATGTATGTGACATATCAATGAAGTGCAAGTATAACAGTATATCATGCAACATGGAATAATGGTATGCATATATAAGGGTTATATCCTGCAGCAATAATACTACTGTGTAGTGACATGGCAATTACCGATGAAGATGTGTGTGAACTTGCAAGTAAGTGTACGTGGTACATACGCATCATCGGTAATGGTGCTGGTGTCCTAACAACATGATATCAACAATAGAATATGAATCACAATAAGTATGTGATGCAGAGCAACAATAATAATGTGCGGAAGCTGAATACCAAACACAATGATAGCTAAACTGCATCTAATGTCATAAGAGTCATATAGCTATACCACTATAAGGCTGAGTTAAAGCTAACAGTAGGTAAGGGAAACCGCCTAACCTCTGAGTCGATACATATAAATATATATAGTCGGTGATCCCGCCTCGATAATATCACATCCGATACCATATCTCTATAATCGATTATTCCCAAGTCAAGAGTGCAGATCAAACATCAAATTACAGCTCGTACGTAAATCCGTCGTACGGCATCCCCAAATCTGGGTACGGGTCAATATCACATTCGTCATATCATTCATCTGGTATTCTCTTTATCACATACCATAATCTGGGTACTGGCCTACATCTAGTACAAAGCTAACATCATCACTAATATTTATGATCTGACTACTGATCGACAGTCTCGTATAAATCGATATCATCAGCACATATCATCTCAAGGAGTATACCTCACCCAAGGCGGCCTATCATACTAATCTTGTCATATCATATCATGTCACGTCTCGTAACGTAATCACATGTCGACCATTTTATATATATATCACTATTCCTATGGCATTATCATCCCAAAATCTGCTAAAGCATCAGGACATATCTCAAATGTGAATTTTACCATATCACCGATATCATAATCTCGGATCAAATATTATCGACTCATCTCAAACCCAAGTATCATCCTCAAATCTGTATGTGAACACATAGTCCCATACCCACGTGAACACATATCTATATAGAATCCCATAACCACATATGAAATAAGGATGTATGCAAGTATGTATGTGTGTATATATATGGGTACTGCACCTACTACCTAGGGTTTCGTAACCTTTCACCAATCCAACACACCAATATCCATCTTAACATCAACAATTAATCCCAAACAACATATATTAACTGTTAGTGTGTATACGCATCCGTATACATCACTACGAACTGCGGGGGAGCTATACGCCATCCACCCGACTTCTCCCCGTAGATATAAACCTACTCACCTAGCTTTATGCGTGCCGGTGCCGATGTCGCCATTTGCATCTCCAACGCTTCGACGCCACGCGGGGTACCTACAATGATATCACACGCTAAAATACTTGAAAACCATGTCGGAAACCAAAATGGTACGCGCTACGCTCATAGGTAAAAACCTGTAGCCTTGCGTGCAAACACAGACAACAACCTGCTGTCGTTGGCGTTCAAACGCCACCCGACAGTCACGAATCATCGAATACCAAAATACATACGAAAACAAGTCGTAAATCATGCGCCAACTCAATAAAATCAACCCAGCTTTTATCCTAACTGGAATCAGTCAAAACTAGACATACCCAGGTCAAGTTTACATGAAATAGGGCCATGCACCAAAAACGAGGGGGTTTTCTCCTGCTCTGGCCGCAAATTGCAGCCAGAAGGAATTTATCTGCGGCCGGAGTAAGGTGGTTGGGGTTAGGGTTTTGGGTATTGGTTTCTATCTGCCTGCATACCTCACTGCCAAGTCAATATTATTTTTAGGGTATCTCGGGTTGTAGCAGATTCCATAAAGGTCACAAAATCGATAAAATACACCAAGTCGAAACATTCAGGTAACTAACTGGAAATCTGGGGTAATATTGGTTACAATGGTCTCAAATACACCTAATAAGGTTACCCTAACGATCAAAACCATCACTTGGTCACATCTCATTCCAAATCACTAAAACTAGCACTAGATCACAAATATAACACTAAATTTCAGCCTACTACCCATAACTTGCAAGATAGGAGTTGGGTTGCAAGATTATACCTCAAGATATCCAAGATGAAGGAGAAGTGGAGAAGGAGAAGGAGGAGAAGGGTCTATTGCTGCTGCTGAGCTGCTTCTACAGCTCCTATAGTTGCTGTTGCAGCTGTTGCTGAAGCTGCTCAGGCGGCTGCTGCTGCTGCTTGCAATCTTTTCTTTCTTTTGTTGTTGTTGTTGTAGTGGTTGTGGCTGATGTTTTGTTGTGGTTGTTTTGGTGATAGTGTGTGGTGTGATGAGGGTGTGGGGTTGTTTTAAATGATGTTACTGCTGTTGCTGCAGATGCTGATGCAATTGGGGCTGAAATGTGTTGATGGTGGCTGAAGTGTTGGACTGATGTATGGTTTCAGCAGCTGATGTAGGGGGGCTGTTTTGTGGCTGATGAAGCTGCTGATGTGTTGATATGGGGGATGAAGTTGTGCTGATGTGAGTGTAGGTGTGAGAGAGAGATGTGAGTGTGAGAGGGAAGCAATGGTTTTTGAAATGAAATGGGGTGTGACATTTTCTTTAAGCCACCATTCTCTCTCTCTCCTAAAACATGCTAGCTTGCACAAGCCATCATGGCTCACTCTCTCCCTACACAAGTCAACCCCCATCCTAATCACCTTTAAACAAAGCTAAAGACCTTTAATTAACCCCAATTATCTTAACCAAATGGTTAACCCATCATGGTTGGCTAAACATGGTTAACCCACCAAGCTCATCTAAACATGGTAACCATAGACTAACCCAAGCTATCATCCAGATAAAATTCCAAAAAAATATTCATAAAACCAGATAAAAATATTTAAATGCCGTTTTGGTAAACTTTTTACCAAAAACCCTACATTAAACACAATTACCACTAAATAACATATTTTAGAATTTCCATAATTTTTTGCCCAGAATTTTCCCAAAATAATATTTTATTTTCTTTTGAAATGTTACAGTCTTCCCCCCTTAAAGAAATTCGGTCCCCGAATTTAAATTTATACCCCCAAATTCTAAAACATTTCAATAAAATGTCCAAGTCAACGGGGCTCCAGAATCATAAATACATAAAACGCATCGGGGTGCAACACATGCGCATGAGTAACGAGCAGATAACTCGAAATCAAAATTCCGTCAAGCATCCCGCAATCATCGGAGTCAAGGCGAAAACACGAATGCCAAATCCAAAGCAAAAACCGATATGCTATAAATCGGGACTATACCTGTAAATATCTGAAGGAAATGCATGCCCAATTCTTTAAAGTCGATGTGCAATGCGCATAACACTGCACAGTGGCGGACGTTTATATAAGAAAATAGCCATATACGTATATATCTTTTGTTTAACATTCACGACCCACCGTTTTTTTGAAAACAATTTAGAAGGGTTCCATGTTTTAAATGTTTTGTGTCGTATCGGACACGTATGCAAATAATGAGACTATAGCTCGCTTTTGGAAATCTCTTTGAAATCCATCAATGCATGCAAAACACACTCCGGTACTGTCATCTGACTAGTCCTGCTCAGTGCGGACACAAATCGCAATATCATAAAAACGTATTGCTCCATAAGAAATCAGTCCCAAAACATGCATATGAATACCCTGTGCGTCCGGTGCGCACGGAAATCAAAATCCATACATGTGTCAAGCAGGTGCACAAAACAACATCTAAGTGCATCGGGTGTGCATGAAGCATCTGTTATGGGCCAAGTGTGTGCCTGACAGCAAAAACAGGTGCATCTGATATGCATGAAGAATCTCGATTTAGTGCATCTGGTGTGCACCAAATCGCATCTCATAACATGCGCCCAACATGCGCTAAAAAATCCAATTCTGGTGCATCCATCATGAACGAAAATATGAAATCCAATATCAAGCGCTGAACACGTGCAAATCCAATCAGGTGCATAAAATGCACAAAACAAGTATCGAGCATCACCCTCGAAATCGAAGTCCAGTGCATCCTTGTGCACAAAATACATGTCACTGCACTTCAAGCATATGCAAACTATACAGAGTGCAAAAACCAAATCGTGTGCGTGCATACGCACAAAATCAACTCAAATGTCTAAAACCCATAAAATCACAAACATGTGAAACCAAGGCACGAAAACGATATCAAGTGCAACAACTGTGCGAAAATCGTAAACCCTCAATCATCAAAATCAACTCATGCGAATAAATCGCCCAAAATACCGAAATCAAATATGGCGGACTAGTTCCGCTCAAGCACATCCTCCAAGAATCTCTGGCCAGCTGTCGTGGTCACTCATAGCATATCTCTTCGACGATCCTAAACTCTGGCCTACTGGTGTGCGTAACATGACCACTCCTGGGTCCACGTCTTCTCTGTGGATTACCAATCTCATGATCCATCGGCTCATCGGCCCTGTCAGGTGTGCTAACGGGGACGATTCCGTTCTGGCACTTCTCTGGTCATCTCTCGGTCAATCCTCACGACCACTCGTAAGGCAGTATGTCACTGGCATCGGCCTCTGGCTCTCTGAATGCACGTGACACATCTGATCCTGGGTGTAAGTATCATTGCAGCAGTGTCCTGGAATGCATCCTGCTCAAGGTCTCTTCCAAGTCTCATCTCTGCCGAACTGTCCGGAAATCACCGTCCATTACTATATCTGTTTCTTGCTCCGAAACGGCTGCATACTCATCGCGACTCTTTCTGGAAGGGATATCCAGTACTATGCCTCGGCATGTGCATCGCATCTCCGATGTCGGCGGAGTGGAACGTCATCATATCCAGACCTTGCACGAGCCTCTTACTCCACTTTCTCTAATGTCGACTGCTCCGGACTCGTCTCGTCGTGGATGCATGGACTGAGCTCCAACAGCTATCCTCGTATCTGGAGTCTCCCAAGAAGTGAATCTCACCATCTAGCATCCGAATTAAGTCGAGCCATCCGATCGATTTGTCAAGACCTCATAATCCCCCAAGAGCTCAACATCTTGGGTACCGTATAATAGTATCGAGGACATACCACATCATCGGTGGTCCAGCCGTAGAAGGGCAAACCCAAGCCTCATTAATGGCGCCGCAGAACTGCCGTAAACCCTAAGGTTCAAAGTCTTTCACACGGTCATTAAGTCGAGTTAGGGTTTCATTCTTCTAGAGGGACCATAGAATTGCCTACATGTCCTCCCGACTACTTTAAACTTGGAATAATAGGTTTCTGACATTCGATCGTCTCTGTCGACTCTCAACGTCTCCGTGTGAAGTCGTCTCAGCTGGAATCAATCTATCTGATGACCTCGCATCGGGGTAGCGAACAAACCATACGTCCTAGTCATTCATCCTCTGGGACTAGCGACCTTCTATCATCTCTTAGTATAACTCGTACCGCAATAGCTCCAACATCTGGGGCGATATCTCATCGTTCACAGCAATACTGTCTCACTCGCATGCACGCTGAACAGTGCCTCGGTCATCATGAATAAGCCATACATCAACGATCATCAACATCCGGCAGGCCTCTATCAATGGCTCGATCCTCTTGTGCTAATCGGCACGTCCGAGCAATCTCATACAGCTATCCATCCAACGCCCGTGGCGCAAAACACAATACAAAGACACATCTCTATAATCGTGTGTCGTCGGAATTACGCCCCGGTCAGTCCTCGTTCGTAACGAGCTCAAGCTGACCGCAACTCTAGCCGTATCTCTCCCTGCCCGTAATCGTGGCAGCAAAACCATAACTGGTACCGATGAGGCTAGATCAGGAAGAAATATAATACTGAACAAGGAAATGTACATCCTAAGGCTTCTTAAGTGGAGTGGCGTATCGTAAATATGCCGCGGACATACCCACGGTACGTCACTCTACTTTAGTCACCTATTCCATCAACCAAGGGTCATCCTATGCTCCGAAGGTAAAACCTGGCTCTCATACCAACTTTGTCACGACCCGAAAGTACGGAACATGACCGGCACTTAGGCTACGAATGTCTCAAGGCGTATGTGCTCTAAGTAAGACGAGCCCAGAAATCCAAACCAAGAAAAGTAGTAGAGTGAAGGAAAAACCATATGTAAATCAACCAGTTTGCAACATAATATACAACGCCTAAAGGCGAGGATCACAACAGAAAAGGGAACTCAACAGCATGAAACCCAGAGAAATATAACGTGCGACTCTAAGGTCGAAAGAATAAACATCACTGGTCTCTATCTCAAATAAGTACATGTTTGGTTGATGGAACTTCTAGATACAACTGAAATATAATATACGATGTATAATGATGGGTATGATACAAATAACCCACCTACTAGCAAGTCACCTGAAAGAAGTTGTGCCCGCAAAGCCGTAATGAAACCCGTACGGCAACACCTGCAAGAAACTGGGGCACAACGGGGGTGAGTTGCCAACTCGTGAATAGAAAAACATCTACGAACAGAAAATCGCATGTATGACGTAATCCTAGGTCATACGATTATAATATATAATCCTCAAATATATAACCAGCAACCTATAACAATGGCTAGGGTAACTGTCTAACCCAAATGTAATCCTATGTGCCCGTGTCAGTGCATCAGGTGGCAATATATCATATGGATGATATATGAATGCATGAAAAGTATGATCAATGTAATCAGAGTTTGTATGTGATCAATGTCTGTATATAGGTGGATCCCGTCCACGTGTCACCCAATGACAATAAGCATCATGCATGTAAATATGATGATATAGTCAAAATCATGGAAAAACATCATGAAACCTGTGCCCAGCATCGGCACAAAACATATCATCAATCTCAATATATCAATGTCTCTGATAAGTCTTATTATCTAGGGCGCCGTCAATCCAGACCGGCCCCTACCATCAATCTTAAGACCACGACGGTATCCTCCATATATCCGACGCGTCGGGTAATATCACCGGTCAGTAGTGCTCCCCTGCCAGGCTCAACGCTATCTCCTGCGATCTTCTTGCCCCGGGGTACTGCACCGGGTCCACCATGTACCCGCAATCGGTCTCATCCGCCTCCTCGAACCGGGTTTCATATGTCACTCTCAGCACCGAGAAAACACATGGTGGATGCACTGAAATATCATATCAGGGTAACTGGGTTTTTAAAACAATTACATAATCTCTTTGAAATACCCACGGTTCCCAAATCCAGAAATATCATAGAACAACATATCTCAATGCGCATAATCAGAAAACATGATGTATGTGACATATCAATGAAATGCAAGTATAACAGTATATCATGCAACATGGAATAATGGTATGCACATACAAGGGTCATATCCTGCAGCAATAATACTACTGTATAGTGACATGGCAATTACCGATGAAGATGTGTGTGAACTAGCAAGTAAGTGTACGTTGTATATACGCATCATCGGTAATGGTGCTGGTGTCCTAACAGCATGATATCAACAATAGAATATGAATCACAATAAGTATACGATGCAGAGCAACAATAATAATGTGCGGGAGCTGAATACCAAACACAATGATAGCTAAACTGCATCTAATGTTATAAGAGTCATATAGCTACACCACAATAAGGCTGAGCTAAAGCTAACAGTAGGTAAGGGAAACCGCCTAACCTCTGAGTCGATACATATAAATATATATAGTCGGTGATCCCGCCTCGATAATATCACATCCGATACCATATGTCTATAATCGGTTATTCCCAAGTCAAGAGTGCGGATCAAACATCAAATTACAGCTCGTACGTAAATCCGTCGTACGACATCCCCAAATACGGGTACGGGTCAATATCACATTCCTCATATCATTCATCTGGTATTCTCTATATCACATATCATAATCTGGGTACTGACCTATGTCTAGTACAAAGCTAACATCATCACTAATATTTATGATCTGACTACTGATCGACAGTCTCGTATAAATCGATATCATCAGCACATATCATCTCAAGGAGTATACCTCGCCCAAGGCGGCCTATCATACTAATCTTGTCATATCATATCATGTCACATCTCGTAACGTAATCACATGTCGACCATTTTATATATATATCACTATTCCTATGGCATTATCATCCCAAAATCTGCTAAAGCATCAGGACATACTTAAATATGAATTTTACCATATCACCGATATCATAATCTCGGATCAAATATTATCGACTCATCTCAAACCCAAGTATCATCCTCAAATCCGTATGTGAACACATAGTCCCATACCCATGTGAACACATATCTATATAGAATCCCATAACCACATATGAAATAAGGATGTATGCAAGTATGTATGTGTGTATATGTATGGGTAGTGCACCCACTACCTAGGGTTTCGTAACCTTTCACCAATCCAACAAACCAATATCTATCTTAAGATCAACAATTAATCCCAAACAAAATATATTAATTGTTAGTGTGTATACGCATCCGTATACATCACTACGAACTGCGGGGGTGCTATACGCCATCCACCCGACTTCTCCCCGTAGATATAAATCTACTCACCTAGCATTATGCGTGCCAGTGCCGATGTCGCCATTTGCATCTCCAACGCTTCGACGCCACACGGGGTACCTACAAGGATATCATACGCTAAAATACATGAAAATCATGTCGGAAACCAAAATGGTACGCGCTACGCTCATAGGTAAAAACCTGTAGCCTTGCGTGCAAACACAGCCAACAACCTGCTGCCGTTGGCTTTCAAACGCCCCCCGACAGTCACGAATCATCGAATACCAAAATCCATACGAAAACAAGTCGTAAATCATGCGCCAACTCAAGAAAATCAACCCAGCTTTTATCCTAACTGGAATCAGTCAAAACTAGACATACCCAGGGTCAAGTTTACATGAAATAGGGCCATGCACCAAAAACGAGGGGTTTCCTCCTGCTCTGGCCGCAAATTGCGGCCAGATGGAATTTATCTGCGGCCGGAGTAAGGTGGTTGGGATTAGGATTTTGGGTATTGGTTTCTATCTGCCTGCATACCTTACTGCCAAGTCAATATTTTTTTTAGGGTATCTCGGGTTGTAGCAGATTCCATAAAGGTCACAAAATCGATAAAATACGCCAAGTCGAAACATTCAGGTTACTAACTGGGAATCTGGGGTAATCTTGGTTACAATGGTCTCAAATACACCTAATAAGGTTACCCTAATGATCAAAACCATAACTTGGTCACATCTCACTCCTAATCACTAAAACTAGCACTAGATCACAAATATAACACTAAATTTAAGCCTACTACCCATAACTTGCAAGATAGGAGTTGGGTTGCAAGATTATACCTCAAGAGATCCAAGATGAAGGAGAAGAGGAGAAGGAGAAGGAGGAGAAGGGTCTGCTGTTGCTGCTGAGCTGCTTCTACAGCTCCTATAGTTGCTGTTACAGCTGTTGCTGAAGCTGCTCAGGCTGCTGCTGCTGCTTGCAATCTTTTCTTTCTTTTGTTGTTGTTGCTGTAATGGTTGTGGCTGATGTTTTGTTATGGTTGTTTTGGTGATAGTGTGTAGTGTGATGAGGGTGTGGGATTGTTTTAAATGATGTTACTGCTGTTTCTGCAGATGCTGATGCAATTAAGGCTGAAATGTGTTGATGGTGGTTGAAGTGTTGGGCTGATGTATGGTTTCAGCAGCTGATTTAGGGGGGCTGTTTTGTGGCTGATGAAGCTGCTGATGTGTTGATATGGGGAATGAAGTTGTGCTGATGTGAGTGTAGGTGTGAGAGAGAGAGATGTGAGTGTGAGAGGGAAGAAAAAGTTTTTGAAATGAAATAGGGTGTGACAATTGCTTTAAGCCACCATTCTCTATCCCCCCTAAAACATGCTAGCTTGCACAAGCCATCATGGCTCACTCTCTCCCTATACAAGTCAACCCCCATCCTAATCACCTTTAAACAAAGCTAAAGACCCTTAATTAACCCCAATTATCTTAACCAAATGATTAACCCATCATGGTTGGCTAAACATGGTTAACCCACCATGCTCATCTAAACATTGTAACCCTAGACTAACCCAAGCTAACATGGACAAGTGTGTGCAGTCCAGATAAAATTCCAATAAAATATTCATAAAACCAGATAAAATATTTAAAAGCCGTTTTGGTAAACTTTTTACCAAAAACCCTACATTTAACACAATTACCGCAAAATAACATATTTCATAATTTCCATAATTTTTTGTCCAGAATTTTCCCAAAATAATTTTTTTTTTTTTTTTAAATGTTACAACAGGGCATCGATATACTAGAGTAGACTAGCGTATAGCTTCTCGACCCATGTAGATAGGCGATGGATGATCCCATATCCATTGGTGTTTGACATAAGAGACGGTATACGGGTGCTCAGTGGAGACTGAGTACAACGGACTCACCGAGAACTCCCAGATGGTATTATACCTCACGTCATATGGTAGTTCTCTGGTGACATGGGTACAGGTTAGTCTGTAGACCCGAGATCGTCATAGAGTCTTGTGTGATTCCTGCTATGCTTTGATTTCCATCATACCACGTCCAAGAGGGCGTGCAAAACGGTGGCTTTTGGGTACAGTCCCGAATCACATGGAGGCAATGAGCAATAGGAGGGGTTTCGTCTCTCCCGGTATAGGGAGTTGATGTTGCGCTGTGCTCGATTAGCTATAACAGGAAGTCCTTGGCCAAGGCAGCTTCAGAGATATACTGGTAAGTGTTATCAGTAGTTTCTCGACCCGTTATATGCCTCATATCGACACGGCTTATCGAGTTACTAGGGCCTGACGTTTACCATCCCTAGACGAGATATGGGACATATCAGACGAAGAGACCGGACTGTATGGTAGTGTTACTGATTGGATTCGCAGGAGTGTGAGAAGGCTTGCTTGTTGATCTTCTGATCGCTCAATACCCGGGTGGCCGTTACGTTTAGCAGACCGCTTGCGGCTTGTGGGTGTTTGATATGATCGTCACCTACTGCCGGCGTATTGACGAGTCTTTAGAGTCCTACACAGGGGTTTCCTGGCTCAAGCGAAACGGAGTAGGAGCACATATGTAATATATGCGGGACCGAGATTGATACGATATGAGATACCGTATTCTATTCCCGTGATTTGTAACATTGATCGGCTGTATGAGATAAAGTCGGGTTATCAGATCAAGTGTTGATTCGATAAGTTGTTACACATGATATTAGTCGGTTATAGCCGGATTAGGGTTTTTATTTATCATTATGTTATTCAAAAAATATGGATATTTGTCATGGTTGATAATTATTGAAAGCTTGTAGAAGCTTCATGTCTTCTTTGACATTATCCAATCCTTTTGTCTAGCTTGAGATATTTTTGACCTAACCTTTAACCATAGCTTGTGGTTAGCTCTTTACAAGGGTTAAGCATGACATGCTTAACCCTTGGTTGCATTTCTAACCTCACATATGGTTCATTTGGATTAACTCATGAGATGAGTTCTTCTTCTTCTTCTTCCTCCTAAAAAGCTTGCTAGCTTCAATGGTGGTTTGAGAAAAAGTGTGAGAAAATTAATTCTAAAGTGAGCCCACTTCCTACTTCTTCATCCTCTACTACTTGCCATGTAGTATAGGGTGTTCTCTTCACAAAGTTCATGAACTAGTGAAGGAATAGCTTGAGTTAGTGTCTCCCCGACGTAGATCATCTTCGGCCTCGAAGTCTTCGAAGCAAGCACGTTCGTTTCTTCTACGGAGCCTTTCTAGAGTCCGGAGCTTGAGATCGCAGCAAAGGGGACTACTACACGGAGCTATTTGAAGTGAAGGACCAGTCTACAAAGGTTGAATTCCTTGATCTGTTTTCATATTGCAAAGTGTTTGCATATAGTTATCCGTATATTTCTAGTAGACGATCTATGTTAGGGTTATCTAAATCGGCAAAATTTTAATTTGGCATGGACAATGCCTCCCGAAACCTTGCTGCCGTCGTAGGTAACCCTTCAGATATAAAGCAACATCACAGAATCTCAGCCAGGCAACACAGAGTGGTGGATAATCCTGGAGCCCTGGGTTTCACTTGAGCTGCAAATGAGACCCGACGTTCCCCTGTCGTGTGGTTAGCCTGCGTAATGAAAACCTAGACCTCTACGAGCGCGGCAAGTTACCCGCCAATTACAGAAGTGAGGCAACCCCAATCAACAATATGAATAGGCCACCCAGCACATCACGGAATCCGTTGCCCTCTAGAACCCAGCTATTTGTGCACTCCACCGCAGGGTAATCCTAGTACTGAAAAGAAAATAATATGTACAAGAAAATAATATTTGTGCACGCCAAGCGAGGCAATCGACGCTCCAAGGTTGCAAGCAATGGAGAGTGGAGGTGTAGGAATGTGTCACTATAATTTTTCTCTCATCACAAATGCTCCAAGAGCAACTTAAGAAGATGAAGAGGAGGTGAGGAAACATGTGGCATGAGCAACTAAAGAAAAATGGCTAAACTTTTTTTTTCCAAGTGAGAATGAGAGTGAGCCAAGTGAAGAAAAGAAAAATGAGCAAGGCCATCCAAGAAATTGTGGCTGCCCCCCTTCTCTCTCAATCATGCACCCACACAAAAAAATATCTCCTCATTTTACAAATAAACAAATGCATGTCATACCTCTCTATATGCTCATGCCCATGCTCATGCCAACTCACCTTCCACCTCATTTCCCAAATGATTTTCTAAAAAGAAAATCAATTAATGTGGTGGCCACCTTCTAGAAATTATTCCGTATAAATACGGAATACAACCTGGTATACGTATCGAAATACATATACGCGTATTCGTACAAAAATACGAATAGCCAAGAGAGAAAATGAATAGTGAATAATAATACTAGAATGCATATATATAAATACATATATATAAATTATTAAATCGAAACCTGATTTAATAATCCGGCTTAATCCTAAGCCGCTAGTATTATCAACCGTCCGATTAAAGTCTGTGCAGCATGTACACATATTTAATCGGACACCTGTATGTACCAACATACGTCATCTACACCATATCGCCTGAACCGTGAAAACCCTCTGTGTGGGACTCTAAAGACTCGTCAATACGCTGGCAGTGGGTTTAACTACAAGCACATCAGTGGAACTAGCTGTACGTAACGGCTACCCAGGTATTGAGCGAAAGGAAGGCCGACGAACAAACTCATCTAAACCCCTACTGAGCCTGACAGTGACAATATTCGTACAGTCCAGTCTGTTCGTCTAAGAGTATCGCATATCGAGTCTAGGGGGGTGGATAAAGTTAGACCCCTAATAACGTGATATTTAGTGTCGACATGAATCCCATCACCACATGAGAAACTAACGATCCTGGATCGGTAATTCTCGTCTACCCCGGCCGAGGATTTCTGGTGATAGCCACCCTTGCACAGCGCGACATCAACCCCCAATACCGGGAGAGACGAGTCCCCGACGATCCGCTCATTGCCTCCATGTGGCTCGGGATTGTACCCAACTAAAATCTGTTTGCACGACTCCTTTGAGTCGTGGTAGGGTAGTAATCAAAGCACAGTGGGAACTCACATGAGACAAATGACGATCTCAGGTCGACAGACTAACCTGTACACAAGTCACCAGGGAATCGCTATCTGACAATATGTAACGTTTCGGAAATCGTTATGCGATTTCGTCCGTTTTAGGGTAAGTTTGTCGGTATTTTCCGTTTTTACCCGAATGTGAACAAACGACCATATAGACTTGCCAGCACCTAGATTAGCTAAAATAAAGCTAGTGCGCGAACTTTGGGAGTATATGGGACGTTTTGGTTCAATTTGGTTTTTCCCAATTTTTAATATTATTTTAATGCGGTATTTAAATTTTGGGAAAGTTTCCGTTTGCGATCTTTTTTCTTTAAAACTTCTAAGTTAAAGATCCTTCTCACTTTACCCTAGGGGATTAATGTGTGGCCTAGAATTAAACTTGAAATTTAAAAGAAAAAGAAAGAAAAGGGAAATGAGAGATGCATGCATGAGTGTGTGTGTATGTGTGTATGCATTTAATGGCAATTAATGAAGGAAATTGCTTGGAAACCCTCTTGAATCCACCTCCTCACCCCTTGGCCGAAATTCCTCTATTCTCTACTGCCTTTGCCCCATTATTCCTCATAGTTTATCAATCTAAACTCAAAAAAAAATCCTTAAATATCTCAAAACATATCACAAAATAGCTAAAACTTTGGAAATTCTTGACTTTGATCACTTGGAGAGGGGAAAAGCTTGGACTTGAGAGCAAAGTTGTTAGGTATAACCCCTCTACTGTTAAATTGTAGTTTTTGTGTTGTTTTGATCGTAAATTTCTGCGTAGAACGTAGTTTGTATCGAATGAGGCGATATCGGGTTTTTTAGTGTATTTTTAGAGATATGAGTATCTGCTATGATCTGGGGAGTTTAGTGATTGAGGAAACAACTTTAGAGAGATGTGCAGGTTAACCTGAGACACCACCCAGGAGACGGGGACCACCCCGCCGGTCTGGGCCGGCGAGCTTTGAAGAGGGGGCCGGCGACGCCGGCCGACTTGGTGAGGTTTGGGGTGGGGTTTCTGTGGGTGTTGTCTGCTGTTGTTTTGGGTCTTTTGGTACTGTTGATTTTGTTAGTAAATGCAGTATATGAAATCTGGGATCGATTACCTATAATCGTGTGTTTTGAGTTCGCGTGATACGTGTTGCGACACGAGTCGTGTGTCGTGCTGCGACGTACTCAGTTTGGGTTTAGGTATCGTTTCGTGTGTTTGCGCTAGACGTGTATTCGTGTTGTGGTTTAGTGCGTTGTTAAGTTTTATAATACGTAGTTTTGCGTTATTATGATTGCTTCTAAGATATTCGCGTTATTTCTTGTGTTTGTGATATTATAGCGTCGCAAGCGGGGACTTCAAACGCTGCAAACAAAGGGAAGCAGGTGGTCGGATCTTCATAGCTGGAGACCACAGTGTGAGTAGATTTAAAATCTACGGGAAATCGCCCGTATGGCGCTACGCGTCGGGGCTAGACATGATATAATATTAGCCGTATGCTTATTTGTTTCTATAGAGATATTGCATGATTCATGTTGCATATAGTTACTTGTAGTGCATGACATTATACCTGCTGTACACTGCACTATTATCGACAGTCCATGTTGCACGAGCACCAATGATATGCTACACACACCCTGTCGGTATTGCCATGACACGCACAATACAAATGCTTATTGTATACCTTGCTAGTAGTTAGCGACATTAAACAGTTATACTTGTGCGACAATGCATATTACATAGAACATACCTGTATACCTACATGCTCATATGTATACCATGCTACATTACTTGTTCGCACATATACCATGCTATATTATTTGTTCGCACATATACCATGCTATATTATTTGTTAGCACATATACCTTGCTATTGTTATATGATCAGTTGTTATTGCATATATATCAGTGGTATGGGACGCTGTGTATATATGTATTCTGGATTTGGATATTACAGTTTTTATTTCATATATATCGGTGGTATGGGACGCCGTATATATATGTATTTTGGATTTGGATTTATATGATTTGTATTGCATATATATCAGTGGTATGGGACGCTGTATATATATGTATTCTGGATTTGGATTCGTGGGATCCGCGAGATACATTATATGGACTTATGCATTTGAGATGCGATATGGGAAATTAAGGTGTCGATGTGGGCACTTAATTTCTGAGAGATATATGGGGTTTTGACAGACCGATACGTGGAAACGCAAGTATCGAGGTGGGATACTTGGTTTCGAGGAACGTATAAATATCAGAAAGACCGATACGTGAAAACGCAAGTATCGAGGTAGGGTACTTGGTTTTCGAGAAACGTATGGATATCAGTATTTATGTGTCGATGATAGGCACTGGTTTTCTTGATGTTTTTGAGTGTCGATGTTTGACACTCAGGTTTCATGAGATGTACAGGATTTGAGGGGCCGATCTGAGGGCCGATCTGAGTATTTTGGGATTTGGGTGTTGTTGAGATACACCGTGTTTTTCATGCTGATGATATGCGCATGAGATTATTTACTTTCCGCACTCAGTATTATATTGATATGGATATCATGATAGTTGTATATTCATATTGTCATACTCATGCTATCAGTTCACATGTTATTGATCATTGCTGTTAGTGCATACTTGCGATTACTGTATGATGTTAATTACTATTCACGAGTTGGCAACTCACCCCCGTTGTGCCACAGTTTTTGCAGGACTTACCCTCTGAGTAGTCACGGCGGGGCAGCTTATCATCATTACTTTTGGGGATACCGCTACCTTGGGCAGTGAGGCCGTTGCTTTATAGGTGGGTTTGCGGTTATCCGTTGTATATTGTATATCATTTGTTGGATCTAGTATTCTCCATCTACCCTTGTTGTATATGACTTAGAGACGACTTGTGAGAGATCAGTGTTGTATATTGGTTTTGAGAACCGTGCTCGTAGAAGCAGGTTATTTTGGTGATGTTTACTTCTTATATAGTCGTTCTCTTTGATTTTTCTTCGCTTTGGCGTCGTATACTTGTTGTGGTGATTGTCTCCGCCGGTGGGCGTGATTTTTCTCCCACTTGGGGTGTTTATTATACTATCTGTGTTGTACCCGTTTACGGGGCTAGTTTTACAAAGGAGGTGCTGCCGAAATTTTTATGAAAGAAAACTAGAGTTAGAGATTTTAAATGGCAACATTAATACTTTTAAATTATGTTTTCTCCGTTGATCCATTCTTGGGTGGTTTAGATTTCTGGGTTTTCGGCTTACTTGAGTTATGTACGCCTGTAGACGTTACGTAGTTTAAGTGCCGGTTACGGGCCGAATTGCGGGTCGTGACAAAGTTGGTATCAGAGCGTTAGGTTTTACCTTTCGGAGTCTAGGATGACCTTGGTATGATGGAGTAGGTGGCTTAAGCAGAGTGACGTAGCGTGTGTATGTTCCGCGGCATACTTATGACACGGTACTCCGCTTAAGTGACCTTAGGACTTGTTGATTGATATTCCTTCCGTGATTGATATACATCTTGTGATTCGATTTCCGTTTCCTTATCGAATCTTGTTTCAATTTATAGCCCATATGCCGCCGAAGACTACGAGGGCTCAGAGAGCGGCCGCGAGGGCCGAGGTCAGAGTTGACTCGCCTGAGGCGAGGACTGACCGGGATGGTACGCCTGTTGTACCGGAGTATATTGCTATGATTGGAGCTGGTATGCAGGATCTGCGCCAGATTGTGGGGACTTTGGTAGAGACCATCCGAGCGCAGGGGCAGGCGGTTGTTCCACCCGCTGCGGAGGCCACGATGGTACCTACAGTTCCGATAGTCGCAGTTGCAGCTCCGGGGGTTATTGCTGTGTCGTTGACGGATTTCATGAGGCTGAGACCTCCGGTGTTTACGGGTACAGATGTTACCGAGGATCCGCAGTCGTTTATCGACCGGATGGTCAGGATTTGTCGCTCACTCCGATGTTCCAACGAGAGATGGGTGGAGTTTGCCAGTTTTCGTCTGGAGGGTATGGCCCAGAAGTGGTGTGAGTCGTTGGAGAGAGGCAGAGCCGCTGGTCTTGCTCCTATGACCTGGGCTGAGTTTGTGACGTCTTTTCTCGTTCGTTTTCTTCCACCGAGCGTCAGAGATGCGCGAGCGCGCAGATTTGAGTCTTTACGTCAGACGCCGAGGATGACGGTGTCGGATTATGATGTTTTGTTTACTGAGCTGTCGATATATGCTCCATACCTGGTGGCGACTGAGGAGATGAGGGTGAAAAGGTTTGTTCGAGGCCTACTTACCCAGATATTCTTAGCCATCAGTGTTCAGCATTGTGATACGTATGCGACAGCGGTGGATGCAGCTCTTTCGGTAGAGGAGCGTCTAGCTGAGTTATCAATTGTTCCGGGACCGAAGAGAGTTCGTATAGGTGATCCGGCAGCGAGGCAGGCGTTTAGACGTCGAGACAGTTTCCGTTCGGATAGTGGCGGTTCGGGACGAGGTCGACTTTATGGTTCTTACCCTCAGGATGATCGGCAGTTTACTTCGGGATGTTACCGGTGTGGTAGTTTGGGTCATCGGGTTCGAGATTGTACGGAGCCGCGTGTGAACGAGTCAGCTGTACCGCAGATTACCTTACCACCTTCTCCACCTCAGAGAGCGTTGCCTCTTGTTCCAGTAGTTGCGCCGCGTCAGACTCCTGTTCAGCGAGGTCGTGGTCGCGGAGGTTTTGTACCGAGAGGTCGAGGTGGCAGAGGCAGAGGACAGCCAGTAGCCGGTAGAGGTCAGGCTAGGGTTTTTGCCATGACTCACCAGGACGCTCAGGCGTCCAATGCCGTGGTTTCAGGTACTCTTTCAGTATGTTCTTTTGATGCGCATGTTCTTTTTGATCCGGGATCCACGCATTCGTATGTTTCTACGCACTTCGTGCCGAGGTTAGGCCGAGAGTCGTGTTTGCTGGATCAGGCGCTGATCGTGACTACTCCTGTGGGAGAGTCGTTTGTTGCGCGTTATGTGTTTCGATCTTGTGTCGTCCATATTGGTGACAGAGATCTGCCCGTCGACTTGATCCTTCTGGAGATGTTGGACTTCGACGTTTTGTTGGGCATGGATTGGCTAGCTACTTGCTATGCGTCCGTGGACTGCCGCGAGAAGACAGTTAGATTTTGTTTTCCCGGCGAGTCAGTGTTGGTTGTGCAGGGGGACCGTAGTGCCGCCCCTCACAGCTTGATTTCTGTTTTGTGCGCTAGTCGGCTTTTGAGGAGGGGATGTCGAGGATTCTTGGCGTTCATTCATGATACTGGAGCCACAGTGGAGTTGTTGGACCAGGTTTCTACCGTGCGAGAGTTTCCCGATGTTTTTCCCGATGAGCTACCTGGGATGCCGCCAGAGCGCGATATTGAGTTTTGCATTGATCTGATTCCTGGCACGGAGCCTATTTCTATACCACCTTATCGGATGGCTCCGGCAGAGCTTAGAGAGCTTAAAGATCAATTGCAAGAGTTGCTTGACTTGGGACTTGTGCGTCCGAGTGTTTCGCCGTGGGGAGCTCCTGTTCTGTTCGTCAGGAAGAAGGACGGCAGTTTGAGGTTATGTGTGGATTATCGTCAGTTGAACCGTGTTACGGTGCGGAACAGGTATCCTTTACCCCGTATTGACGATTTATTCGATCAGCTCCAGGGTGCGAAACATTTTTCGAAGATTGATTTGCGTTCGGGTTATCATCAGTTGCGGGTTCGGAGTGATGACATTCCGAAGACTGCTTTTCGTACACGCTATGGGCATTATGAGTTTTTGGTGATGTCGTTCGGACTCACCAATGCGCCAGCAGCGTTCATGGATCTGATGAACCGGATTTTCAGGCCGTTCCTCGACCAGTTCATTATCGTGTTTATTGATGACATACTGGTTTACTCTAGGAGTCGAGAGGAGCATGAGCAGCACTTGGGGATTACTTTGCAGATTTTGAGAGAGCACCAGCTGTATGCTAAATTCTCAAAGTGCGCATTTTGGCTTGATCGTGTGGACTTCCTGGGTCATGTGGTGACTAGTGATGGGATTCTTGTGGACCCGAGGAAGATCGAGGCTGTACAGCTTTGGCCCAGACCTGTATCGGTGACTGAGGTCCGCAGCTTTTTGGGCTTAGCTGGTTATTATCGCCGTTTTGTGCAGGATTTTTCGAGTATCGCTGCACCGTTGACTGGACTGACCCGGAAGGGGGTTCCTTTTCTCTGGACTGATGCGTGCGAGCAGAGTTTTCAGGACTTGAAGACTCGGTTGACGACAGCACCAGTTCTTTCTTTACCTTCTGGATCGGGAGGCTACGTTGTGTATTGTGATGCTTCTCGAGTGGGGCTCGGCTGTGTTTTGATGCAGCATGATAGGGTGATTGCATATGCTTCCAGGCAGTTGAAGAAGCACGAGAAGAATTACCCCACTCACGATCTGGAGATGGCTGCGGTAGTATTTGCGTTGAAGATCTGGAGACACTACTTGTATGGGGAGTCGTGTCAGATCTTCACGGATCACAAGAGTCTGAAGTACATCTTCCAGCAGCGAGATCTGAACCTGAGACAGCGCCGATGGATGGAGCTAGTGAAGGATTATGATTGTGAGATCCTTTATCACCCGGGCAGGGCGAATGTGGTAGCCGATGCTTTGAGTCGTAGGCCCGTGGGTAGCTTGTCCCAGCTGAGCGCCGTTCAGTATCAGTCTTCTGCAGATTGGCAGCTCTTGTGTGATAGTAGAGTGCAGTTCGAGTTTACCTCCACTGGGGACAGTTTGCTCATGTCCGTGCCCGTCCTCTACTTGTTGATCGTATTCGTGAGGCGCAACCCAGTGATGCTCGTTTGTCTGAGATTCTTGAGCTTGTTAGACGGGGTACAGTTTCGGAGTTCATGATGGATGACCAGGGTGTGCTACGATGTGGGACTCGCTTGTGTGTACCGGATGTTGATGGGTTGAGACGCGAGATCCTAGAGCAGGCACATCAGTCGACTTTTAGCGTTCATCCAGGTTCCACCAAGATGTACCGAGACTTGAGAGACTTCTACTGGTGGGAAGGGATGAAGCGCGATATTTCGGACTTCGTTTCGAGGTGCCTGACTTGTCAGCAAGTCAAGGCTGAGCATCAGAGACCGGCTGGAGAGTTGCAGCCTTTACCCATTCCGGAGTGGAAGTGGGAGCAGATTTCCATGAACTTTATTGTGGGTCTACCCAGGACCAGTAGAGGGTATGACTCCATTTGGGTTGTTGTAGACCGGTTGACGAAAGCGGCTCACTTCCTTCCAGTGAAGACCACTTTCGGCTATGCTCAGTACGCTCAGCTTTATATAGAGGAGATTGTGCGTTTGCACGGTGTTCCCACATGCATAGTATCCGACAGAGGTACCCAGTTTACTAGCCGTCTATGGCAGAAGCTTCAGGAAGCTTTGGGTACCAGATTGAGTTTTAGCACCGCTTTTCATCCGCAGACAGATGGTCAGACGGAGCGGACTATTCAGACTCTGGAGGATATGCTCCGTGCATGTGTGCTTGATTTTGGGGGCAGTTGGGATCGTCACTTGCCGTTGATTGAGTTCTCCTATAATAACAGCTTTCAGGAGACTATTCAGATGGCACCTTTTGAGGCTTTATATGGTAGGAAGTGTCGATCGCCAGTCTGTTGGACCGAGCTTAGTGAGAGTTTGGTGTTGGGACCCCATCTTGTTCAGGAGACTACGGAGAAGATCCAGCTGATTCAGGACAGGATGAGAGCAGCCCAGTGCAGGCAGAAGTCTTATGCCGACCGTCGTCGTCGCAGACTTGAGTTCGCAGTGGGAGATCATGTATACCTGAAGATTTCTCCGATAAAGGGCGTTATGCGATTGGGAAGAGAGGGAAGCTCAGTCCCAGATTTGTAGGTCCTTTCGAGATCCTCGAGCGAGTAGGTTTCGGTTGCTTATCGTTTAGCTCTCCCGTCTAGTTTTCCAGATGTTCACCCCGTTTTTCATGTGTCGATGCTTCGTAGATACCTTCATGATCCTTCCCATATGATTCAGCACGAGACCGTTCAGCTTGAGCGTGATCTTTCGTTCACCGAGCAGTCCGATAGTTATTTTGGATCGGCAGGTGAAGAAGCTTTCGGTCTAGGGACTTGCCTTCTGTAAAGGTTCTGTGGCGTAGTCCGACTGGTGAGGAGATCACTTGGGAGATCGAGAGTGAGATGCGGGAGAGATTCCCTTATCTTTTTGAAGGTACGTTTTAGTATGAAATTGTAATTCGGGGGAATCCGAATTTCTATAAGGGGGGAGATTGTAACGTTTTGGAAATCGTTATGCGATTTCGTCCGTTTTAGGGTAAGTTTGTCGGTATTTCCGTTTTTACCCGAATGTGAACAAACGACCATATAGACTTGCCAGCACCTAGATTAGCTAAAATAAAGCTAGTGCGCGAACTTTGGGAGTATATGGGACGTTTTGGTTCAATTTGGTTTTTCCCAATTGTTAATATTATTTTAATGCGGTATTTAAATTTTGGGAAAGTTTCCGTTTGCGATCTTTTTTCTTTTAAAACTTCTAAGTTAACGATCCTTCTCACTTTACCCTAGGGGATTAATGTGTGGCCTAGAATTAAACTTGAAATTTAAAAGAAAAAGAAAGAAAAGGGAAATGAGAGATGCATGCATGAGTGTGTGTGTATGTGTGTATGCATTTAATGGCAATTAATGAAGGAAATTGCTTGGAAACCCTCTTGAATCCACCTCCTCACCCCTTGGCCGAAATTCCTCTATTCTCTACTGCCTTTGCCCCATTATTCCTCATACTTTATCAATCTAAACTCAAAAAAAAATCCTTAAATATCTCAAAACATATCACAAAATAGCTAAAACTTTGGAAATTCTTGACTTTGATCACTTGGAGAGGGGAAAAGCTTGGACTTGAGAGCAAAGTTGTTAGGTATAACCCCTCTACTGTTAAATTGTAGTTTTTGTGTTGTTTTGATCGTAAATTTCTGCGTAGAACGTAGTTTGTATCGAATGAGGCGATATCGGCTTTTTTAGTGTATTTTTAGAGATATGAGTATCTGCTATGATCTGGGGAGGTTTAGTGATTGAGGAAACAACTTTAGAGAGATGTGCAGGTTAACCTGAGACACCACCCAGGAGACGGGGACCACACCCGCCGGTCTGGGCCGGCGAGCTTTGAAGAGGGGGCCGGCGACGCCGGCCGACTTGGTGAGGTTTGGGGTGGGGTTTCTGTGGGTGTTGTCTGCTGTTGTTTTGGGTCTTTTGGTACTGTTGATTTTGTTAGTAAATGCAGTATATGAAATCTGGGATCGATTACCTATAATCGTGTGTTTTGAGTTCGCGTGATACGTGTTGCGACACGAGTCGTGTGTCGTGCTGCGACGTACTCAGTTTGGGTTTAGGTATCGTTTCGTGTGTTTGCGCTAGACGTGTATTCGTGTTGTGGTTTAGTGCGTTGTTACGTTTTATAATACGTAGTTTTGCGTTATTATGATTGCTTCTAAGATATTCGCGTTATTTCTTGTGTTTGTGATATTATAGCGTCGCAAGCGGGGACTTCAGACGCTGCAAACAAAGGGAAGCAGGTGGTCGGATCTTCATAGCTGGAGACCACAGTGTGAGTAGATTTAACATCTACGGGGAATCGCTCGTATGGCGCTACGCGTCGGGGCTAGACATGATATAATATTAGCCGTATGCTTATTTGTTTCTATAAAGATATTGCATGATTCATGTTGCATATAGTTACTTGTAGTGCATGACATTATACCTGCTGTACACTGCACTATTATCGACAGTCCATGTTGCACGAGCACCAATGATATGCTACACACACCTGTCGGTATTGCCATGACACGCACAATACAAATGCCTTATTGTATACCTTGCTAGTAGTTAGCGACATTAAACAGTTATACTTGTGCGACAATGCATATTACATAGAACATACCTGTATACCTACATGCTCATATGTATACCATGCTACATTACTTGTTCGCACATATACCATGCTATATTATTTGTTCGCACATATACCATGCTATATTATTTGTTAGCACATATACCTTGCTATTGTTATATGATCAGTTGTTATTGCATATATATCAGTGGTATGGGACGCTGTGTATATATGTATTCTGGATTTGGATATTACAGTTTTTATTTCATATATATCGGTGGTATGGGACGCCGTATATATATGTATTTTGGATTTGGATTTATATGATTTGTATTGCATATATATCAGTGGTATGGGACGCTGTATATATATGTATTCTGGATTTGGATTCGTGGGATCCGCGAGATACATTATATGGACTTATGCATTTGAGATGCGATATGGGAAATTAAGGTGTCGATGTGGGCACTTAATTTCTGAGAGATATATGGGGTTTTGACAGACCGATACGTGGAAACGCAAGTATCGAGGTGGGATACTTGGTTTCGAGGAACGTATAAATATCAGAAAGACCGATACGTGAAAACGCAAGTATCGAGGTAGGGTACTTGGTTTTCGAGGAACGTATGGATATCAGTATTTATGTGTCGATGATAGGCACTGGTTTTCATGATGTTTTTGAGTGTCGATGTTTGACACTCAGGTTTCATGAGATGTACAGGATTTGAGGGGCCGATCTGAGGGCCGATCTGAGTATTTTGGGATTTGGGTGTTGTTGAGATACACCGTGTTTTTCATGCTGATGATATGCGCATGAGATTATTTACTTTCCGCACTCAGTATTATATTGATATGGATATCATGATAGTTGTATATTCATATTGTCATACTCATGCTATCAGTTCACATGTTATTGATCATTGCTGTTAGTGCATACTTGCGATTACTGTATGATGTTAATTACTATTCACGAGTTGGCAACTCACCCCCGTTGTGCCACAGTTTTTGCAGGACTTACCCTCTGAGTAGTCGCGGCGGGGCAGCTTATCATCATTACTTTTGGGGATACCGCTACCTTGGGCAGTGAGGCCGTTGCTTTATAGGTGGGTTTGCGGTTATCCGTTGTATATTGTATATCATTTGTTGGATCTAGTATTCTCCATCTACCCTTGTTGTATATGACTTAGAGACGACTTGTGAGAGATCAGTGTTGTATATTGGTTTTGAGAACCGTGCTCGTAGAAGCAGGTTATTTTGGTGATGTTTACTTCTTATATAGTCGTTCTCTTTGATTTTTCTTCGCTTTGGCGTCGTATACTTGTTGTGGTGATTGTCTCCGCCGGTTGGCGTGATTTTTCTCCCACTTGGGGTGTTTATTATACTATCTGTGTTGTACCCATTTACGGGGCTAGTTTTACAAAGGAGGTGCTGCCGAAATTTTTATGAAAGAAAACTAGAGTTAGAGATTTTAAATGGCAACACTAATACTTTTAAATTATGTTTTCTCCGTTGATCCATTCTTGGGTGGTTTAGATTTCTGGGTTTTCGGCTTACTTGAGTTACGTACGCCTGTAGACGTTACGTAGTTTAAGTGCCGGTTACGGGCCGAATTGCGGGTCGTGACACAATAGGTATAATACCAACTACCAGGTTCCCGGTGAGTCCGTACAGTGTACTCATAACCCAATGAGCACCTGTATACTATCTTAGGTGAACAAACTAACATCAATGGCTTGTGAGGCCTGGCCATCGCCCCTCGTCGGGGTCTCGATCAGTATACACTAGTCTACTCTGGAGTATCGATGCCCAGTCTCGAAACTCCCACGACTAGGGATATTTAAAGATGTGCTTATAGACCCCCAGCTCCCACGTATATAATCGCCATCATAATGCTGGTAGTCAAGCAAGAATCATATGGGCTCTATCAACATGTAATAGTGATCTGTAATACCACCTGAAGCATGTAAATAATGATAAAGACAAACCAGATAGCATACTATCATCTCAAGTAAGACTGTTCTACCGGTATAGGTCCACCCTTAATCATCGCAATCGCGTGCCTGCGATTCAATAATTGACTTGAGGGCACTATAGCCAACAAAAACTCTCCCAGGAGTAACTCTTACTCGTTGTGGGTATCGGGATCCAACCATCATATAGAAGTTATGCAATCTCATTGCAAATTTCAACACTTGAAATTTCCAATATCTTTTTTTACCCCTAGCAACTTATGACCCTTGCTATAGTCAACAAATCATAAGCGCTAGCCAAGTTCAACCTGTCATTTCTTGATTGAATTAAACCCACCCGCATGACCCTTGACGCAAGCCAACAAAGTCGCATAACTATCCTAATCCAATCGCATCACATGCTGCAGATAAGCACTAATTAGCTACCGCACACTACGCCTTGGCTATGGTAAAAAAACATAACACGAATACTAAATATACTTATCTGAAATGACGGAGGGCTACGACTGGTTTTTAAGAAAAACTTTAACGTAATGAACTTGATAGTTGTAGAATGTAGTGATTTTGAAAAGGAGTGGTTTAAGCTCCGCTTTTAAAATCGAGTAGTTTTCAAAAACAAACCGAATAGCTTTTGCTAGCTTTTGATAATGAGGTCACTCCCGGTGAAGGGATCTCGGCTCTTTCCTCATCGAATGAGGTGCTGGATATCCATCAAGGAATACCACTATGCAAAGCAAGAACTACAGAACTTATGGTGATAAACAAAGTGGGTTGTAGCATTTTCTAGTTTTTCTAAAGAGGTCACTCGAAGGGATCTCGGCTCTTTCCTTATCGAATGAGATGCTGGATATTCATCAAGGAATACCACTGTGCAAAGCAAAAACAAGAGTTACCTTTTAAATACTTTTGATTCTACAATATCTTTAGGTTTCTTTTCTTTTCATTAATCTCATTAATGAAGTCCCATCTTTTAATGTTTCCTTAAACATCACAGAAAATTAAATGAAAATAGAACGTAGGCTTATGCCATCCGCATTCGCCACGGGGCCCCGTCATGCACCGTTAGGTTACTTAACTAACGGCAGAGCGGGGGCTGGACTAGCGCGGGTGCAAAACATAAGCAACGTTTATTATATATATATATAGAATTCGTCTCACGTAGTTATATGATCACATCACAGAACCAAGCAACAGAAGTCAACATATGAAATATTGGATATACTAGGAGGTCCGTGTTTTAAATTAAGACAGTAATGAAAACACGGATTCAACAGTCGTGATGAATAGCCAAACCCACATCCCTAGACCCCTACGAGAGCGGCAAGCGACCCTTCCAATTCTAGAATTAGGAGACCCGGTCTCGACTCCTCGAGATGGTCTCCCACTGGACTCCAGAACCCGGTTACTTTTGCTCTCCTTCTTGGGTCTATCCTAATGCGGAAAAGTAAATAATATACATCAGTGGTGACATCATCCTCAACCCGGAAGTGTCAAAATAAAATAACATTACTTATAAATTTTACATGAATGAAAATTATAAAACCCTCATCTCACATAAAACCCCGGGCTATTCATTCACGACAATCCAATATAACATATCACCATAACACATAATATCATATGTCATCAACGTATGTAAATACGCGTATCCCAAATTCCATTAACATATAGCAACGAGATTTGGGATACCCCACATATTACACTTACGGTAGCAGAAAAGAAATGAAAAACTTCAATAATTAGAATTCGTATTTCCTTAGACATCATAAACCCGAAACATCTCATATTCTGAATTTCATGCCTAACCTATAAACCTTGCATTTTAGTGTCAAATAGAAAACACTTTTAAATAACTTAGTCTGGCAATTCAACAAGATTCCCGACTACCCGATCGAATGCTCGTCGAAAACTTTAGTAGATGGCTGCAACCCCGATGCCATCGACGAAGTGCACTTAGGCGGAACACCGTGGCCGCGAGCACCCGAGTGGATTCTTTTGGCAACGGGGTTCTCCTTCAGTCACTTGGTCGGGGCTATGGGGCGTGGCTACCTAGTAAAGTTATTCGGCGAGTATTTGCGTACGATACACGATTGCGAAGGAGTTTCGATCTGAATCGAAATTTCGTGGCAATCGATCAAAAGAGACTATAATGCTAGATTTACAAAATACTAACTAGTTTTCACAAAACCAATTATTTTGGATTCTAAAAATTGTATCACATTTCATCAAAATCTATACGACGTTAAACATTTCGATCGATTTATCGAACATCCACAATGACCAGAGACCTCAACAACTTGATCATCACTAAAAACATCCAGAAAGTGTCAAATTTAAGAATGGAACAGCATAAGAAAATTGGTGCCATAAATCCACAAAGTTGCGGCGGAACCGCGGCTAAACATTGGTTTAGGCCGCGGTTCCGCGACCCTTTGTTGGACATGGCGCCTCGAATTTTTTGGGGTTCCATTAAATTACCTGCACAATTTCCTGCATTTTTTTAATCACGAAAATTTCAACTTTTGAAAAATCGACAGAAACTTTATAAGTTTCGGTTTCGAAAAATCGATCGAACACTTTAACACCGTAAAGACTTTCCCTAATTATCTAGCTTGGCTCTGATACCATGAAAGTGTTTACTAGCACCATGGTAGGGTCAAAACCGGCATCACACATGCAATTTTAAAATTTTCTAGGTGCTAATGAACACTAAACAAGGATCAAACTAGACTATTAGGGTTTCTATGATGATATCATAAACTTTACACTAAGAGATGGATGGTTACAACCTTTGTAGACCGTGTTCTTCTTTTCTAAAGCTCCGGGTTGTAGTCCATGTGTAACATTTCAAAAAAAAAATATTTATTTTTTGGAATTTTTATAATTTAATATTATTTTATTGAATATTTTAATATTTTGGTATTATTAAATACAAATAAATGGGAAAAATTTTAGAAAAATTATGGAAAATTATAAAATAGGGTAATTTATTGAATTATGCCATTTTTAAGTTTTTATGATTAGTTATATGCTAATTTAGTGCTAATCGCGATTAAAAATCGCTAATCTGTTTTTTAGCAATTTTGTGCAAAACATGCCCATATCACTTTTTCACACTTGTGCATTTTCTATCATGTTATTTGGGGTTACTATTCTAGTGAGAAGGTTTTGGAGAAAAGGAAAAAAAAAGAAAAGGAAAAGAAAATGGAAAAGAGAATAAAGAATGAGGTATGATGAGAGAGAGAGAGGTATGGTCCCTTTTGACCAATGACTTAACCCATTTCCTAGATCCCCACACTCATTTCTCTCCCTCTCCTCCTTCATCTCCTGCGGCTGCTGCTTCCTCCCCCTTCCTCCACCTTTAAGCCCTTATTTCACCTCTAAAACTACACCAAAACCTCACTCTCATTTCACAAAAAATGTGCACAAGCTTGCAAGCTATAGGATGGACCAAGAAAGCTTTCATTTTGGCGCTGTTGAGGATGCATGTGGGTCTTATGAGGTAATTCCTTCACAATTAGAGTGGTATTTCTTGTGCTTAAGCTTCGATTCAAGTTTCATATCGATTTTGTGTGTTTTTGTGGATTTGAGGATAACCTAGTTAGGGTTTGAGGAAAAATTGAGTTGTGAAGTGAAACTAAGACTTGTTGTGACCTTAGAATCTTGGTGTGATGTTATATTGGACCCTAACCGGAAGCTTTAACCCATAATACGGATTTATGAGACGATGTCGGGAAAAACTTCAATTCTGGGATTGTATTTGGGAATCTGCTATCACCCGAGACATCCTAAAATAAAATTGATTGGACAGTGACATGTGCAGGCACCCAGGAAGCTACCACCAGAACCCTAGCCCCTACCTCCTATACCCGGCCGCAGATTTATCCATTCTGGCCGCAATTTGCGGCCAGACCATGGTGGATTTGCCTCATTTTGGTTTTGGTGTTCCCTCATCAGAAGTTTAGGCCCCTGGTATGTATAGATTTTTCTAGTTTGACCTAGGGTGAAATCTGGAGCCTATTTCCTAGGTTGCTGTTTTGGATTCATGTTTCCGTATTCAGTATTTTTAATTCTGAAATTGTGTATGGTGTTTTACCTCGACTAATTGGCGTTTATACAACGATATCGAGGATTGATTGATGGTTTTGAAGGCGTGCCCATAGGTTCTAACCTATAGGCCCCTTATCGTATCATTTCGGGTTTCGCGTGCCGTTTTAGTTTTGATTTGGTTTTGATACGCATTTGCGATAAGTTAATGTGTAGGTACCCCATGAAGACTTCGGGACTACAAGAAAGCACGTGGCGACGTCGACAAATAAAGACACAAGGTGAGTAGATTATATCTACAGGGGGAAGTCGGGTGGATGGCGTATAGCACCCCCGCAGTCCGTAGATAGTATACTATATGTATATTATATATGATAGTTTTAGTGCGTTATGGATATTGTGTTAGGTGTATTATGGATAGTTTGGGGTTAAAAGTAACTAGTGTAGTCATAGTCGCGAACCCTAGAATTGCTTTACACCTACACGCACACCCTTTTATATTCATTATACTTGCACTATGTTTGATGATATTGGATGACATTGGAGGTGAGTCGATGATGTTGGGCATTGTGCCGCGAGATCGGCGATTTGATATGTTTCGTATTTGGGATACGACATGTGATCTCTCGCGGGCCTTGGGACGTGTGCTTACACACGCAGTATATAGATGGTATCAGTTGTACTAGACTTAGATCAGTACCCCAGATTATGTGATGTGATGATAATGATACCTGATATTTGATGAGAGCAATGTGATATTGACCCGTACCCAGCTATTGGGATGTCGTACGACGATTTATCGTACGAGCTTTATATTGATGATAGATCCGCACTCATGACTTGAGGATGTCATATGATTTACTGTATCGTACGCGATACTACTGAGGCGGGATCACCGACTACTATATATATATATACATATCGATTCAGATTTAGGTGGTTTCCATACCCCTCCCGGTTTACTGGATACTTATGTCTGTAGTTTGCATAGTAGATGTTAGACTGGACCCGAGTCATCCCTATTTCAAAACTAACGAATCGGGAATATCTTAAGGATAAGTAAAGGGATTCTACGTGTATTTTCAAAAGACGTATCTATTCTTAAAAACACTATAACCCATATTTTACCAAACCCCCGGTTCGTCTTATTTCAAATGGCATAACTGCATGACATATACGCATGGATGTAGATTCTTTACTGTTGCGTTGATTATTCGATTTCCGCATATTCATGCTATTCACATCGCTTTGCATGTGTTATTGCTATATTACCATCTTGCTGTTAGGACACCAGCACCATTATCGATGATGCGTATGTTCCACGTACACTTGCTTGCCGGCTCACACACTTCATCATCGATAATTGCCATGTCACTACACAGTAGTATTATTGCTTTAGGATATGACCTTGTATGTGCATATCATTATTCTATGTTGCATGATATGCTGTTATACTTGCATTCATCTATATGTCACATACATCATGCTTTCTGATTATGCGCATTGGGATATTTGTTTTCATGATATTTCTGGATTTGGGGAACCGTGGGTATTTCAAGAGATTATGTAAATGTTTTAAAACCCGGTTACCCTTGATATGATATTTCAGCTTCCACCATGAGTTTTATCGGTTCTGATATATATACCCCTACGAGGAGGCGTCGAGGCCGTATGAGGGTACATGGTGGGGCCCGGAGTACCCGGGGGCAAGAAAGGGATGTCGATGTGCTATGAGCCGATGAGCCCGGCTGGGGAACCATACTGTCCGGTGATATTACCTTTTACTCGGCGATTATCTTGGGGATACCGACCGGAGCTTGTACGTATGCATACGTCGCAATTCGAGGGTCGAAGCTGGGCACTCGAGTTTCGAGATAGCGTATGATTCGTACCTATCAGGGCTAGTCTTGGTGACAGTGCCTGATAGATGAAGATTTTCGTGCCGATGCTAGGCACAGGTTTCGTGATGTTTTCCATGATTTTGTTTATATCCTCATATTTACATACATGATGTTTATTGTCATTGGGTGACGGGTGGATGGGTTCCACGTTTATTGTCATTGGGTGACGGGTGGACGGGTTCCACGTTTATACAGACTTGATCACATACAGACTGGATTTACATTGATCATATTTCATTTGTATATATATAACAGGGTATGAGGGCGCTGTTATATATACCCTTACACCAATATTAGTGGAATGGGATGCTAATATATGTGTATTGATATCCATTTGATACTTCATCATATTTACTTCATGCAGACATACCTTATACTTATGACATGTTATTACCTGAGTACTTGGCACTACATACATGTTTAGATGTTACATTGCCTCCTTATCATGCTTCAGACGTACTCTTGTGGTTTCTATTATACTGATCGTTTTGACATAGGTTTATGTCTTGCATTCGGTTTCTGCTTGTAGATATTTTCTATTCACGAGTTGGCAACTCACCCCCGTTGTGCCACGGTTCTTGCATGTTTTGCCGTACAGGTTCCATTGCGGCATTTTTGGCACACTGCTTCTTGCGGGTGAATTGCATTTGGTAGGTGGGTTCTTTTGCATCAAGAACCACCATTGTACTTGTATTATTCATTGTATCTAGAATTCCATCAACCAAAACTTGTATATTGTTTTAGACTTAGACACTAGTGATGTATTATTCGACCTTAGAGTCGCGCTTAGAAATATTACGGTTTTTATGCGTATTGGGTTTCTGTTGAGTTTTGATCCTCGCCATTCGGCGTTGTATATTATATTGCTTGCGTGGTTATGACCGTCGATTGACGAAGAGCTAGCTCCCGCTTGGGGTTGCCTTTTATCATTGCATATATATATTGTTCTTGTTGTACCCCGTTCGGGGCCAGTATTTACAAAAGAAACTCTGCCGAAATTTTTAGAAAAGACCGTACATTTTTAAAATGCATATTCGGCTTAGTTATTTAAAAACCTTGACTTTCAAACATGTTTTTCTTCACTTCTTTAAACCAGTTTTCTTTATTTACTCATAAAATGGTTTTAGATTGCTGGGGCTTTCGGCTTACTTGCTTCAGATGGAGTCCTATTGACTTCATATGGTTCAAGGGCCAGTCACGTGCTCTTTCGGGTCATAACAAAGTTGGTATCAGAGCGCTAGGTTGACCTTGGTTCGAGTCTAAGTTTGACTATGTGGAGCCTAGGGCGTCTATATATACGGAACTTAAGCTTGACCTTACAAAACTTAGACTTAGTCGAGGGGGTATTAGACCCGAACTTTCGTCGCGTAGGATGACCCTTGGTTGATGGAGTAGGTGACTGCAGTAGAGTGACGTATCGTGTGTATGTTCCGCGGCATACTAACGATACGCTACTCCGCTTAAGGAGCCTTAGGATGTACATTTCCTTGCACAGTATTATATTCATTCCTGATCTATCTTCATCGATACTGGTTATGATTTTGTTGCCGCGATCACACGGGAAGAGAGAGCTACGGCTCAAGTTGCGTCAAAATGAGTTCGTCGTGGACGAGGACTGACCAGGATGTGATTCCAGAGACTTACGATCGCATTGAGAGGCATTGTCTTTTTATGTTTTTGTGCCATGAGCGTTTGACAGATCGCTTTCACGAGATTTCTCGGACGTGCCGATGGGTACCAGAGGAGCAGGCTACTGCTAGAGGCCAGCCAGGATGTGATGGCCATTGATATACCGCTTATTCAGAATGATTGAGGCGCTTTTCGGCGTACAGACGAATGAGCCAGTTGTTGCTGCCAATAATGAGATATTGCCCAGACGATTGGAGCTACTGCAGCATGAGTACATACTTGGAGATATGATAGACGGTCGCTAGTCATCGAGGGTGGATGACTAGGGCATGTGGTTCGTTCGCTTACCGATGCGAGGTCATCAGATAGATTGCTTCCAGCTAGAGACGACTTCATGCGGAGACGTTGAGAGTCGACAAAGACGATCGAATGTCAGTAGCAAATTTTCCAAGTTTAAAGTATACGGAAAGACATGCAGGAGATTCTATGGACCCTCTAGAAGAATGAAACCCTAACTCGACTTAATGACCTTGTGAAAGCCTTTGAACCATAGGGTTTGCGGCAGTTCCGCGGCGCCATTAGTGAGGCTTGGGTTTGCCCTTCTACGGCTGGACCACCGACGTTGTGGCATGTACTCGATACTATTAAACTGTACTCAAGATGTTGATCTCTTGGGGGATTATAAGGTTCTGACGAGTCGATCGAATGTTTCGACATCATTTGGATATCATGTGATGGGATGCTTTGCTTGGGAGACTCCAGATACGAGTATAGCCGTTGGAGCACAGTCTATGCAGCCATGATGAGATGAGTCCGAATCAGTCGACATTAAAGCAGAGTGAAGTAAAGAGTTCGCTAGAGATTTTGACGAGATGATGTCCCACTCCGCCGACATCAGTGATGCGATACGCACGCAGAGGCATGGTATATGGATATAGCTTCCAGAAAGAGGCGCGATGAGTATGCAGCCATTCCGGAACAAGAATTAGCCTCAGTAAAGGATGATGACTTTCGGGAAATTCGGCAGAAAAGAGATATGCGAGAGATTTCGGATGGACCGTAGCCGAGAACATTGCAGTGCGCCGATAGAGACGTGACGTCGAAGTAGACGGTATTACAGACAAGCGGACAAGAGGTTCGTGCGAGACGCTGACGAGCTGTCATTACTTTCCGTCGAAACCAGAGACCTGATATGCTTACAGAGGCGTTGCGATGCGACCAATTTCCGAGGGAATGCTGTGCTAAAGACGCAGATGTCCATCGAGCGAGAAGAGATTATGCAAGAGTACCAACATCCGTACAGACTGGCATAGGCAAGATCGGAAGAGACCTTGAGCAGGATTCCTTCCAGGACACTGCTGCATTGACATTTGCATTCAGGATCAGATGTGATGTACATTCAGAGAGCCAGAGGCCGACGCCAGTGACAGGCTGCTTTATGAGTGGTCGTGAGGATTGACCGAGAGATGACCAGAGAAGTGCCAGAACGGAATCGTCCCCGTTAGCATACCTGACAGGGCCGATGAGCCGATTGATTTTGAGATAGGTAATCCGCAGAGAAGATAAAGACCCAGAGTCAGAGGACGCCAGACCGTGAGTAAGAGGCAAGTAGATATCTTGCGCTGCTAGCATTGAATGCACCGACTCCTTCTCGACTTAGAGGGAGGAACTACCGACGACGGTATTTATGATTTGTGATTTTGTGATTCGGTTATCACGTATCCGTCCTCTTGGATTTCGGTATTTTGGGTGTTCTGTTTGCATGATTTAGTTTTGATGACTGAGTTTCATGATATTTGTTTCATGCACCCACTGGGTATTTATATTTTGCACATAGTTATTACATTTGAGCTATTGATTGTGATTTCACGCCTATCTTATGCAGTGATTTGATTTACGTTTCCAGCATAGTTTTCATGCACCTTTAGTGTTTTGATATACGATTTTGGTGCACGCCAGATGTACTATATCGGAATTTTTCTTGCATGTCAAATGCACCTGATTTTGCTGTCAGGCACACACGTTGCCTATGACAGATGTTTCGTGCACACCAGTTGCACCTAGATGTTGTTTTGTACACCTGTAGGACACATATATGGATTTTGATTTCCGTGCGCAACAGACGCACCGGATATTCTTATATACATTTTTAGGGATTGATTTCTTATAGAGCAGTACATTTTTATGATATTCGCTACGTATTGATGTTTTCGGAACCCCGACAATTTGGATTTTTACTGAAATGTTTTGGTATTTGGGGGTTTAAATTTAAATTCGGGGATCGAATTTAATTAAGGGGGGTAGATTGTAACATTTCAAAAAAAAATTAAAATATTATTTTTGGGAATTTTTATAATTTAATATTATTTTATTGAATATTTTAATATTTTGGTATTATTAAATACAAATAAAAGGGAAAAATTTTAGAAAAATTATGGAAAATTCTAAAATAGGGTAATTTATAGAATTATGCCATTTTTAAATTTTTATGATCAGTTAAATGCTAATTTAGTGCTAATCGCGATTAAAAATCGCTAATCGGTTTTTTAGCAATTTTGTGCAAAACATGCACATATCACTTTTTCACACTTGTGCATTTTCTATCATGTTATTTGGGGTTACTATTCTAGTGAGAAGGTTTTGGAGAGAAGGAGGGAAAAAAAGGAAAAGAAAATGTAAAAGAGAATAAAGAATGAGCTATGGTGAGAGAGAGGTATGGTCCCTTTTGTCCAATGACTTAGCCCATTTCCTAGATCCCCTCTCTCATTTCTCTCCCTCTCCTCCTTCATCTCTTGTGGATGGTGCTTCCTCCCCCTTCCTCCACCTTCAAGCCCTCATTTCACCTCTAAAACTACACCAAAACCCCACTCTCATTTCACAAAAAATGTGCACAAGCTTGCAAGCTATAGGATGGACCAAGAAAGCTTTCATTTTGGCGCTGTTGAGGATGCATGTGGGTCTTATGAGGTAATTCCTTCACAATTAGAGTGGTATTTCTTGTGCTTAAGCTTCGATTCAAGTTTCATATCGATATTGTGTGTTTTTGTGGATTTGAGGATAACCTAGTTAGGGTTTGAGGAAAAATTGAGTTGTGAAGTGATACTAAGACTTGTTGTGACCTTAGAATCTTGGTGTGATGTTATATTGGACCCTAACCTGAAGCTTTAACCCAGAATACGGATTTATGAGACGATGTCGGGAAAAACTGCAATTCTGGGATTGTATTTGGGAATCTGCTATCACCCGAGACATCCTAAAATAAAATTGATTGGACAGTGACACGTGCAGGCACCCAGGAAGCTACCACCAGAACCCTATGTAGGGTTCCTAGGCACACTAATGAGGTCTCACAAGGCATCAACCATGCCCAATTCTAATTTTACAAGTACCTACAAACCCTAATACGGACCGTTAACTAGATGTATAGGCGATGCAAGCAAGTAAACGAATTTATTGCTAAAGGAAAGTGACTACAACCTTTGTAGATCCGGTCCTCCACCTCCTAGGCTCCGTGATGACGTCCTTCCGCTGTCCATATCGAATCCCGGACTCTAGCATCGGCTTCATCGGAGAAATGGGCGGGCTAGGTCGTCGACTTCGATGCCGAAGATGATCTACGTCGAGGCAACTCAAGATCAAGCTCCAACTTCACCAAGTTATGAAACTTGTGAAGAAAACACCCTATACTACTTGGCAAGTGGTAGAGGATGAAGAAATAGGAAGTGGGTTCACTTTAGAATTGGATTTCTCACTCTTTTTCTCAAGTTGCCATTGAAGGTTGCAAGCTTTCTTCATTGTTGAAGAAGAAGAAGAAGAAGATAATATGATAAGTTTTTCAAAATAGAAAATAATATGATACTTATCATATTTTTAACCATGGTTTTGTGTAGAGAACTAACTAGAGTTTAGATGAATGGTTAGGGTTCGGAGAAGAAGACAAAATGGTCACTTGGTCAAAGCTTCATGAAGCTTCAACAAGCTTCATGTTTGAAAGCAACCATTTTGTTTTTCTTTTATCTTTTAACCAAAAATGAAAAGATAAATAAATAAGTGAAATGAAACCCTAACCATTCACTAAACATTGTTTAAGCCTTTACACAAATCCAAGTTTGCATGTATCATCAAACATGATACAAACAAGTGCACAAAACTATATCATATATACAATGTGCACACGCGAGTGAGAAAATCCATTTAATGTGAATCAATACTAGTTAATGCAAAGTAATATATCAAATATATAATTATGCATTAAATCATTAAATCAACTCTTGATTTAATGATCCGGTCATACTGCATATAACCGACTAATATCAATAGTAACAACTTATCGAATCAACACTTGATCCGATAACCCGGCTATATCGCATATAACCGATCAATGCCACAAATCGTGAGAATCGAATACAGTATCACATACTGGTATTATTCTCGGTCTCGCACATATCTCATATGCGCTCCTATTTCGTTTCGCTTGAGCCAGGAAACCTCTGTGTAGGACTCTAAAGATTCGTTAATACGCCGGCAGCAGGTGATGATCATATCAAACACCCACAAGCCGCAAGCGGTCTGCTAAACGTAACGGCCACCCGGGTATTGAGCAATCAGAAGATCGACGAGCAAGCCCGCCCACACTCCTGTGAAGCCAACCAGTAACACTTACCGTACAGTCCGGTCTGTTCGTCTGATATGTCGCATATCTCGCCTAGGGGTGGTAAACGTCAGACACCAGTAGCTCGATAAGTCGTGTCGATCTGAGGTCTATAACAGTTCGAGAAACTACTGGTAACACTTACCAGTAAATCTCAGCAACCCTGGCCAGGGATTTCCGGTTATAGCCAATCGAACACAGCGCAACATCAACTCCCTATACCGGGAGAGACGAATCCCCTCCTATCGCTCATTGCCTCCATGTGATTTGGGACTGTACCCAAAAGCCACCATTTTGCACGCCCTCTTGGACGTGGTAAGGTGGAAATCAAAGCACAGTAGGAATCACACAATACTCTATGACAATCTCGGGTATACAGAATAACCTGTACCAGTGTCACCAGAGAACTGCCATCTGACGTAAGGTATAATACCATCTGGGAGTTCTCGACGAGTCCGTCCAGTGTACCCAGTCTCCACTGAGCACCCGTATATCATCTCTGATGTCAAACACCAATGGATATGGGATCATCCATCGCCCATCTGTATGGGTCGAGAAGGTATACGCTAGTCTACTCTGGTATATCGATGCCCCGTCTCGATACACCCACGACTAGGGACCTTGAAGAATGTACTTATAGACTACCATGTCCCTACTAGGATGATCCACATCATAGTCCAGGTAGTCAAGTACACATCCTAAGGGCTTTACCAACATGTAACAGAGAGACAATCAGTATACACGTTAAGGTAAAGAGTAACCAGATAGCATACTATCATGTCGAGCAAGAAAGTCCTCCCTATATATGTCCCAGCATCCACTACAATATACATCCTATGTACAGTAATGGCCTCTAGGGCATACATATAACTAACAATCTCCTACTTGCACTAGGGCCATCTGTAGCAGTGGTTGTAGTATCTCATACTCAACCATCCCATAAAAGTCTCTCTCTGGGAATAGGCCTTCGTGAGTGGATTCGCCGTGTTATCCTCTGAGTCCGCTCTCTTAACCTCGATCACCATGGAGATCAACTATCTCCATGATCAGGTGATACTGCCTTAGAATATGTCTGGATCACTGATGGGACGGACGTTCCTTGGCATAAGCCAAAACTCCATTGTCACACAATGGGAGGAACTAAGTTCATCTCATGAACAAATTTACATCCAGACTGCCTCTTTGGTAGCATCTTAAGTAGCGATGTATCCAGCCTTTATCGTCTAGTATGCCACGGTATCTATCTTGGAACTCTTCCAACATACCGTCCCTCCACTGAGGGTAAAGACAATGCCTGTGACTGACATTCAGTTGTCCTTATCACCCTGGAACCTTTCCAGTGATTCTCCCCAGGACCAATTGATACCATCTCACTACAACTAGTGAGTATCCTAATATCCAATTAGATCTATTTCATAGATCCAAAACCCAGGATTTAGGAGGTATCACATTGATCCTATATGGAGAATCATTGTGATAAGCGGAGATTGACCGAGCGTAGCATAGGAAACTGCTTTCTTATCAAGAGTATGTCATCCACGTACTCTACGAGGATCACCACCATACTCCCAACTACCTTTCTGTATATACAAGGTTCATCTACCATTTTTATGAAGTCAAACTCTTTGACTACTACATCAAAACAGAAGTTCCAACTCCGCGATGCCTGCTTTATCACATAAAACATCTTGCACGCGTTTCCGCTGCTCCCACTGTTTACGAAGCCCTCTGGCTGTGTTCTTATAGACGTTCTCTTCTAAATCATTATTTAGAAAAGCAGTCATGGCACCCAACCACCAGATATCGTAGTCATGGTATGTAGCCGTGGCAAGTAGGATCTGGATAGACTTAAGCATAGCCACTGGAAAAAGGTTTCATCATTATCCACGCCTGGTCGATGACGAAAACCTTTAACAAGTCTAACTTTGAAAGTCTCAACTTTTCCATTTACACCAAGTAATCTTCTCAAGATATACTTTCTCCTGATGGGGATTTAACCCTTCAGATATAGCAACTAAAGTCCATACTTTGTTGGTGTATAAGGATTCCATCTCAGATCGCTAAGCATCCAGCCATTCTTACAGAGTCCCACTCTTGATGGCCAGGTCGAAACTAGTTGGGTCATCATCTCATGATGCAATCCTCGCTCCCACTGTCATAGAGAAACAGAAGTATCTCTCAGGTGGGTGAGGAACCCTACATGATCGGCGGAGAGGCTGAGGTTCGTTGGTTACTATTGAATCTTTCGGTTATACCAAATCATCAGCTGCAGTTTATATAGCTGGAACATTCCCAGTTCTACATAACAGACCTTGCCTCGAGCTTGTCCGGATTTTTATTTTAGACATAGGCCGGACAACCCCAGATCTTAACTAACTTAAGATATGGGCTCTTCCCTTTCTATATCACATATGAAGCGGTAGGCAACTGATTTGATTGGAACCCTATTCAATAGGTATGCAACTTCATAAGTGCATAACTCCTAAAAGGAAATAGGTAACTCAGTAATATTCATCATAGAGCACACCATATCATATAGGGTGTGATTGCTCCGCCCCGATATACCATCATGCTATGGTGTATACGGAGGATTAATGCAGAGAGAGAATCTCATTCTCCTTTAGAATAGTCCAGGAATTCCATGCACAAGTATTCTCCTCCCTGATCTCATCATAGGACATAATACTTATACCCGTATTTTGGTTCTCTACTTCTAAATCATATTCTTTGAATATCTCAAAAGGTTCGGACTTGTGTTTCAACAAGAACATATGTCTGAATCTTGAGAGATTATCAGAGAATGTAATGAAGTACAAAGAACCGGTCTTGGTATGTGTAGACAGGGGACCTTCATACATTAACATGTATCATCCCAAAAGTTCACTAACTCTTTCTCTGTTTCCAATAAACAGAGCTATGGTCATCTTATCTTTGTGACATGACTGGCGAGTTTCACAAGATGTAAATTCAAACTAATTTAAATATGCATCTTTATGTAACTCAAGCTAGTCGGGTCAAATTGATATGACCTAGTCTACAATACATAAAGAAGGATTCGTTCATTTCTGAACTTTACCTCTTGTGTGTGTTCTGTATACTAAAGAACTGTAGTTTTATTTAGAACATCAATGCTTTTAGATAACGTGCCTGAACCGATCAAGTTTTGATATAGGAAATGTTCAAAACATTATCCAACAATACAAAATTTTATCATTTCTTTACTAATAAAGAGACTGATATGATTTTTGTATATCAGGTTCGGTATCTAATAACATTCGTTCAGAATCAATGTATTTGTAATACAGGGTGACAGTGACCAACAGACTTGGCTGCAACACTTGCCCTGTTTTCTGCCTCATGAAACTTATCACCCGTTCTCAGTTCTCTACCTATATGTAGCCCTATGTAACAGATTACATATCTGGGATCCTGATCTGGTATCACATACCTAGGACGTAAAGAATATTGAGAAACAGTTCTGTGTAACGAACACACCCGAAGATGATGCATCATATGCACTTTCCTCGTTTGGGCGGCACGGGAAATCTGGTATTCCCCAATTTCCTGCTCTGTCTTATAACATTTATAAGTTGGAGCGGGACCAGCGTTCCCCAGCTCAGTATAACAAGCAGGTTCGGTCAATATATCCGTATTATTATCTTGATTAAGGCGTGACATGGTCGCTACCAGGAGAGAGAGAGAAGAAAACACTCAGCGTATGCTCTTACAAGATCAGATTGATTATTATTTTCTCTAATCAGGATGGCTCCCACTATTTTTATCAAATCTTCCTTCAAACCCTGAAAGGAAAGACTAGCCGGGATTAATTACACGCTACAAGTTCGCCAATCTTTCAGCCAGGCCAGTGTCGGTACTTTGAGGGAGGTCCCCCGTGCTTTCGCACGAACCTAATTAATGTAAACCTCGTTTTCCCAGAGGCGTAACCCCGTTGACACCTTTCTAGACACCTACTTGATCGGCTAATTGTAATGTGTAAAACTCTCCCAGCAGTAACAATTACTCACAGTGGGTATCGGGATCCAACTATCTCATAGAAGGTATGCAATCTCATTGCAAATTTCAACACTTGAAATTCCCGATAATTTTGCCCCTAACGTGCTATGACCTTGACGAAAGCCAACAAACCATAGCCCGCTAGTCAAGTTCAACCAGTCATTTCTTGATTGAATTAAACCCACCCGCACGACCCTTGACGAAAGCCAACAAAGCCGCACGACTACCCTAATCCAATCGCATCGTATGCAACAGATAAGTAGCATATAGCTACCGCACACTGCACCTTGACGAAAGCCAACAAATGCAGCACGAATACTATATACAACTTATCTGAAATGACGGAGGGCTACGACAAGTTTTTCTGAAAACCTATTGCGTAATGAACTTGATATCGTTGTAGGATCGAATGAATTTTGAAATGGAGTGTTTTTGAGGCTTTTCTAGTTTTGCTAAAGGAGTCACTCCCGGTGAAGGGATCGTCGGTCCTTTCCTTGTCGAATGAGGTGCGGGATATATCATATATATCACTGTGCAAAGCAGAAACTATAGAAGCAATCAAAAGACAAACCGAGGGTTGTAGCATCTGCCAGTTATTGCTAAAGGAGTCGCTCCCAGTGAAGGGATCTCGGTCCTTTCCTTATCGAATAAGGTGCAGGATGTTCTAGTAGGAACACCGCGATGCAAAGCAAGAACTGTAGCCACCTGTTTTTGAAAATTCGATTCCACAACAACTTAGGTTTCTTTTTCTTTCATTAATCATATTAATGAAGTCCCATCATTTAAATTACCTAAACATTACAGATAAATACGACGTACACTTATGCCATCCGCATTCTCCTCGATGTCCCCTCGTGCATCGTTAGGTTAGGTAACTAAGGGCAGAGCGGGGCAGGGCTAGCGCGGGTGTAAAACATAAGTAACGTCTATATAATATATCATATATATTATATACAGTATTTATCACAGAACATATCAAATGATCACATCACAGATATCGCAGCAGAAGAAACATATGAAACATTAGATATACTAGGACGTCCATGTTTTCAATACGAGCCAGTATAAAACACGGATTCCACGGTCGTGATGAATAGCCAAACCCACACCCCTAGACCCCTACGAGAGCGGCAAGAAACCCTACCAATTCTAGAGTTAGGAGACCCAGACTCGACTCCTCGAGTTGGTCTCCCACTGGACTCCAGAACCCGGTTACTTGTGCTCCCCTCCTTGGGTCTATCCTAGTGCGGAAAAGTAAATAATATACAAACGGTGACATCTTCCGCAACCTGGAATTGCCCCAATAAAAGAATATTACATACAAGTTTTTACATGAATGAAAATGAAAAACACTCATCTCATATAAAAACCCCCGGCTATTCAAACACGACGATCCAATATAACATATCCAGCAACACATAACATCACATGTCATCAACGTAAGTAAATATGCGCATCCCAATTGTCGTTGACATATAGCAACGAAACCGGCGATATCACATATTACACTTACGGTCGCAGAAAAGAAAGTGTAAAACTACAACAGTTGGAATCCGCAACCTACTTAGACATCGCATGCCTAACCATCTGAATTTCTTAGACATCGCATGCCTAACAATTATAAACCCCGCATTTTAGTCTCATTATCGAAAACACTTTTCAATATAAAGTCGGGCAATTCAACAAGATTCCCGATATCCTGATCGAATGCTCGTCGCAAACTTTAGTAGACGGCCGCACCCCCGATACCGTCGACGAAGTGCACCAAGGAGGAACACCGCTGCCGCGAGCACCCGAACGGATGCTTTCGGCGACGGGGTTCTCCTACAGTCACTTGGTCGGGGCTATTGGGTGTAGCTGTCTATTAAGTTTACCGGCGAATATCCGCGTACGCTACGTGATTGCGACGGACTTTTGATCACATCAAAATTCCGTGGCAACCGATCAAGTGAGACTAAACTGCTATGTTTATATTATTCATTCAGTTATCTCATAACTACTTGTGAATTCCAATTATTGTATCACATTCCAGATAAATAGAAAATGTTAAATTTTCCAATCGAACATTCAAACACCCAAATTTTTCCCGAAACAGATCAACACATGAAACAAGTTTAAAAACATCCAGTTCATGCCTCAGTACCAACGGTCCAGCCGTAGAAGGGTCAAGCCAACGCCTCACATGTGGCACGCCGTACTGCCCCAAACCCTAAGGTTCAAAGGGCAGTTCAAGATGGTCACATAATCGAGTTAAGGTTTGTTGTCTTCTAGAGGGTCCATCGCGTTACTTGCACTACTTAGAATGTCTTTAAACTACGAAAAGATCCAACACATGGAAATTTCCCGACAGGGGAAAAAATGGGTATTTATATCCGGTCGAACTTTTTAACATATTCAAAATTATCCGGAAAACACATAGACAAAATTAGACAATCCGATCGAATAATCGAATCCCCAAAACAACACCAGAAAACTCAACTCTTGAGTGAAAATTAAAAAATCCCAGAAAACTCAGCACCTGAAGAAACAAATTACTGTGCAAAAATTTATAGTTCATCTCATAATTTGGCGGCGGAACCGCCGCAGAATCCATGCTCCCGCCGCGGTTCCGCCGCGCTTTATCCATATCTCCTTGTCAATTTTGAACCGTAATTCATAGAATTTCCTGCTGAATTTTTTAAGAATTTTTAATCTAGAAAAAACCCAGTTTTGAAAAAATGTCCAGAGAGGGTTGAAATTTAGGGTTTCGGGGTTCGATCGGGTTTCTAACATCGTCTACGCATCGCCTAAGGCTCTAGCTAGGCTCTGATACCACTGCAGGGTTCCTAGGCACACTAATGAGGTCTCACAAGGCATCAACCATGCCCAATTCTAATTTTACAAGTACTTACAAACCCTAATACGGACCGTTAACTAGATGTATAGGCGATGCAAGCAAGTAAACGAATTTATTGCTAAAGGAAAGTGACTACAACCTTTGTAGATCCGGTCCTCCACCTCCTAAGCTCTGTGATGATGTCCCTCTGCTGTCCATATCAAATCCCGGACTCTAGCATCGGCTTCATCGGAGAAATGGGCGGGCTAGGTCGTCGACTTCGATGCAGAAGATGATCTACGTCGAGGCAACACAAGATCAAGCTCCAACTTCACCAAGTCATGAAACTTATGAAGAAAACACCCTATACTACTTGGCAAGTGGTAGAGGATGGAGAAATAGGAAGTGGGTTCACTTCAGAATTGGATTTCTCACTCTTTTTCTCAAGTTACCATTAAAGGTTGCAAGCTTTCTTCATTGTTGAAGAAGAAGAAGAAGAGGATAATATGATAAGTTTTTCAAAATAGAAAATAATATGATACTTATCATATTTTTAACCATGGTTTTTTGTAGAGAACTAACTAGAGTTTAGATGAATGGTTAGGGTTAGGAGAAGAAGACAAAATGGTCACTTGGTCAAAGCTTCATGAAGCTTCAACAAGCTTCATGTTTGAAAGCAACCATTTTGTTTTTCTTTTATCTTTTAACCAAAAATGAAAAGATAAATAAATAAGTGAAATGAAACCCTAACCATTCACTAAACATTGTTTAAACCTTTATACAAATCCAAGTTTGCATGTATCCTCAAACATGATACAAACAAGTGCACAAAACTATATCATATATACAATATGCACACGCGAGTGAGAAAATCCATTTAATGTGAACCAATACTAGTTAATGCAAAATAATATATCAAATATATAGTTATGCATTAAATCATTAAATCAACGCTTGATTTAATGATCCGGTCATACTGCATATAACCGACTAATATCAATAGTAACAACTTATCGAATCAACACTTGATCCGATAACCCGACTATATCGCATATAACCGATCAATGTCACATATCGCGAGAATCGAATACAGGAGCACATACTGGTATTATTCTCGGTCCCGCACATATCTCATATGCGCTCCTATTTCGTTTCGCTTGAGCCAGGAAACCTCTGTTTAGGACTCTAAAGACTCGTCAATACGCCGGCAGCAGGTGATGATCATATCAAACACCCACAAGCCACAAGCGGTCTGCTAAACGTAACGGCCACCCGGGTATTGAGCGATCAGAAGATCGAAGAGCAAGCCCGCTCACACACCTGTGAATCCAACCAGTAACACTTACCGTACAGTCCGGTCTGTTCGTCTGATATGTCGCATATCTCGCCTAGGGGTGGTAAACGTCAGACCCCAGTAGCTCGATAAGACGTGTCGATCTGAGGTCTATAACAGTTCGAGAAACTACTGGTAACACTTACCAGTAAATCTCAGCAAACCTGGCCAGGGATTTCCAGTTATAGCCAATCGAACACAGCGCAACATCAACTCCCTATACCGGGAGAGACGAATCCCCTCCTATCGCTCATTGCCTCCATGTGATTCGGAACTGTACCCAAAAGCCACCGTTTTGCATGCCCTATTGGACGTGGTAAGGTGGAAATCAAAGCACAGTAGGAATCACACAAGACTCTATGACGATCTCGGGTCTACAGAATAACCTGTACCAGTGTCACCAGAGAACTGCCATCTGACGTAAGGTATAATACCATCTGGGAGTTCTCGGCGAGTCCGTCCAGTGTACCCAGTCTCCACTGAGCACCCGTATATCATCTCTGATTTCAAACACCAATGGATATGGGATCATCCATCGCCCATCTGTATGGGTCGAGAAGGTATACGCTAGTCTACTCTGGTATATCGATGCCCCGTCTCGATACACCCATGACTAGGGACCTTGAAGGATGTACTTATGGACTACCATGTCCCCACTAGTATGATCCGCATCATAGTCCAGGTAGTCAAGTACACATCCTAAGGGCTTTACCAACATGTAACAGAGAGACAATCAGTATACACGTTAAGGTAAAGAGTAACCAGATAGCATACTATCATGTCGAGCAAGAAAGTCCTCCCTATATATGTCCCAGTATCCACTACAATATACATCCTATGTACAGTAATGGCCGCTAGGGCATACATATAACTAACACCCTAGCCCCTACCTCCTATACCCGGCAGCAGATTTATCCATTCTGGCCGCAATTTGCGGCCAGACCATGGTGGATTTGCCTCGTTTTGGTTTTGGTGTTCCCTCATCAGTAGTTTAGGCCCCTGGTATGTATTGATTTGTCTAGTTTAACCTAGGGTGAAATCTGGAGCCTATTTCCTAGGTTGCTGTTTTGGATTCGTGTTTCCGTATTCAGTATTTTTAATTCTGAAATTTTGTATGGTGTTTTACCTCGACTAATTGGCGTTTATTGGACGATATCGAGGATTGATTGATGGTTTTGAAGGCGTGCCCAAAGGTTCTAACCTATAGGCCCCTTATCGTATCGTTTTGGGTTTCGCGTGCCGTTTTAGTTTCGATTTGGTTTTCATACGCATTTGCGATACGTTAATGTGTAGGTACCCCATGAAGACTTCGGGACTACAAGAAAGCGCGTGGCGACGCCGACAAATAAAGACACAAGGTGAGTAGATTATATCTACAGGGGGGGTCGGGTGGATGGCGTATACCACCCCCGCAGTCTGTAGATAGTATACTATATGTATATTATATATGATAGTTTTAGTGCATTGTGGATATTGTATTAGGTGTATTATGGATAGTTTAGGGTTAAAAGTAACTAGTGTAGTCAATGTGCCGAACCCTAGAATTGCTTTACACCTACACGCACACCCTTGCATATTCATTATACTTGCACTATGTTTGATGATATTGGATGACATTGGAGATGAGTCGATGATGTTAGGCATTGTGCCGCGAGATCGGCGATTTGATATGTTTCGTATTTGGGATACGACATGTGATCTCTAGCGGGCCTTGGGACGTGTGCTTACACACGCAGTATATAGATGGTATCAGTTGTACTAGACTTAGATCAGTACCCCAGATTATGTGATGTGATGATAATGATACCTGATATTTGATGAGAGGAATGTGATATTGACCCGTACCCAGCTATTGGGATGTCGTACGACGATTTACCGTACGAGCTTTATATTGATGATAGATCCGCACTCATGACTTGAGGATGTCATATGATTTACTGTATCGTACGCGATACTACTGAGGCGGGATCACCGACTACTATATATATACATATCGACTCAGATTTAGGCGGTTTCCATACCCCTCCCGGTTTACTGGATACTTAGGTCTGTAGTTTGCATAGTAGATGTTAGACTGGACCCGAGTCATACCTATTTCAAAACTAACGAATCTGGAATATCTTAAGGATAAGTAAAGGGATTCTACGTGAATTTTCAAAAGACGTATCTATTCTTAAAAACAACGTAACCCTTATTTTACCAAAACCCCGATTCGTCTTATTTCAAATGGCATAACTGCATGACATATACGCATGGATGTAGATTCTTTACTGTTGCGTTGATTATTCGATTTCCGCATATTCATGCTATTCACAACGCTTTGCATGTGTTTATTGCTATATTACCATCAAGCTGTTAGGACACCAGCACCATTATCGATGATGCGTATGTTCCACGTACACTTTCTTGCCGGCTCACACACTTCATCATCGATAATTGCCATGTCACTACACAGTAGTATTATTGCATCAGGATATGACCTTGTATGTGCATACCATTATTCTATGTTGCATGATATGCTGGTATACTTGCATTTCATCTATATGTCACATACATCATGCTTTCTGATTATGCGCATTGGGATATTTTTTTTCATGATATTTCTGGATTTGGGGAACCCTGGGTATTTCAAGAGATTATGTAAATGTTTTAAAACCCGGTTACCCTTGATATGATATTTCAGCTTCCACCAAGAGTTTTATCGGTTCTGATATATATACCCCTACGAGGAGGCGTCGAAGCAGTATGAGGGTACATGGTGGGGCCCGGAGTACCCCGGGGCAAGAAAGGGATGTAGATGTGCTATGAGCCGATGAGCCCGGCTGGGGAACCATACTGTCCGGTGATATTACCTTTTACTCGGTGGTTATCTTGGGGATACCGACCGGAGCTTGTACGTATGCATACGTCGCAATTCGAGGGTCGAAGCTGGGCACTCGGGTTTCGAGATAGCGCATAATACGTATCTATCAGGGCTAGTCTTGGTGACAGTGCCTGATAGATGAGGATTTTCGTGCTGATGCTAGGCACAGGTTTCGTGATGTTTTCCATGATTTTGTTTATATTCTCATATTTACATACATGATGTTTATTATCATTGGGTGACGGGTGGACGGGTTCCACGTTTATTGTCATTGGGTGACGGGTGGACGGGTTCCACGTTTATACAGACTTGATCACATACAGACTGGATTTACATTGATCATACTTCATTTGTATATATATATAACAGGGTATGAGGGCGCTGTTATATATACCCTTACACCAATATTAGTGGAATGGGACGCTAATATATGTGTATTGATATCCATTTGATACTTCATCATATTTACTTCATGCAGACATACCTTATACTTATGACATGTTATTACCTGAGTACTTGGCACTACATACATGTTTAGATGTTACATTGCCTCCTTATCATGCTTCAGACGTACTCTTGGCGTTTCTATTATACTGATCGTTTTGACCTAGGTTTATGTCTTGCATTCGGTTTCTGCTTGTAGATATTTTCTATTCACGAGTTGGCAACTCACCCCCGTTGTGCCACAGTTCTTGCAGGTTTTGCCGTACAGGTTCCATTGCGACATTTTTGGCACACTGCTTCTTGCGGGTGAATTGCATTTGGTAGGTGGGTTCTTTTGCATCAAGAACCACCATTGTACTTGTATTATTCATTGTATCTAGAATTCCATCAACCAAAACTTGTATATTGTTTTAGAATTAGACACTAGTGATGTATTATTCGACCTTAGAGTCGCGCTTAGAAATATTACGGTTTTTATGCTTATTGGGTTTCTGTTGAGTTTTGATCCTCGCCATTCGGCGTTGTATATTATATTGCTTGCGTGGTTGTGACCGTCAATTGACGAAGAGCTAGCTCCCGCTTGGGGATGCTTTTTATCATTGCATATATATTTTGTTCTTGTTGTACCCCGTTCGGGGCCAGTATTTACAAAAGAAACTTTGCCGAAATTTTTAGAAAAGACCGTACATTTTTAAAATGCATATTCGGCTTAGTTATTTAAAAACCTTGACTTTCAAACATGTTTTTCTTCACTTCTTTAAACCAGTTTTCTTTATTTACTCTTAAAATGGTTTTAGATTGCTGGGCTTTTGGCTTACTTGGATCAGATGGAGTCCTATAGACTTCATATGGTTCAAGGGCCAGTCACGTGCTCTTTCGGGTCGTGACACCATGCGACTCCACTAGGCTCCACTTGAAGGTTGAACGAAATTGATTCGATGACCTTCGTGCCGAAGATGATCCACCCGAAGTCCGCTAATCCAAGCTACCTCTTCACTAAACTCTTTAGTGAACTAAACACTACACCAAAATGCTAATCTAGTTTAGGATGGTAAAGTATGGATTTTGTTTGCTCACTACGGTTCTCACAAGCTCAAGGGTTCACAACTCATGTGAGGGATTGAGCTTAGAGGTGGAGGTGAAGAAGATGGAGAGAGCTAAAGAGAAACTTATCACATGAGCTCAACTTAAGAAAATGGCTAAGTATGGAATGAAGTCAATAATGGCTCTTTCTTGACCTCACTTATTCAAGTATGGAATTATTTGCAATAATAAATTGCAATCATGCTTGAATAGTGAGTCAAGACTAATAATCAAATGTTAAAGCTCATGCTTCACACCATACACAAAAAGTCTCCCCATTTTTCTACCTCATTTTCTATTTTCTAAAAATATAAAATTCATGCTATGCTTCATATAATATATATATATATATATTAATGTATATATATCATATATATATACATTAATATATATATATATATATTATGAAGAATAATTAGTGAGCTAATAATATTAGTTAATATATAATTATATCAAATATAAATATATATCATATTGTTAAATCAACACTTGATTTAATAATCCGGTTGCATCATATATAACCGACTAATATCGTTTATCTGTATATCACATTATCAAATCAACACTTGATTCAATAATTCGGTTATATCACATATAACCTAACCGATAACAAATAACCGCCAGATTAGAATACGGTATCTCATACTCGTATTTAATCAGGCCCCGCACATATCAACATATGTGCCCTACTTCGTTTCGCTTGAACCAGGAAACTTATATGTGGGACTCTAAAGACTTGTCAATACGCCAGCAGTAGGTGATGATCACATCAGTCACCCACAAGCCGTCAGCGGTACTAGCTGGACGTAACGGCTACCCAGGTATTGAGCGAATAGAAGATCAACAAGCAAGTTTGTCCAAACTTCCTTGAAGCCTATAAGTAACACTTACCATACAGTCCGGTCACTTCGTCTGATATGTCGCATATCGAGTCCGGAGATGGAATCGTCAGACACCAATAACTTGATAAGTCATGCCTAAGGCCTATAACAGTACGAGAAACTATTGATTACACTTATCTGTAAATCTCAACAACAGCCCTGGCCAGGGACTTCCTGTTATAGCCAATCGAGCATAGCGCAACATCAAATCCCTATACCAGGAGAGACGAAACACCTCCTATCGCTCATTGCCTCTATGTGACTCGGGGCTGTACCCAAAATCCTCATGAGCCGTGGTAAGGAGGAAATCATAGCACAGTGGGAACCACACAAGACTCTATGACGATCTTGGGTCTACAGACTAACTTATACCAGTGTCACCAGAGAACTGCTATCTGACGATCGGTATAGTACCATCTAGGAGTTCTCGGCGAGTCATGTTCGGTGTACCGATTCTCTAATGAGCACCTGTGTACAAACTTTGATGTTAAATACTAATGGATATGGGATCAACCATCACCCCATACAGGGTCAAGAAACGTACACACTAGTCTACTCTGGAATATCGATGCACTGTCTTGATATTCCCTCGACTAGGTGTTGGCTATAGTGCCCTCAAGGCAATTATTGAATCGCAGGCATACGATTGCGATGATTGAGGGAGGACCTATACGGATAGAACAATCTTACTCAAGATGATAATATGCTATCTGGTTTGTCTTTATCATCATGGGCATGCTTTATGTGGTATTACAGATCACTATTACATGTTGATAGAGCCCATAGGATTCTTGCTTGACTACCAGCATTATGATGGTGATCATATACATGGGAGCCGGTTGGTCTATAAGCATATCCTTAAATGTCCCTAGTCGTGGGAGTTTCGAGATTGGGCATCGATACTCCAGAGTAAACTAGTGTATACTGATCGAGACCCTGATGAGGGGTGGTGGCATGGTCTCACAAGCCATTGGTGTTAGTTTGTTCACCTAAGATAGTATACAGGTGCTCATTGGGATATGAGTGTTAGTTATATGTATGCCCTAGAGGCATTTACTGTACATGCGATGTATATTGTAGTGGATGCTTGGACATATATAGGCAGGACTTTCTTGCTCGACATGATAGTACGCTATCTGGTTGCACTTTATCTTAACATGTACACTGATTGTCTCTCTGTTATGTGTTGATAAAGCCCTTAGGATGTGTACTTGACTACCTGGATTATGATGTGGATCATACTAGTGAGACAAAGGTAGTCGGTAAGTACATCCTTTAATGTCCCTAGTCATGGGTGTATCGAGACGGGGCATCGATATACCAGAGTAGACTAGAGTATAGCTTCTCGACCCATGTAGATGAGCGATGGATGATCCCATATCCATTGGTGTTTGACATCAGAGATGGTATACGGGTGCTCAGTAGAGTCTGGGTACACTGGACGGACTCGCCGAGAACTTCCAGATGGTATTATACCTCACGTCAGATGGCAGTTCTCTGGTGACACTGGTACAGGTTAGTCTGTCGACCCGAGATCGTCATAGAGCCTTATGTGATTCCCACTGTGCTTTGATTTCCACCTTACCACATTCAAGAGAACGTGCAAAACGGTGGTTTTTGGGTACAGTCCCGAGTCACATGGAGGCAATGAGCGATAGGAGGGGATTTCGTCTCTCCTGGTATTAGGGGTTGATGTTGCGCTGTGCTCGATTGGATATAACAGGAAGTCCCTGGCCATGGCTGCTTCAGAGATATACTGGTAAGTGTAATCAGTAGTTTCTTGACCCGTTATGAGCCTCATATCGTCATGACTTATCGAGTTACTGGGGTCTGACGTTTACCACCCCAGACGAGATATGCGACATATCAGACGATGGGACTGGACTGTACGGTAGTGTTACTGATTGGATTCGTAGGAGTATGAGAAGGCATGCATGTTGATCTTCTGATCACTCAATACCCGGGTGGCCGTTACGTTTAGCAGACCGCTTGCGGTTTGTGTGTGTTTGATATGATCATCACCTACTGCCGGCGTATTGACGAGTATTTAGAGTCCTACACAGAGGTTTCCTGGTTCATGCGAAACGGATTATGAGCACATATGTGATATGTCCGGGACCGAGATTAATACAATATGTGATACCGTATTCTATTCTCGCAATTTGTGATATCGATCGGTTATATGTGATATAGCCGGGTTATCGGATCAAGTGTTGATTCGATAAGATGATTCATATGATATTAGTCGGTTGTATGTGATAAAGCCGGATTATTAAATCAAGTGTTGATTTGATAATTTAATGTATAATTATATATTTGATATATTAACTTACATTAACTAATATTTGCTCACTAAGTATTCTTTTTCTCACTTGTGTGCATATAGTATATATGTGATATATATTAATGTACATTTTATTGTGTCATGCTTGATGCCACATGCTACATGGGTGTATGAGACTTTTACTATAGTAAGGATAATGTGGGGTTTATATTTTTCTAAGTAATACAAAAATGGATGGATATTTGGCTTGGCTACAAGTTTGTAGAAGCTTGTAGAAAATATTGACCAAGTCCACCATTTTTGTTTCACTTGTAGATATTTATTAACCCAACCCTTATCCTCAACTATGGTCAATTCTCTACATCGGTTAGTGTATGACACTAACTCACCCATGGTTTATTTTCTCATCTCATTAGTTCATTCTCTCCTTCTTCACTTGAGCTTCTTCTTCCTCAAAAAAATGCTTTCTAGCTTTTGAAAATGGTGAGAAAATATTGAGAGAGAAAGAAAACTAAAGAGAGCCCATTTTCTACTTCACCATCCTCTACTATTAGCTATTTAGTTTAGGTTGCTTGCTTCACTAAAACCTAATTTAGTGAAGAGGTAGCATGAGATTGAGTCTCCTCGACGTAGATCATCTTCGGCCTTTGAAGACTTCAAGCAAGTTTGCATCGTTCACCTTGTGGAGCCTCTCAAGTGTTCGGGAGATCATACTCGTAGCGAAGGTACATCTACACAGAGCATTTGGAGTGAAGGACCGGTCTACAAATGTTGTATTCCTCATTCACTTAGTGTGTAAAGTTGTTTGCATGCTTATTGTTTATATCTCTAGTTAAATATCTAGGGTTAGAGTTATTTAGAACGGCAAAAATTTGAAAAAGGCATGGACGATGCCTCCCGAAACCTTGCTGCCTTACTAAGTAACCCTACAATGAGTACACTGGATAGACTCACCGGGAACATGCTAGTTGGTATTATATCTACTATCGGATACTAGTTCTCAGGTGACATGTGTACAGGTTAGTCTGTCGACTTGAGATCGTCATTTGTCTCGTGTGAGTTCCCACTTTGCTTTGATTACCACCCTACCATGGCTCAAAGGAGTCGTGCAAACAGGTTTTACTTGGGTACAGTCTCGAACCACATGGAGGCAGTGAGCGGATCGTCGAGGATTTGTCTGTCCCGGTATTGGGGGTTGATGTCGCGTTGTGCACGGGTGGCCATCACCAGAAATCCTTGTCCAAGGTAATCGAGAATTACTGATTTGGATGAGTAGTTTCTCAGTTAGTGATGAGCTTTATACCGACACGAAATATCGCGTTATTAGCTGTCTGACTTTATCCACCCCTACACTCGATATGCGATACTCTTAGACGAACAGACCGAACTGGATGAATATTTTCACGGACAGGCTTAGTAGGGGTCAGGATGAGTTTGCTCATCAGCCTTCCTTTCACTCAATACCTAGGTAGCCGTTACGTACAGCTAGTGCCGTTGACGTGCTTATGGTTAAACCCACTGCCAGCATATTGACGAGTCTTTAGAATCCCACACAGAGAGTTTCCCTGCTTCAGGCGAAACGATGTAGAGGCCGTATGGTCTTACGGCATGGTTCGATCATATACGTGCACTTGTGCACGTATTATGATTCGGACGGATAATACTGGTGGGCTTTGGTTTAAGCCGGATTCTAGTATTATATTGTTAGATTATTTTCGTCTCATTGTATTCGTATTTTGTCGGAATACGGATACAGGTATGTATATACAGATGAAGGGTATTCTTGTAATTTATTACAAGGTGTTTCTAGAAGATGCCACCTCATTTAGTTTTAACCTTTTAGGATTAAATGGTTAATGAGGTGGAGGATGAGATGTTGTATGCATTTATTGTCGCATAGCTTTTTAGTGACTCATGGTTACTATTCAAGCATGCTTGATTTTTGTTTTGTTATGAGATATTTTGGAGCCTTGAGATATTTTGGAGACTTGAGATATTTATTGGATGCTTCATTATTGCTCACAACACAACACAAAACACTTAGCCATTATTCTCGAGTTGCCTCACACTCTCATCCTCAAGCTTCTTCTTCTACCTCCATCCTTCAAGTCTCTTGTGTTGAGAAAGCTAGGGTGTTATGAGACAAATTAATCCATCACTACACTCTACATTCTATAGGCTATCTAGTTTAGCGAACTAGGTACCCTAGTTACCTCGGCTATTGAGTTAGGAACTCGGAATACAAATCCTCAGGTGGATTATCTTCGATGGAGGGAGACCGGAGATCAAGCTTGATCATGGAGGCCTATAGGAGCTTGGGATGATGGTTAAAGACTGAAGGATACGGATCATTCGGTATAACCATTTGTAGGGTTATCCTAGCACCTTATCAAGGTTTTGGCAAGCATCAAACATGCTATATTAAAAATTTTGGGGTGCTAAACAAACCAACCAAGTAATCGAACTAGAGAATTAGGGTCAACTTGCATGTAAACATCTTTACATCTAAGAGAGAGGAATTACATCCTTTGTAGTCCATTCCTTCGCTTCATAAGCTCCAAATAGTAGTCTCTTCGCCGCGATCCATGAACTCCCTGACTCTAGAGAGGCTCCACAAGTCGAATGATCCTTGCTTGCTAGAAGACTTTGAAATCCAAGATGATCTACTTCGAGGAAACACGAACTCAAGCTATGACTTCACTAATTATGAATTAGTGAAGCTAACACACTAATCTATATGTCTATTATAGAAGAGGATGATGAAGTAGGAATTTTGCTCACTTTATTATTTAATTTCTCACTATTTTTCTTCTTGATCTCAAAAGCTAGAAAGCAAAATGAGAATGAGAAAGAAGAAGAAGAATGAATGAGATTGAGGTTAGAAATGCAACCATGGGTCAAGTATATCATCCTTAAACATTGTAGAGAGTTAACCATAGCTATGAGTCATGGTTGTGTTAGAAATATCTAGGGCAAAACAAAAAGGGTGGACATGGTCAATGTTAATCTACAAGCTTCATGAAGCTTCATCCATGACTCATTTCCCCAATTTGAATTACTTAGATATTTAAACCCAAACATTACATATAGCATGGTATAATTATCATACATACATGTTGCATGTATAACCTAGCATGCTACAATATTATATATCACATATATAATATATATGTAACAAATGAAAACAATACAATAAACATATATCACATATATATTAAATGTATCACAAGTGAGAATAAAAAATATATAAGTGAGCACATAATATATACATATATATATATATATTATATTTAATCAAATCAACACTTGATTCGATAACCCGGCTATATCATATATAACCGGCTGATATCACATATCGCGAGAATCGAATATGGTATCACATACACGTATCAATCTCGATCCTGCACATATCACATACGTGCTCCTACTCCGTTTCTCCTGAGCCTGGAAACCTCTATGTAGGACTCTAAAGACTCGTCAATACGCCGGCAGTAAGTGATGATCATATCAAATACCCACAAGCTGCAAGCGGTCAGCTAAACGTAACAGCCACCCGGATATTGAGCGACCAGAAGATCAACAAGCAAGCCTGTACATACTCCTGCGAATCCAATCAGTAAACACTACCGTACAGTCCGATCTCTGTAGGGTTCCTTGGCATACCCATGAGATTCTACAACTGATCAACCGTGCCAAAATCAAAATTTTCTATGTGCTAGAACCCTAATACTAGATCGTTAATAGAGGTAAGGCGAAAAAACATGCAAGCAAACTACTTTGCTACAAGTGAAAGTGACTACAACCTTTGTAGATCCGGTTCTCCACTTCTCTAGCTCCATGTTGACGTCCCTCCGCTGCGATCATCGGAATCCCGGACTCTAGCGTCGGTTTCATCGGAGAAATGAGCGGGCTAGGTCGTCGACTTCGATGCCGAAGATGATCTACGTCGAGGCAACTCAAGATCAAGCTCCATCTTCTCTTGGTCATAAAACTTGTGAAGATAACACACTCTACTACATGGCAAGTGGTAGAGGGTGAAGAAATAGGAAGTGGGTTCACTTTGGATTTGGATTTCTCACTTGGATTCATCACTTGGAATTTTCTAGCAATGGCTTTCTTCTTCATGAAGAAGATGAAGAAGAAGAAAGAAAAATAAAAATGAATAATGTCAAAAATAGAAAATCAAGTGATTCTTATCATTTAGCAACCATGGGTGAGTGTAACTAATGTAGAGAATAAACTAAGGTTTAGGTGAAATGGTTAGGTTAAGGAATAAAAACAAAATGGTTACTTTGTCAAAGATGCATGAAGCATCAAGAAGCTTCTTGCATAAAACAAAAGCAACCATTTAGTTTTTTCTTTTTAACCAAAAATAAATAAGGTAAATAAAACCCTAACCATTTACTAAACATGGTGTATAGCATACACACACCCAAGTTTGCATGTATCATCAAACATGATACAATCAAGTGCACAAAAATATATCACATATACTACTTGTGTACATCAAGTGAGAAAATCTATCTTAAGTGAACAAATACTAGTTAATGTAAAGTCATATATCAAATATATAATTATACATTAAATCATTAAATCAACACTTGATTTAATGATCCGGTCATACCGCATATAACCGACTAATATCAAGTGTATCAATATATCGAATCAACATTTGATTCGGTAACCCGGCTATATCTTATATAACCGTCCGATGATACAAATCGCGAGAATAGAATCCAGCATCACATACTGGTATTATTCTCGGTCCCGCACATATCTCATATGCTCTCCTATTTCATTTCGCTTGAGCCAGGAAACCTCTGTGTAGGACTCTAAAGACTCGTCAATACGCCGGCAGCAGGTGATGATCATATCAAACAACCACAAGCCGCAAGCGGTCTGCTAAACGTAACGGCCACCCGGGTATTGAGCGATCAGAAGATCAACGAGCAAGCCCGCTCACACTCCTGTGAATCCAACCAGTAACACTTACCGTACAGTCCGGTCTGTTCGTCTGATATGTCGCATATCTCGCCTAGGGGTGGTAAACGTCAGACTCCAGTAGCTTGATAAGTCATGCCGATGTAAGGTCCATAACACGCATGAAACTACTGATAACACTGACCAGTAAATTATTGTAACCCTGGCCAGGGATTTCCAGTTATGTCCAGTCGAGCATAGCGCAACATCAACCCCCAATACTGGGAGAGACGAATCCCCTCCTATCGCTCATTGCCTCCATGTGAATCGGGACTGTACCCAAAAACCACCTGTTTGCACGACTCAATAGAGCCGTGGTAGGGCGGAAATCAAAGCACAGTGGGAGACACACAAGACTCTATGACGATCTCGGGTCAACAGACTAAGTTGTACCAGTGTCACCAGAGAACCGCCATCTGACGTGAGGTATAATACCATCTGGGAGTTCTCGGCGAGTCCGTTCAGTGTACCCAGTCACCACTGAGCACCCGCATACCGTCTCTGATGTCAAACACCAATGGATATGGGATCATCCATCGCCCATCACATGGATTGAGAAGATATACGATAGTCTACTCTGGAATATCGATGCCCAGTCTCGATATTCCCACGACTAGGAACATTGAAGGATGTACTCATTGACTACCCAGGCCCCACTAGTATGATCTGCATCATAGTCCAGGAAGTCGAGTACACATCCTATGGGCTTTATCAACATGTAATAGAGAGACTGCAAGTATACATGTTAAGATAAAGAACAACCAGATAGGGTACTATCATGTCGAGCAAGAAAGTCATTCCTATATATGTCCTAGCATCCACTACAATATACATCTCATGTACAGTAATGGCCTCTAAGGCATACATATAACTAACAATCTCTTCGTCTGATATGTTGCATATCTAGTCTAGGGGTGGTAAACGTCAGACCCCAGTAACCGATAAGTCGAGTCGATGTAAGGCTCATAACAGGTCGAGAAACTACTTATAACTCTTACCAGTAAATCTCCATATCATCCCTGGCCAGGGACATCCAGATATAGCCAATCAAACACAGCACAACATCAACTCCCAATACCGGGAGAGACGAAACCCCTCCTATCGCTCATTGCCTCCATGTGATTCGGGACTGTACCCAAAAGCCATCGTTTTGCACGCCCTCTTGGACGTGGTAAGGTGGAAATCAAAGCACGGTGGGAATTACACAAGACTCTATGACGATCTCGGGTCTACAGACTAACCTGTACTAGTGTCACCGGAGAACTGCTATCTGACGATAGGTATAATACCATCCAGGAGTTCTCGGCGAGTCCGTTAAGTGTACCCAGTCTCCACTGAGCACCCGTACACCATCTTTGATGTCCAACACCAATGGATATGGGATCATCCATCGCCCATCATATGGGTCAAGACGCATATACGCTAGTCTACTCTGGTGTATCGATGCCCTGTCTCGACACACCCTCGACTAGGAACTGGTTATAGGATGTACTCGTAGACTACCCTGGCCCCACTAGTATGATCTGTATCATAGTCCTAGTTGTCGAGTACATATCCTAAGGGCTTTATCAACACGTGATCATGTAGGGTTCCTAGGCACACTAATGAGGTCTCACAAGGCATCAACCATGCCAATTTCAAATTTTACACGTGCCGAGAAACCCTAATACGGATTCGTTAACTAGAGATTAGGAGAAAAATGCAACTAGTTAACAACTTAACTAAGTGAACGGAAAATACAACCTTTGTAGATCCGGTCTTCTACCTCCATAGCTCCGTGATGATGTCTCCTCGCTGTCCAAATCGAATCCATGACTCTAGCATCGGCTTCATCGGAGAAATGGGCGGGCTAGGTCGTCGACTTCGATGCCGAAGATGATCTACGTCGAGGCATCACAAGATCAAGCTCCAACTTCACCAAGCCATGAAACTTGTGAAGAAAACACCCGATACTACTTGGAAAGTGGTAGAGGATGAAGAAATAGGAAGTGGGTTCACTTTAGAATTGGATTTCTCACTCTTTTTCACTAGTTGCCATTGATGGAGGCAAGCTTCTTCATCTTGAAGAAGAAGAAGAAGAAGAAGAAAAGAAAGTGATAAGTTATTTTCAAAATAGAAAATAATATCAATACTTATCATATGGCAACCATGATTAGGTGTAGAGAATAGACTATGGTTAGTGGGATTGGTTAGGGTTAAGCATGAAGACAAAATGGTCACTTAGTCAAAGATGCTTTGAAGCTTCAAGAAGCTTCAAGCAAAGAACAAAGAAAGCCACCATTTTCTCTTTATCATTTTCTTTTGCCAAAACAAACAAAATAAATAAATAAATGAATAAGTAAATAAACAAAACCCTAACCACTCATATAACCATGGTTTAATTCTTAACATACACCCAAACATTCATGTATCATCAAACATGATACAATCAAATGTACAAAATTATATCACATATACAATGTGCACATCAAGTGAGAAAATCCATTTAAAGTGAACCAATACTAGTTAATGCAAAGTAATATATCAAATATATAATTATGCATTAAATCATTAAATCAACACTTGATTTAACGATCCGGTCATATCTCATATAACCGACTAATATCCAATGTATCGGCTTATCGAATCAATCCTTGAATCGATAACTAGGTTATATCGCATACAACCAATCGATACATTCATCGCGAGAATGGAATACGGTATCACATACACGCATTATTCTCGGTCCCGCACATATCTCATATGCGCTCCTATTTCGTTTCGCTTGAGCCAGGAAACCTCTGTGTAGGACTCTAAAGACTCGTCAATACGCAGGCAGCAGGTGATGATCATATCAAACACCCACAAGCCGCAAGCGGTCTGCTAAACGTAACGGCCACCCGGGTATTGAGCGATCAGATGATCGACGAGCAAGCCCGCTCACACTCCTGTGAATCCAACCAGTAACACTTACCGTACTTTCCGGTCTGTTCATCTTATATGTCGCATATCTCGCCTAGTGGTGGTAAACGTCAGACCCCAATAGCTCGATAAGTCGTGTCGATATGAGGTCTATAACATCTCAAGAAACTACTAGTAACACTTACCAGTAAATCTCAGCAACCCTGGCCAGGGATTTCCGGTTATAGCCAATCGAACACAGCGCAACATCAACTCCCTATACCGGGAGAGACAAATCCCCTCCTATCGCTCATTGCCACCATATGATTCGGGACTGTACCCAAAAGCCACCGTTTTGCACGCCCACTTGGACGTGGTAAGGTGGAAATCAAAGCACAGTGGGAATCACACAAGACTCTATGACGATCTCGGGTCTACAGACTAACATGTATCAGTGTCACCAGAGAACTGCCATCTGACGTGAGGTATAATACCATCTGGGAGTTCTCGGCGAGTCCGTCCAGTGTACCCAGTCTCCACTAAGCACCCGTATATCATCTCTGATGTCAAACACCAATGGATATGGGATCATCCATCGCCCATCTGTATGGGTCGAGAAGGTATACGCTAGTCTACTCTGGTATATCGATGCCCCGTCTCGATACACCCACGACTAGGGACCTTGAAGGATGTACTTATGGACTACCATGTCCCCACTAGTATGATCCGCATCATAGTCCAGGTAGTCAAGTACACATCCTAAGGGCTTTACCAACATGTAACAGAGAGACAATCAGTATACACGTTAAGGTAAAGAGTAACCAGATAGCATACTATCATGTCGAGCAAGAAAGTCCTCCCTATATATGTCCCAGCATCCACTACAATATACATCCTATGTACAGTAATGGCCTCTAGGGCATACATATAACTAACAATCTCCCACTTGCACTAGGGCCATCTGTAACAGTGGTTGTAGTATCTCATACTCAACCATCCCATAAAAGTCTCACTCTGGGAATAGGCCTTCGTGAGTGGATACGCCGTGTTATCCTCTGAGTCTGCTCTCCTAACCTTGATCACCCTGGAGATCAATTATCTCCATGATCAGGTGATACTGCCTTAGAATATGTCTGGATCACTGACGGGACGGGCGTTCCTTGGCATAAGCCACAACTCCATTGTCTCACAATGGTAGGAACGAAGTTCATCTTATGAACCAATATACACCCAGACTTCCTCTTTGGTAGCAACTTAAGTAGCGATGTATCCAGCCTTTATCGTCTAGTATGCCACGGTATCTAGCTTGGAACTCTTCCAACATACCGTCCCTTTACTGAGGGTAAAGACATTGACTGCGACTGACATTCAGTCGTCTTTATCACGCTGGAACGTTTCCAGTGATTCTCCCCAGGATCGATTGATTCCATCTCACTACATCTAGTGAGAATCCTAACATCCAATTACATCTATCTCATAGATGAAAACTCAGGATTTAGGAGGTATCACTTTGATCCTATTAGAGAATTCTTGTGATAAGCGGAGATTGACCGAGCGTAGCATAGGAAAATCCTTCCCTATCAAGAGTATGTCATCCATGTACTCTACGAGGAACATCACCATACTCCCTATTACCTTTTTTGTATATACAAGGTTCATCTACCATTTTGATGATGTCAAACTCTTTGACTATCTCATCAAAACAGATGTTCCAACTCCGCGATGCCTGCTTTAATCTTATAAAGCATCTTGTCCACGTTTCCGCTGCTCCCACTGTCTACGAGGCCCTCTGGCTGTGTACTTATAGATGCACTCTTCTAAAACATCATTTAGAAAAGGAGTCATGGCACCCAACCATCAGATATCGTAGTCATGATATGTAGCCGTGGCAAGTAGGATCTGGATGGACTTAAGCATAGCCCCTGGAAAAAGGTTTCATCATTATCCACGCCTGGTCGATGACGAAAACCTTTAACAAGTCTAGCTTTGAAAGTCTCAACTTTTCCATCTACACCAAGTAATCTTCTCAAGATATACTTTCTCCTGATGGGGATTTAACCCTTTAGATATAGCAGCCAAAGTCCATACTTTGCTGGTGTACATGGATTCCGTCTCAGATTGCTAAGCATCCAGCCATTCTTACAGAGTCCCTACTCTTGATGGCCAGCTCGAAACTAGTTAGGTCATCATCTCATGATGCAATCCTCGCTCCCACTGTCATAGAGAAACCGAAGTAACTCTCAGGTGGGTGAGGAACCTTACTAGATCGGCGGAGAGGCTGAGGTTCGTTGGAATCTACTGAATCCTTTGGTTCTGTCAAATCATCAGCTGCAGTTTGTATAGCTGGAACATTTTCAGTTCTACATAACAGACGTTGCCTCGAGCTTGTCCGGATTTCTGCTTTTAGAAAAAGGCCGGACAACCCCAAATCTTAACTATTTTAAGATATGGGCTCTTCCCTTTCCATATCACATATGAAGTGGTACGCAACTGATTTGATCGGGACCCTATTCAATAGGTATGCAACTTCATAAGTGCATAACACCCAAAAGGAAATAGGCAACTCAGTAGTACTCATCATAGAGCACACCTTATCACATAGGGTGTGATTGCTCTACCCCGATACAACGTTGTGCTGTGGTGTATTCGGAGGAGTAATACTCCAGGAATTCCATACACAAGTATTCTCCTCCCTGATCTCATCATAGGACATAATACTTATACCCGTAATTTTGATTCTCTACTTCTAACTTATATTCTGTGAATATCTCAAAAGATTCGGACTTGTGTTTCAACAGGAACATATGTCTGAATCTTGAGAGATTATCAGAGAATGTAATGAAGTACAAAGGACCGGTCTTGGTATGTGTAGACAGGGGACCTTCATACATCAACATGTATCATCCCAAGAGTTCAACTAACTGTTTCTCTGTTTCCAGTAAACAGAGCTATGGTCATCTTATCTCTGTGACATGACTGGCAAGTTTCACAAGATGTAAATTCAAACTGATTTAAATATGCATCTAAATGTAACTTAGCTAGTCGGGTCGCATTGATATGACCTAGTCTACAATACCTCAAGAAAGATCTGTTCATTTCTGAACTCTTCCTCTTATGATTGTTCTATATACTAAGAACCGTAGTTTGATTTAGAACATCAATGATTTTAGATAACGTGTCTGAACCGATCAACTTTTGATATAGGAAATGTTCAAAACATTATCCATCAATACAAAATTTTATCATTTCTTTACTAATAAAGAGACTGATATGATTTTGTATATCAGGTTCGGTATCTAATAACATTCGTTCAGAATCAATGTATTGGTAATACAGGGTGACAGTGACCGACAGACTTGGCTGCAACTCTTGCCCCGTTTTCTGCCTAATGAAACTTATCACCCGTTCTCAGTTCTTTACCTATCTGTAGCCCATGTAACATATTACATATGCGGGATCCTGATCCGGTATCATATACCCAGGACGTAAAGGATACAGAGAAACAGTTCTTTGTAATGAACACACCCGAAGATGATGCATCATATGCACTTTCTTCGTTTGGGCGGCACAGGAATTCTGGTAATCCCCAATTTCCTGCTCTGTCTTATAACAATTATAAGTTGAAGCGGGACCAACGTTCCCCAGCTCAGTATAACAAGCGGGTTCGGTCAATATATCCATTTTATTATCTTGATTAAGGCATGATATGGTCGCTACCTGGAGAGAGAGAGAAGAAAACACTCAGTGTGCGCTCTTGCAAGATCAGATTGGTTATTATTTTATCTAATCAGGATGGCTCTCACTGTTTTTATCAAATCTTCCTTCAAACCCTAAAAGGAAAGACTAGCCGGGATTAATTATACGCTACAAGTTCGCCAATATTTCAGCCAGGCCAGTGTCGGTACTTTAAGGGAGGTCCGCCGTGCTTTCGCACGAACCTAATTAATGTAAATCTCGTTTTCCCAGAAGCGTAACCCCGTTGACACCTTTCTAGACACCTACTTGATCGGCTAATTGTAATGTGTGAAACTCTCCCAGGAGTAACAATTACTCGCAGTGGGTATCGGGATCCAACTATCTCATAGAAGGTATGCAATCTCATTGCAAATTTCAACACTTGAAATTCCCGATAATATTTTGCCCCTAGCGTGCTATGACCTTGACGGAGGCCAAACAACCTATAGTCCGCTAGTCAAGTTCAACCCGTCATTTCCTGATTGAATTAAACCCACCCGCACGACCCTTGGCGGAGGCCAAACAACGCCGTACGAATACCCTAATCCAATCGCATCATATGCTAGAAGATAAGCACTAGTTAGCTACCGTACACTACGCCTTGACGGAGGCCAAACAACCGCAGCACGAATACTAACTAGTACTTATCTGAAATGACGGAGGGCTACGACAGATTTTTCTGAAAACCTATTGCGTAACGAACTTGATATCGTTGTAGAATCAAATGATTTTAAAATGGAGTGTTTTTGAGGCTTTTCTAGTTTTGCTAAAGGAGTCACTCCCGGTGAAGGGATCGTCGGTCCTTTCCTCGTCGAATGAGGTGCGGGATATATCATATTTATCACTGTGCAAAGCAGAAACTATAGAAGCAATAAAAAAAAACCAAGTTTGTAGCATCTGCCAGTTATTGCTAAAGGAGTCACTCCCGGTGAAAGGATCTCGGTCCTTTCCTTATCGAATAAGGTGCAGGATGTTCTACAAGGAACACCGCGATGCAAAGCAAGAACTGTAGCTACCTGTTTTAATTTTGAAATTCGATTCCACAACATCTTAGGTTTCTTTTCTATCATTAATCACATTAATGAAGTCCCATCATTTAAGTCACCTAAACATCACAGATAAATACGACGTACACTTATGCCATCAGCATTCGCCTCGATGTCCCCTCGTGCACCGTTAGGTTAGGTAACTAACGGCAGAGCGGGGCAGGGTTAGCGCGGGTGTAAAACATAAGTAACGTCTATATAATATATCATATATACTATATACAGTATCTATCACAGAACATCAAATGATCACATCACAGATATCGCAGCAGAAGAATCATATGAAATATTGGATATACTAGGACGTCCGTGTTTTCAATACGAGCCAGTATAAAACACGGATTCCACGGTCGCGATGAATAGCCAAACCCACACCCCTAGACCCCTACGAGAGCGGCAAGAAACCCTACCAATTCTAGAGTTAGGAGACCTGGACTCGATTCCTCGAGTTGGTCTCCCACTGGACTCCAGAACCCGGTTACTTGTGCTCCCCTCCTTGGGTCTATCCTAGTGCGGAAAAGTAAATAATATACATCAACGGTGACATCTTCCGCAACCTGGAAGTGCCCCAATAAAAGAATATTACATACAAGTTTTTATATGAATGAAAATGAAAAACACTCATCTCACATAAAAACCCCCCGGCTATTCAAACACGACGATCCAATATAACATATCAAGCAACACATAACATCACATGACATCAACGTAAGTAAACATGCGTATCCCAATTGTCGTTGACATATAGCAACGAAACCGGCGATATCACATATTACACTTACGGTCACAGAAAAGAATGTGTAAAACTACAACAGTTGGAATCCGCAAACTCTTTAGACATCGCATGCCTAACTAAATGAAATACTTAGACATCGCATGCCTAACCGTTATAATCCCCGCATTTTAGTCTCATTATCGAAAACACTTTTCAATATCATGACGGGCAATTCAACAGGATTCCCGAAAAACTGATCGAATGCTCGTCGCAAACTTTAGTAGGCGGCCGCACCCCCGATATCGTCGACGAAGTGCACCAAGGCGGAACACCGCTGCCGCGAGTACCTGAACGGATGCTTTCGGCGACGGGGTTCTCCTACAGTCACTTGGTCGGAGCTTTGGGGTGAGGCTGTCTATTAAGTTTACCCGGCGAGTATCCGCGTACGCTACGTGATTGCGACGGACTTTTGATCACATCAAAATTCCGTGGCAATCGATCAAATGAGACTAAACTGCTGTGTTTATAACATTCATTCAGTTATTTCATAACTACTTGTGAATTCCAATTGTTGTATCACATTCCGGATAAATAGAAAATGTTAAACTTTCCGATCGAACAATCGAACACCCAAGTTTTCCCGAAACAGCTCAACACATGAAATAAGTCTAAAAACATTCAGTTCATGCCTCAGTACCAACGGTCCAACCGTAGAAGGGTCAAGCCAACGCCTCACATGTGGCACGTCATACTGCCCCAAACCCGAAGGTTCAAAGGGCAGTTCAAGACGGTCACATAATCGAGTTAAGGTTTGTTTTCTTCTAGAGGGACCATCGCGTTACTTGCACTACTTAGAACGTCGTTAAACTACGGAAAAATCCAACAATTGGAAATTTCCCGGCAGGGGAAAAATTGGGTATTTATATCCGGTCGAACTTTTTAACATATTCAACAAATTATCCGGAAAACACATAGACAAAGTTTGATAATCCGATCGAATATACGAACTCCCAATACATCCCAGAAAACACAACTCTTGAGTAAATATTAAAAATTCCCAGAAAACTCAGCACTAAAATATAGGAATTACTGTGCAATTTTCAAGAGGTGATGTGACAACTTGGCCGCGGAACCGCCGCACTTGCCATGCTCGTGCCGCGGTTCCGCCGCGCTTTAGGCGTATCGTTTGCTCGTTTTTGCACCGTAATTCTTAGAATTTCCTGCTGAATTTTTTAAACATTTTTAATCTGGAAAAAACCCAGTTTTTGAAAAAAGTCCAGAGAGCATTTTGGAGTTAGGTTTTCGGTTCGATCGGAATTCTAACATCGTCTACACTTCGCCTAAGGCTCTAGCTAGGCTCTGATACCACTGTAGGGTTCTTAGGAATACTAATAAGGTCTCACAAGGCATCAACCATGCCAATTTCAAATTTTACACGTGCCGAGAAACCCTAATACGGATTCGTTAACAAGAGATTAGGAGAAAAATGCAACTAGTTAACAACATAACTAAGTGAACGGAAAATACAACCTTTGTAGATCCGGTCCTCCACCTCCATAGCTCCGTGATAATGTCTCCTCGCTGTCCAAATCGAATCCATGACTCTAGCATCGGCTTCATCGGAGAAATGGGCAGGCTAGGTCGTCGACTTCGATGCCGAAGATGATATACGTCGAGGCATCACAAGATCAAGCTCCAACTTCACCAAGCCATGAAACTTGTGAAGAAAACACCCTATACTACTTGGCAAGTGGTAGAGGATGAAGAAATAGGAAGTGGGTTCACTTTAGAATTGGATTTCTCACTCTTTTTCACTAGTTGCCATTGATGGAGACAAGCTTCTTCATCTTGAAGAAGAAGAAGAAGAAGAAGAAAAGAAAGCGATAAGTTATTTTCAAAATAGAAAATAATATCAATACTTATCATATGGCAACCATGATTAGGTGTAGAGAATAGACTATGGTTAGTGGGATTGGTTAGGGTTAAGCATGAAGACAAAATGGTCACTTAGTCAAAGATGCTTTGAAGCTTCAAGCAAAGAACAAAGAAGTCCACCATTTTCTCTTTATCATTTTCTTTTGCCAAAACAAATAAAATAAATAAATAAATAAATAAGTAAATAAACAGAACCCTAACCACTCATATAACCATGGTTTAATTCTTAACATACACCCAAACATTCATGTATCATCATACATGATACAATCAAATGTACAAAATTATATCACATATACAATGTGCACATCAAGTGAGAAAATCCATTTAAAGTGAACCAATACTAGTTAATGCAAAGTAATATATCAAATATAGAATTATGCATTAAATCATTAAATCAACACTTGATTTAACGATCCGGTCATATCTCATATAACCGACTAATATCCAATGTATCGGCTTATTGAATCAATCCTTGAATCGATAACTAGGTTATATCGCATACAACCAATCGATACATTCATCACGAGAATGGAATACGGTATCACATACACGCATTATTCTCGGTCTCGCACATATCTCATATGCGCTCCTATTTCGTTTCGCTTGAGCCAGGAAACCTCTGTGTAGGACTCTAAAGACTCGTCAATACGCCGGCAGCAGGTGATGATCATATCAAACACCCACAAGCCGCAAGCGGTCTGCTAAACGTAACGGCCACCCGGGTATTGAGCGATCAGAAGATCGACGAGCAAGCCCGCTCACACTCCTGTGAATCCAACCAGTAACACTTACCGTACAGTCCGGTCTGTTCATCTTATATGTCGCATATCTCGCCTAGGGGTGGTAAACGTCAGACCCCAATAGCTCGATAAGTCGTGTCGATATGAGGTCTATAACATCTCGAGAAACTACTGGTAACACTTACCAGTAAATCTCAGCAACCCTGGCCAGGGATTTCCGGTTATAGCCAATCGAACACAGCGCAACATCAACTCCCTATACCGGGAGAGACAAATCCCCTCCTCTCGCTCATTGCCTCCATGTGATTCGCGACTGTAACCAAAAGCCACCGTTTTGCACGCCCTCTTGGACGTGGTAAGGTGGAAATCAAAGCACAGAGGGAATCACACAAGACTCTATGACGATCTCGGGTCTACAGACTAACCTGTACCAGTGTTACTAGAGAACTGCCATCTGACGTGAGGTATAATACCATCTGGGAGTTCTCGACGAGTCCGTCCAGTGTACCCAGTCTCCACTGAGCACCCGTATATCATCTCTGATGTCAAACACCAATGGATATGGGATCATCCATCGCCCATCTGTATGGGTCGAGAAGGTATACGCTAGTCTACTCTGGTATATCGATGCCCCGTCTCGATACACCTACGACTAGGGACCTTGAAGGATGAACTTATGGACAACCATGTCCCCACTAGTATGATCCGCATCATAGTCCAGGCAGTCATGTACACATCCTAAGGGCTTTACCAACATGTAACAGAGAGACAATCAGTATACACGTTAAGGTAAAGAGTAACCAGATAGCATACTATCATGTCGAGCAATAAAGTCCTCCCTATATATGTCCCAGCATCCACTACAATATACATCCTATGTACAGTAATGGCCTCTAGGGCATACATATAACTAACAGATCACAAAACAGTATTTGTTAACATGTTAAGATAAAGTGAAACCAGATAGCATACTATCATATCGAGCAAGAAAGTCCTCTCTATATATATCCAAGCATCCCATATAATATACATCATATGTACAACAATGGCCTCTAGGACATATATATAATTAACAATCTCCCACTTGCACTAAGGCCAGCTGTTGTAGTATCTCATACCCAACATCCCGAAGATTCTCTCAAATTGTATCTGAGGAATGGCCTTTGTGAGTGGATCCGCAGTGTTGTCCTTCATATCAACTCTCCTGACCTCGATCTCTCGGCGACCAACTATCTTCCGGATCAGGTGATACCGCCTCAGAATATGTCTAAACTTCTGATTGGACCTAGGTTCATTGGCTGAAGCCACAGCTCCATTGTTATCACAATACAGAGGTATTGGATGCTCAATGGACGGAACCACACCAAGTTCAGTGATGAACTTCTTTATCCAGACAGCCTCTTTGGCAGCATCGTTGGAAGCGATGTATTCAGCCTCCATCGTCGAGTCTGGCACGGTTTCCTGTTTGGAACTCTTCCAACAAACCGCCCCTCCATTTAGAATAAAGAAAAATCCCGAGTGTGACTTAGAGTCGTCCTTATCACTTTGGAAGCTCGAATCGGTAAGGGACTCCACCTGGAGTTCTCCATTACCATAGACCAAGAACATCTCTTTAGTGTTTCTCAAGTTCTTGAGAATGTTCTTCACAGCTGTCCAGTGATCCTCTCCTAGATCTGCTTGATACCTACTCACTATACTTAGTGAGTATGATACATCGGGTCTGGTATATAGCATCACGTACAGGATAGAGCCTACTGCCGAAGCATAAGGTATCCCTTGCATGCGAGTTCTCTCCAAATCAGTCTGAGAAGACATCTCTTTGGAGAGAGTGAGTCCAGAGATCGTGGGTAAGTTCCCACGCTTGGATTCTTCCATACTAAACCTCTTTAGTATGGTGTCAATTTACCTGGATTGGGACAATCCCAATATCCTGTAGGGTTCCTAGGCACACTCATGAGGTTCCATAATGCATCAACCATGCTGTAACACCTTAGAATGTGTTTTGTAGCTAATTATATTTTAATATATAGTTTTTAATAAAAAGTTTACCAAATTGGTTTTTAAATATTTTATCCTATTTAATGTGTATTTTATTATATTTTTGTTAAGCGCACACACACTTGTGCATGTAAACTAGGATGTAATTGTAGTTCAACCATTGCTTAATTAGTGTTAAGGTTGTATTAGGTGTTTTGGGTTTAATAGTGTTATGGTTGGTTATAATTAAAATGATTTTGGAAAATGAATTTAAATGGGATTCTAGTATGGTTGATTGGTTGACCTTGGGAGAGAGAGAGAGGGAGAGAGAGCATGGGCATTATGGCTTTGCCCATGCCTCATTTAATGAGAAAGAGAAAGAGAAGGGGGGTCTTGGTTGCTCACTCCCATTCTCCTCTCATTTTCCCTCTCTCATTCTCTCACTCACTCACTCTCTCACACACACACTCACTAGAGAGAGAGAGAGAGAGCAGCAGCAGCAACAGAGTGAGAGAGAGAGAGAGCAGCAGCAGCAACAGAGTGAGAGAGAGAGAAAGAGGCAGCAGCAGCAGCTGGGGGCAGCAGCAACATCATCATCGTTATCATCATCATCATCATCACAACAACAACAACAACAGCAACCACAACAGGAACAATAGCAGCAACAGCAGCAACAGCAACAGGGGGGCAGCAGCAACAGCAACAGGGACCCCAGCTCTCGCAGGAGCTCTTCTCCACACCTTCACCTGCCTTCTAGGGTTCAGTGGGTATATTTCCTTGACCCCATTGCATGGTTTGCTTAGTTGTGCATCGATTGATTCGATTAGTGCTAAATTAGCTAATTTGTGCTAAATTATGGTGTTTAAGTGGAATTGTGGTTGATTGTTGATTGTGTTAGTTACTTTAGCTTAATTAAGTGCTATTAAGGCCACTTCAACTGAGAAATTCCCAGATTTCACTAAAATACCATAGATTTCTTAAATTGTGCAAATTTGTGACTTTTGAAGTGATATTGCGATATCTGGAACCTGCTGTGATCCTAGATGTGTACTGGAAAATTAAGCAGTGTGGTATTGTTGTACTAGAGACCCTGGAGCACCACCTGAGAGACGGCACCCAGGCCACCGGCCATGGCCGGCGAGGGATTAAGTAGGGGCCGGCGACGCCGGCCATCCTGATGAGTTGGGTTTGGGTTTTTGGCCTGTAGGTTTATGCTATGGTTAGGGTTCCTCTGGTCTTGTTTAATTGTTTAGTTTTCACAGTAGGCAAAATCTGGGATCATATGTCGTTTTTGGTGTCCGTTATGGTTGCGCGATACGCGTGATACGTGAGTGAGTTCTGTGATCCAGCGTATCGTGGCGTGTCGCGATGGTTTTAGACGTGTACACACACGATTCAGCATATCGTGCACACGCGCGCTTAGTTCGCGACGCGAGTTTCTCGTTTCGATTCGATATCGCGTTTCGCGAGATATTTGGCTTATATGTGATTTCCTTATCTTATTTGCAGGTTTGCAGACAGGGACTACAGACACCACTACAGAGGGAGCAGACGGTAGGATTCACCCAGCGTGGAGTGTAGGTGAGTAGATATAACATCTACAGGGGAATCGCCCGCATGGCGTTATGCGTCTGGGCTAGGATTCAATTACCTGTCGCACATTCTACGTCATTGTAGAATTGCGCCTTACTGCATTTCTTGATATAGTTATATACTGTGACTAGCAGCCGTAGGACACTGCACACATTATTGACGGTTCATGTTGCACGAGCACGGATTGCATGCTACACACACACCGTCAATAATTGCCATGTCACACACTACCCCTTATAGCTACCATTGCTTGCCACACTTGACATCTAGCTTATCGGTATACCTATAGTGTATCATACCTTTAGTGATAGGTATATTTTCACTTGCGATACAGCTACAGGTATACCTCCTACATATTTTACCTATACCGGGAGGGATTTCCTACATATGTTACTTATACCCAGGGGGGTATACGACATCAGTTCCTATAGGTAGATACCTATACTTTGCTACACCTGTATGTTAGATACATATTCAGTTGTTGTCGCATATTCACATTTACTGATGTTACTTAGCTGTACCTTATCATGATTTCGCATACATCTGGTTCAGCTATATACTTGTGCTTACCTGCTCGCATTCAGATATATCGCATACATTATTCCTTGATTGCGCATTGTTTATTTGGATTTTACATGATGTTTTCGGGATTTGGGAACCGCGGGAGTTCATGAAATTATGCATACATGTAACAACCCGGTTTCCTTGATATGATATTTCGAGCGTCCCCCATGAGTTTTATCGGTGCTGATTTTATGCTCCATACGATGTGTGGTTGCCGTATGAGAGTACATGGTGGGGCCCGGTATGGTTCCCCTCGGCAAGAAGATCGATGGGTTTGCCGATTGAGCCTGGAGGTGGGCGAGTACCTACCGGTGATTGATATGACCTTGCAGTTGTCCGGAGGCTACTGGCCAGAGTGGAGAGGTGGATACGGGATGACCAGTACTGTCGGGGCCGAGGGCCGACACTGCAGACGGACCCCGTCGGCTGATCCAGACTGACGGAGCCCCATATACGAGGATTTCTGTGTCGATGCTTGGCACACGGTTTTCATGATATTTCTTTAACCCCCTTTTGTATATATAACAGGGGATTTAGCCGTTGTTATATATACCCTTACACCAATATTAGTGGTATGGGACGCTAATATATGTGTATTGCCCCCATCATATTTATTTCTGTACATATATTTACCTTTAGGATGCTAGAAACTTACTTGAGATTGGACTTGGGATACTAGGTGATTCATTGGGATTGGACATTGGATATACCTATGTGATTGGTGATTTGTACATTCGGGATATAGGATATTACTCGATATTGTACATTGAGGGGATGTGAGACTCATATGATGTGAGTGCCCAATGTGGGGGCCGGTTTGAGGATTTCGGATTGGAGTATCTTGATGGATTGTGATCCTACCACGACGTCAGGTTTCCGTGGGAAATGACATATTCCACCCTATACCTCACCCTTACCTACCTTATGCACAGATTCATATATTGGTAGTACTAGTAGTGTACCCTTATGATAGTTGCATATTTGCTTTCTCATATCTCTATTGCATAGCTATTGCATACTATTGCCATGTTTCTGTTGCTTCATATATTGATTGTACCTGCTAGTGTACTCTCCTTATTTCAGCATTGCACGACACATTTTTATTGTAATCGCATATCTTAGATTCATGCTGTACGTGCATTCCTGCGATTACCTGCATATGTTTTATACTATTCACGAGTTGGCAACTCACCCCCGTTGTGCCACAGGTGTTTCAGGTTTTTCCCCAGAGTATTCGAGGCAGGCTATTCCTTTATTCAGCTATCCAGCTACCACCTTTTGCTACAGATACCGCATCAGCTCACAGTACCATTTTGCTTAGGTGGGTTAGACGGTTATCTGTATTTCATATTGTACCTTCGTTGTATATTGTACTCTTTCTCCATCTACTATTGTATTATTGACATAGAGACTTGGTGAGGACGTTAGTGTGTATTATTGTGGATTTGATGTCTTTTATATATACAGCTTTCTCTCTACTGTCTTTATTTCTTCGCTACGGCGTCGTATATTTGTATTGTATTCATCTTGGCTGGTTTTCATCAAAAAGGGGTGTTGCTAAAATTTTAAAGAAGGAAAATAAGACTTTTAAAGAATTTGGGTTGCGATTTCAATGGTTTCAAAACTTATATTATCTTTTCCGTATTTTTCATGGTTTAGATTTCTGGGTTTGGCTTTCTTTTACTACGTTGCGTCTTTAGGCGTTGCGTAGTATTAGGGCCGTCACGGGACAAATTTTGGGTCGTGACAAAGTTGGTATCAGAGCGTTAGGTTTTACCTTTCGGAGTGTAGAATGACCTTAGTATGATGGAGTAGGTAGCTTAAGCAGAGTAACGTAGTGTGTGTATGTCTGCAGCATACCCACAGCGCGGTACCTTGCATTAAGTGACCTAAGTACAAATTGCTTGACATTCCTTCCTTGATGATTCATATCTTTGAGATTCGATTTCCTCATTCTTATCGAATCTCATCTTATATCTATTTATAGCCTTACCGCCGACGACTATGGGGACTCAGAGTGATGCAGCGAGGGCCGAGGTCAGAGTTAGCTCGGGTGAGACGAGTACTGACCAGGATGGCACTCTAGTTGCACAGGTGCAGATGGATCAGCCTACGACCTATACTACGGATAGACTGTTGGTAGAGATGCAGGAGTTCCGCCAGATGATGAGTTCGTTAGTTGACGTCGTTCGGGAGCTACGACAGGAGGTTGTCACCCCCGTTACTCAGCTATCCCTTACGATCAGTATGCAGCAGTCCGTCACCTACATCGCACCAGTAGTTGCAGCTCCAGTTGACGAGGCACCTATTCCAGGACAGTGGAGGACTCGTACCAGCGTACCAGCCCAGAGACAGAGGTTCGGTCGTCGAGACAGATTTCGTGGCCACTACGGGAGTAGCAGAGGCTTGGGACGAGGACAGTCGTTCAGCTCTCATCCCCAGGATGGTCAGCAGTCAGCACGTGGATGTTTTCGATGCGGAAGCCTTCAGCACTTCGTCTGGGATTGTTCCTCAGCACGGCGTCAGGATCGTATTCTGAGAGGCCGTGGACGTGGAAGATTTGCTCAGAGGGCTCAGGCTACCAGAGGAGTTCATCCAGCTGCGAGTAGAGGGCAGACACAGGAGTTTGCTTCTACCCATCGGGACGCGCAGACGTCCAATGTGGAGTTTTCAGGTACCTTTGAGTTATATTTTCTCTTGGTGTATTTGTTTGTTTCTTGTTTGTACCGTGGTTGGGTAGATTAGTCGTAGTGGTGTTAACTTCTGTCAGCGATCCTTCGGTTGCGTGACACGTATTCAGTTGTGTGCCAATCGGATAGGAGGTAGAGTTTCGTCCGTCATTTGATCCTTCTAGAGATGTTGGATTTGACGTTCTCCTGGGCACGGACTGGTCAGCTACGTGTTAGGCGTCTGTGGACTACCGTGAGGAAACAGTCAGGTTTGTTTTCCCCGGCAAGTCAGTTCTTGTTGTGCAGGTGGATAGTTGGGCCGCCTCTCACAGCTTGAATTCAGCCTTTTTAGCTAGTTGGCTACTGAGGAGATGTCGTGGATTCTTGACGTTCATTCGTGATACCGGAGCCACCGTGGGATTGTTGGACCGGGTTCTTTTCGTGCGAGAGTTTTCCGACGTTGTTCCAGATGAGCCGGCGAACCTGAGGGAGCTTAAGGATCAGCTGCAGAGTTTTGGTTTGGGGAGTTTTGTGCGTCTGAGTGTTTCGCTTTTGGAAACTCCTATTTCTGTTCGTCGAGGAGAAAGACGGCAGTTTGAGGTTGCGTATCGACGGATCGTCAATCGAACCGGCTTACGGTGCGGATAGGTATCCTTCACCTCGCCGTGGCGATTTCTTCGATCAGCTCCAGAGTGCGAGACATTTTTCTAAGTGTGCTTGGGATCAGGTCATCATTATTGCGGATTCGGGATGATGGCATTCCGAAGACTGCCTTATGCGTGCTATGGGCTTTGTGTGTTTCGGTAAGTCGTTGGATTCCCTGATGCCCTAGCAGCATTCGTAGATATGATGAACCAGATTTCTGCAGGCCGTTCCTCGACCAGTTTCTGTTGTGTTATTTACGACACTCTGGTCTATTTAATGTGTCTTGAGGAACAGGAGTAGCGCTTGAGGATTTGTTATGCGGATACTGGGAGAGTACCAGCAGTTGCTAAATTCTCAGAGTGTTTCTTCAGGCTTGTTGTGTTGACTCCTAGGTCTTGTAGTCACGGGAGACTGTTCCGTATGGTTCCGAGGGAGATTGTGACCGTACGGCTTAAGCCCAGACTTGTGTGCCGGACGGAGATCCGCAGATGGTTGGTCTTAGCAGGTTTTTACCGCCGTTTCGAGTAGGATTGCTAGAGTAATGCTGCACCGTTGACTGAATTGACCAAAAGGAGGTTTCTTTTCTGTGGACTGAGGCATGTGTACGGAGTTTTCAGCTGTTGAAGATTCAGTTAACAACTGCATCAGTCTTTCTTTGCTTTTGGTTCGGGCGACCTTGTTGTTTAACTGTAATGTTTCTTGAGTGGGCTCGAGGGTGTACTGAGGTGACACTATAGAGATATCGCTTTTGCTTTCCCTACATTTGGAGGAAGTACGAGGAGGATATTCCACTCATGATCTGGAGATGGCCGCGGTGGTTTTGCGTTGGAGATTGGAGACACTACTTGCTTGAGAGTCGTGTCAGATTTTCCACGGACCACTAGAACTTAATGTACATCTTCCTGCAGCAGATTTGGATTGTTGTGATGGTCTTTTGCAGATTTACAGTTCTTGTGTGATTGTCGAGTATAGCTTAGTTCGTCTCTACGGAGGGGACAGCTTGCTCATGTCCGCGCCCGACCACTTTCCTTAAATCGTTTTCGCGAGACACTGCCCGTCGAAGCTCGTACATCAGAGATACTTGAGTATATTCGGCTGGGTAATGATTCGGAGACCTTGATTGTGACAATGATGTGCTAAGTTAGGGACACGTTTGTGTACTTGCCATTATCAGGTAGAGACGTGTAATCCTAGAACATGCACATCTGTCAACTCCCTCTATGCATTCAAGTTCCACCAGCTTTGGCGTGACTTGTGGGGTAGTTACGAGTGGACAGGAATGTAAGGAGAAGTCTCAGGTTTCGTTTCAGGTGTCAGTCTTGTTGTGTGCTTGAGTCGAGCATCTGAGGCCGGCTGGAGAGTTGCAATCCTTTACCGTTCCGAAGAAGGAATGGGAGCAGATCTCCATGAATTCCGTTATGGTTTCTACCCAGTTAGTTAGGGTGTGATTCCATTCGGATTCTTGTCATCCGGTTATACTCAGTTTACTCAGTTGTTTTGTTAAGTATGTGTGTTTGTTTGTTTGTTGGCAGCAGTTGGGGATCGTCACTCGCCATCGTTAGGGTTCTCCTTCGATAGCTGTTATCAGGAGATACTCCAATTGGCCACCCTTAGGCTGAGGGGTTAGGTCGTGTCGATCGCCAGCCTGTTGTTTTCTGACTCTGCGAAGGTAGGATTTTGGACCCCAGCTATGTCTAGAGAATTCGGAGTTAGTCCAGTTGTGTTCAGGTCAGGATGAAAACTGTCCATTGCAAATAGATGTCTTATGCGACTGTGCTGGTCGCAGGCTTGAGTGCGCAGTGGCACATCATGTATTCCTACGGACCTTCCGATGAATGACGTGTTGGATTTTGGGAAGCTTATCCCAGGATTTAGGTCCTTCTGAGATCCTATAAGCAAGTTAGTTTCGTTGCCTTCAATTTGGCACTTCCGCCCAGATTTCTGGATTTTCACCCCGTATTCCTTGTGAAGATACTTTACATTTACCTTCATGACCTTTCTTACATGTTTTGGCACCAGACCATTTAGCTTGACGCGATCTTTCGTTCACCCGCAGCCATGTGTATTAATGGCTCGACAGGTGGGGAAACGTCGGTCAAAGGTCTTGCCATCTGTGAAGGGTTTTCTCGGGCGTAGCCGTGTAGTGAGATAGTCACTTGGGAGGCTGCGAGCGAGATTTGAGGATTTTAACCTTCTTTTTGAAGGTACAGGTAACAGTATAAGTTTTAAATTCGGGGACGAATTTCTTTTAAGGGGGGGAGATTGTAACACCTTAGAATGTGTTTTGTAGCTAATTATATTTTAATATATAGTTTTTAATAAAAAGTTTACCAAATTGGTTTTTAAATATTTTATCCTATTTAATGTGTATTTTATTATATTTTTGTTAGGCACACACACACTTGTGCATGTAAACTAGGATGTAATTGTAGTTCAACCATTGCTTAATTAGTGTTAAGATTGTATTAGGTGTTTTGGGTTTAATAGTGTTATGGTTGGTTTTAATTAAAATGATTTTGGAAAATGAATTTAAATGGGATTCTAGTATGGTTGATTGGTTGACCTTGGGAGAGAGAGAGAGAGAGAGAGAGAGAGCATGGGCATTATGGCTTTGCCCATGCCTCATTTAATGAGAAAGAGAAAGAGAAGGGGGGGTCTTGGTTGCTCACTCCCATTCTCCTCTCATTTTCCCTCTCTCATTCTCTCACTCACTCACTCTCACACACACACACTCACTAGAGAGAGAGAGAGAGAGCAGCAGCAGCAACAGAGTGAGAGAGAGAGAGAGCAGCAGCAGCAACAGAGAGAGAGAGAGAGAGGCAGCAGCAGCAGCTGGGGGCAGCAGCAACATCATCATCATTATCATCATCATCATCATCACAACAACAACAACAACAACAACAACAACCACAACAGCAACAATAGCAGCAACAGCAGCAACAGCAACAGGGACCCCAGTTCTCGCAGGAGCTCTTCTCCACACCTTCACCTGCCTTCTAGGGTTCAGTAGGTATATTTCCTTAACCCCATTGCATGGTTTGCTTAGTTGTGCATCGATTGATTCGATTAGTGCTAAATTAGCTAATTTGTGCTAAATTATGGTGTTTAAGTGGAATTGTGGTTGATTGTTGATTGTGTTAGTTACTTTAGCTTAATTAAGTGCTATTAAGGCCACTTCAACTGAGAAATTCCCAGATTTCACTAAAATACCATAGATTTCTTAAATTGTGCAAATTTGTGACTTTTGAAGTGATATTGCGATATCTGGAACCTGCTGTGATCCTAGATGGGTACTGGAAAATTAAGCAGTGTGGTATTGTTGTACTAGAGACCCTGGAGCACCACCTGAGAGACGGCACCCAGGCCACCGGCCATGGCCGGCGAGGGATTAAGGAGGGGCCGGCGACGCCGGCCATCCTGATGAGTTGGGTTTGGGTTTTTGGTCTGTAGGTTTATGCTATGGTTAGGGTTCCTCTGGTCTTGTTTAATTGTTTAGTTTTCACAGTAGGCAAAATCTGGGATCATATGTCGTTTTTGGTGTCCGTTATGGTTGCGCGATACGCGCGATACGTGAGTGAGTTCTGTGATCCAGCGTATCGCGGCGTGTCGCGATGGTTTTAGACGCGTACACACACGATTCAGCGTATTGTGCACACGCGCGCTTAGTTCGCGACGCGAGTTTCTCGTTTCGATACGATATCGCGTTTCGCGAGATATTTGGCTTATATGTGATTTCCTTATCTTATTTGCAGGGTTGCAGACAGGGACTACAGACACCACTACAGAGGGAGCAGACGGTAGGATTCACCCAGCGTGGAGTGTAGGTGAGTAGATATAACATCTACAGGGGAATCGCCCGCATGGCGTTATGCGTCTGGGCTAGGATTCAATTACCTGTCGCACATTCTACGTCATTGTAGAATTGCGCCTTACTGCATTTCTTGATATAGTTATATACTGTGACTAGCAGCCGTAGGACACTGCACACATTATTGACGGTTCATGTTGCACGAGCACGGATTGCATGCTACACACACACCGTCAATAATTGCCATGTCACACACTACCCCTTATAGCTACCATTGCTTGCCACACTTGACATCTAGCTTATCGGTATACCTATAGTGTATCATACCTTTAGTGATAGGTATATTTTCACTTGCGATACAGCTACAGGTATACCTCCTACATATTTTACCTATACCGGGAGGGATTTCCTACATATGTTACTTATACCCAGGGGGGTATACGACATCAGTTCCTATAGGTAGATACCTATACTTTGCTACACCTGTATGTTAGATACATATTCAGTTGTTGTCGCATATTCACATTTACTGATGTTACTTAGCTGTACCTTATCATGATTTCACATACATCTGGTTCAGCTATATACTTGTGCTTACCTGCTCGCATTCAGATATATCGCATACATTATTCCTGGATTGCGCATTGTTTATCTGGATTTTACATGATGTTTTCGGGATTTGGGAACCGCGGGAGTTCATGAAATTATGCATACATGTAACAACCCGATTTCCTTGATATGATATTTCGAGCGTCCCCCATGAGTTTTATCGGTGCTGATTTTATGCTCCATACGATGTGTGGTTGCCGTATGAGAGTACATGGTGGGGCCCGGTATAGTTCCCCTCGGCAAGAAGATCGATGGGTTTGCCGATTGAGCCTGGAGGTGGGCGAGTACCTACCGGTGATTGATATGACCTGGCAGTTGTCCGGAGGCTACTGGCCAGAGTAGAGAGGTGGATATGGGATGACCTGTACTGTCGGGGCCGAGGGCCGACACTGCAGACGGACCCCGTGGGCTGATCCAGACTGATGGAGCCCCATATACGAGGATTTCTGTGTCGATGCTTGGCACACGGTTTCATGATATTTCTTTAACCCCCTTTTGTATATATAACAGGGGATTTAGTCGTTGTTATATATACCCTTACACCAATATTAGTGGTATGGGACGCTAATATATGTGTATTGCCCCCATCATATTTATTTCTGTACATATATTTACCTTTAGGATGCTAGAAACTTACTTGAGATTGGACTTGGGATACTAGGTGATTCATTGGGATTGGACATTGGATATACCTATGTGATTGGTGATTTGTACATTCGGGATATAGGAGATTACTCGATATTGTTCATTGAGGGGATGTGAGACTCATATGATGTGAGTGCCCAATGTGGGGGCCGGTTTGAGGATTTGGGATTGGAGTATCTTGATGGATTGTGATCCTACCACGACGTCAGGTTTCCGTGGGAAATGACATATTCCACCCTATACCTCACCCTTACCTACCTTATGCACAGATTCATATATTGGTAGTACTAGTAGTGTACCCTTATGATAGTTGCATATTTGCTTTCTCATATCTCTATTGCATAGCTATTGCATACTATTGCCATGTTTCTATTGCTTCATATATTGATTGTACCTGCTAGTATACTCTCCTTATTTCAGCATTGCACGACACATTTTTATTGTAATCGCATATCTTAGATTTATGCTGTACGTGCATTCCTGCGATTACCTGCATATGTTTTATACTATTCATGAGTTGGCAACTCACCCCCGTTGTGCCACAGGTGTTTCAGGTTTTTCCCCAGAGTAGTCGAGGCAGGCTATTCCTTTATTCAGCTATCCAGCTACCACCTTTTGCTACAGATACTGCATCAGCTCACAGTACCATTTTGCTTAGGTGGGTTAGACGGTTATCTGTATTTCATATTGTACCTTCGTTGTATATTGTACTCTTTCTCCATCTACTATTGTATTATTGACATAGAGACTTGGTGAGGACGTTAGTGTGTATTATTGTGGATTTGATGTCTTTTATATATACAGCTTTCTCTCTACTGTCTTTATTTCTTCGCTACGGTGTCGTATATTTGTATTGTATTCATCTTGGCTGGTTTTCATCAAAAAGGGGTGTTGCTAAAATTTTAAAGAAGGAAAATAAGACTTTTAAAGAATTTGGGTTGCGATTTCAATGGTTTCAAAACTTATATTATCTTTTCCGTATTTTTCATGGTTTAGATTTCTGGGTTTGGCTTTCTTTTACTACGTTGCGTCTTTAGGCGTTGCGTAGTATTAGGGCCGTCACGGGCCAAAATTTGGGTCGTGACATGCCAAAATCAAATTTTTGTGTCCCTAACAACTCTATGCAAGATCGTTAACTAGAGGTAAGGCGAAACTACAAGCAAGCAAACTACTTTGCTACTAAGTGAAAGGGAATACAACCTTTGTAGATCCGGTACTTCACTTCTAAAGCACCGTGTTGACGTGCCTTCGCTGCGATCATCGGGATCCCGAACCCTAGCATTGGTTTCATCGGAGAAAAGAGCGGGCTAGGTCGTTGACTTCGAGGCCGAAGATGATCTACGTCGAGGAGACTCAAACTCAAGCTATTCCTTCACTTGGTCATGAACTTTGTGAAGAGAACACCCTATACAACATGGCAAGTGGTAGAGGATGAAGAAATAGGAAGTGGGTTCACTTTGGATTTGGATTTCTCACACTTTTTCTCATGGCACCATTAGAGGTAGCAAGCTTTCTTCTTCTTGAAGAAGAAGAAGAAGAAAGAATAATCATAAGAATAAATAATGAAACTTATCCTTTTAATTATGGCACCATGGTTGAGTTAAGCCCTCATGCTTAACTCATGTAGAGAATTGACCAAGTCATTAGGTTAAGGGTTAGGTTAAAGAATTATCAAGAGAAATGACAAAAGAGTGGACTTTGTCAAAGTTTCTCCAAGCTTCTTCAAGCTTGACAACTTTGACTAAGTTCAACCCATTTGTTAAATCTCTTGATAAAACAATACCCTAATCTTAAACAAAATCTTGATACAAGTCTCATACACACAACTTGTATGTATCATCAAGCATGATACAAACATGTACACTTGCATATATCACATATAAACAATGTGCACAATCTAGTGAGAAAATGAATCTTAAGTGAACCAATACTAGTTAATGTAAAGTAATATATCAAATATATAATTATACATTAAATCATTAAATCAACACTTGATTTAACGATCCGGTCATATTGCATATAACCGATTAATATCTAGTGTATCAATGTATCGAATCAACACTTGATTTGGTATCCCGGCTATATCTCATATATCCGTCCAATGATACAAATCGCGAGAATAGAATACAGTATCACATACTGGTATTATTCTCGGTCCCGCACATATCTCATATGCGCTCCTATTTCGTTTCGCTTGAGCCAGGAAACCCCTGTGTAGGACTCTAAAGACTCGTCAATACGCCGGCAGTAGGTGATGATCATATCAAACACCCACAAGCCGCAAGCGGTCTGCTAAATGTAACGGCCACCCGGGTATTGAGCGATCAGAAGATCAACGAGCAAGCCTGCTCACACTCCTGTGAATCCAACCAGTAACACTTACCGCACAGTCCGGTCTGTTCGTCTCATATGTCGCATAACTCGCTTAGGGGTGGTAAGCGTCAGACCCCAGTAGCTTAATAAGTCATGCCGATGTAAGGTCTATAACAAGCACGAAACTACTGATAACACTTACCAGTAAATCAGTGCAACCCTGGCCAAGGATTTCCAGTTATGGCCAGTCGAGCATAGCGCAACATCAACCCCCAATACCGGGAGAGACGAATCCCCTCCTATCGCTCATTGCCTCCATATGAATCGGGACTGTACCCAAAAACCACCTGTTTACACAACTCAGTAGAGCCATGGTAGGGTGGAAATCAAAGCACAGTGGGAGACACACAAGACTCTATGACGATCTCGGGTCAACAGACTAAGCTGTACCAGTGTCACCAGACAACTGCCATCTGACGTGAGGTATAATACCACCTGGGAGTTCTCGGCGAGTCCGTTCAGTATACCCACTCTCCACTGAGCACCCGCATACCGTCTCTGATGTCAAACACCAATGGATATGGGATCATCCATCGCCCATCACATGGATCGAGAAGATATACGCTAGTCTACTCTGGAATATCGAAGCCCCGTCTTGATATTCCCACGACTAGGAACATTGAAGGATGTACTCATTGACTACCCAGGCCCCACTAGTATGATATGCATCATAGTCCTGGAAGTCGAGCACACATCCTAAGGGCTTTATCAACATGTAATAGAGAGACTGCAAGTATTAATGTTAAGATAAAGAGCAACCAGATAGCGTACTATCATGTCGAGCAAGAAAGTCCTACGTATATATGTCCCAGCATCCACTACAATATACATCTCATGTACAGTAATGGCCTCTAGGGCATACACATAACTAACAATCTCCCACTTGCACTAGGGCCATCTGTAGCAGTGGTTGCAGTATCACATACTCAACCATCCCATAAAAGTCTCTCTCTGGGAAAAGGCCTTTGTGAGTGGATCCTCCGTGTTGTCCTCTGAGTCTACTCTCCAAACCTCGATCTCCCTGGAAATCAACTATCTCGTTGATCAGGTGATGCTGCCTCAGAATATGTCTGGGTCACTGACGGGATCGGGGTTCCTGGGCCAAAGCCTCAATTCCATTGTCACACAATAGTAGGAACCGAGTTCATCTCATGAACTAATATACACCCAAACTGCCTCTTTGGTAGTATCTTTGATAGTGATGTCACCAGCCTTTATCGTCTAGTTTGCCACGGTATCATCCTTGGAACTCTTCCAACATACCGTCCCTCCACTGAGGGTAAAGACAATGCCTGCGACTGACATTCAGTCGTCCTTATCATCCTGGAACCTTTCCAGTGATTCTCCCCAGGATCAACTGATACCATCTCACTACAACTAGTGAGAATCCTAACATCCATTTAGATCTATCTCGTAGATCCAAAACCCATGATTTAGGAGGTATCATTTTGATCCTATATGGAGAATCCATGTGATAAGAGGAGATTGATCGAGCGTAGCATAGGAAACTCTTTTCCTATCAAGAGTATGTTGTCCACGTACAATACGAGGATGACCACCTTACTCTCTACTACCTTTTTGTATATACAAGGTTCATCTACCATTTTGATGAAGTCAAACTCTTTGACTACCACATCAAAACAGACGTTCCATCTCCGCGATCCTTATTTTAATCTATAAAGCAACTTGCACACGTTTCCGCTGCTCCCACTGTTTACGAAGCCCTCTGGCTGTATTCTTATAGACCTTCTCTTCTAAATCAATATTTAGAAAAATAGTTATGACACCCAAACACCAGATATCGTAGTCATGGTATGTAGCAATAGCAAGTAGGATCTGGATGGACTTAAGCATAGCCAATGGAAAAGGTTTCATCATTATCCACGCCTGGTCGATGACGAAAGCCTTTAACAAGTCTAGCTTTGAAAGTCCCAACTTTTCCATCTACACCAAGTAATCTTCTCAAGATATACTTGCTCCTGATGGGGATTTAACCCTTCAGATACAGCATCCAAAGTCCATACTTTGTTGGTGTACATGGATTCCATCTCAGATCGCTAAGCATCCAGCCATTCTTACAGAGTCCCCACTCTTGATGGCCTGCTCGAAACTAGTTGGGTCATCATCTCATGATGCATTCCTCGCTCCCACTGTCATCGAGAAACCAAAGTATCTCTCAGGAGGATGTGGAACCCTGCTAGATCGGCGGAGAGGCTGAGGTTTGTCGGAGACTATTGAATCCTTTGGTTCTATCAAATCATCAGATGTAGTTTGTATAGCTGGAAATCTTTCCAGTTCTACAGAACTGACCTTGCCTCGATTTTGTCCGGATTTTTCTTTTGACATAGGCCGGATAACCCCAAATCTTAACTTGCTTAAGAGATGGGTTCTTCCCACACCATATCTTATATGAAGTGGTAGGCACTGATTTGATTCGAACCCAATTCAATAGGTATGCAGCTTCTCAAGTGCATAACCCCCAAAAGGAAATAGGTAACTCAGCAGTACTCATCATAGAGCGCATCATATCATATAGGGTGTGATTGCTCCGACCCGATACACCGTTGTGTTGTGGTGTATTCAGTGGAGTAACACCGAGAGAGAATCTCATTCTCCTTTAGAATAGTCCAAGAATTCCATGCACAAGTATTCTCCTCCCTGATCTCATCATAGGACATAATACTTATACCTGTATTGGTTCTCTACTTCTGACTTATATTCTTTGAATTTCTCAAAAGCTTCAGACATGTGTTTCAACAGAAACATGTGTCCGAATCTTTAGAGATCATCAGTGAATGTAAGGAAGTACAAAGAACTAGTCCTGGCATATGTAGACTGGGGACCTTTATCATTATGTATCAGTCCCAAGAGTTCACTGACTCTTTCTCTGTTTCCAGTAAACGAAGCTATGGTCATCTTATCTTTGTGACATGACTGACAAGTTTCATAAGATATAAATTTAAACTGATTTAAATATGCATCTAAATGTAACTTAGCTAGTCGGTTCGCATTGATATGACCTAGTCTACAATACCTCAAGAAGGAATCGTTCATTTCTGAACTCTTCCTCTTGTGTGTGTTCTGTACGTTAAGAACTGTGATCTGATTTAGAATGTATATGCTTTTAGATAACGTGCCTGAACCGATCAACTCTTGATATAGGATATGTGCAAAACATTATCCAACAATACAAAATTATATCCTTCTTTAGTAAATAAAGTGATTGATATGATATTGTATATCTGGTTCGGTATCTAATAACATTCATTCAGAATCAATGTATTTTGGTAATACAGGGTGATAGTGACCAAAAGACTTGGCTGCAACACTTGGACCGTTTTCTGTCTCATGAAACTTATCACCCGTTCTCAGTTCTCTACCTTTCTGTAGCCGTATGTAACAGATTACATATCTGGGATCCTGATCCGGTATCAAATACCCAGGACGTAGAGGATAGAGAGAAACAGTTCTTTGTAATGAACACACCCGAAGAAGATGCATCATCATGCACTTTCTTCGTTTGGGCGGCATGGGAATCCTGGTATTCCCCAAATTCTTGCTCGGTCTTATAACAATTATAAGTTGGAGCGGGACCAACGTTCCCCAGCTCAGTATAACAAGCGGGTTCGGTCAATACATCCATAGTATTATCTTGATTAAGGCGTGACATGATCGCTACCTGGAGAGAGAGAGAAGAAAACACTCTGCGTGCGCTCTTTCAAGATTAGATTGGTTATTTATTTTATCTAATCAGGATGGCTCCTACTGTTTTTATCAAATCTTCCTTCAAACCCTAAAAAGAAAGGCTAGCCGGGATTAATTACACTGTACAAGTTCGCCAATCTTTCAGCCAGGCCAGTGCCGGTACTTTGAGGGAGGTTCCCCGTGCTTTCGTACGGACCTAATTAAAGTAAACCTCGTTTTCCCAAGGGCGTAACCCCGTTGACACCTTTCTAGACACCTACTTGATCGGCTAATTGTAAAGTGCAAAACACTCCCAGGAGTAACAATTACTCACAGTGGGTATCGGGATCCAACTATCATATAGAAGGTATGCAATCTCATTGCAAATTTCAACACTTGAAACTCCCGATAAAGGTTTTTACCCCTAGCACTTATGACCTTAACTATGGTCAACAAATCATAAGCACTAGTCAAGTTCTACCCGTCATTTCATGATTTATTAGACCCACCCACATGACCCTTAACTAAGGTCAACAAAGTCACGCGACTGTCCTAACTAATCGCATCATATGCAGTGTAAGAAGACATCACTTAGCTACCGTACACTGTGCCTTGACTATGGTCAACAAACAAAGCACGAATACTAAGTACTCTACTTCCTAAAATGACGGAGGGTTGCGGATGGTTTTAAGAAAACCTTTAACGCTTTGAACTTGATCTCGCTGCAGAATCAAATGGTTTGTAACATCAGAATAGGTTTGTTTAACTTGCATTGATCCGAATCAACGCAGTCCCATCAATTGATCACACCAATAAAGAACGAAAATAATGATGTACGTATATGCCATCCGCATTCGCCACTGGGTTCCGTCAATACCTGTTAGGTTACTTAACTAACGACAGAGCGGGGACTGGACTAGCGCGGATGCAAAACATATACAACATCTACTAGTATATATATCAATATATAATATTTTCGCTCAAGGCGTGATAAAATGCAACATCACAGAAATGTAATAAGCATCACAGAACAATACAGATATCTGGGATCCCCGGGTTTCACAGAGCCGCTGCTGAAACCCGACGTTCCCCTGGTCGTGTGGATAGCCTGAGCAATGAAATCCTAGACCCCTACGGGTGCGGCAAGTTACCCGCCAAAACCTGAAGCGAGGCAGCCCCCTTCAGCAACGTGAATGGACCACCCAGTACTTCACGGAATCCGGTAACTTGGGCACCCTTCCTGGGTTAACCTGTACCCCTATGAGTGCGGCGAATAGCCCGCCAATTCTAGAGTGATGCCCCTTCCGTCTCAATGCCATGAGATGCGGGCCTGTTGCCCTCTAGAACCTGGCTATACGTGCACCCCACCTTAGGGTAATCCTAGTACAGAAAGTAAAATATACATACAATGGGTACATCGACCTCGACCCGGTCGTGCCCCAAAAGAATAATATACAAACAGGCAGTGACGGCAGTCCACATGTCGGACGCTCGACCCGCAATATCAAATGTACATAATACAACCAAAACTGTACTAGCATTGCACCCAGGCTATCCCCCACGACCAATCCGCAACATCACAGCACAACACAGAACATCAACGTGAATGTCACGTTCGCAAATCCGTCTAACCGGGCTATAGCAGTTAGACAGGATTTACCGATCAAGTGACATTCACGGTCGCAGATATAATGTAAATACTGTGAACTAATGTGTTTAAAATTTTTGATCGATCAAATTTATCGAAGTGGGCCCCAAGCACTTCTGTAGCACTCACAGAAAATTTGGGCCGAAAAAGAATGTTCCAAAACCCCTATTTTCAACACAGAGACACTCTGTAGAAATTTGATACACTGAACAGTAAAGGCTGCGGCGGAACCGCGGCCCAAGCATGGGTTTGGCCGCGGTTTCGCGGTCGTATAGTGTGTTCACGTGATCAAATTTCTACAGAAGTCTTAGAATTCCCTGTACATAATTCTTCAACAACCTGAAAAAATTTTGGAGCCAAACAAAATTCGACAGAAACTGATGCACATGAAAACGCGGTTTTTGGAATTTTGTTCGATCGGAAATGTAAACACATTAGACCAAGCTAGACTAGGTTAATGACGTGGCTCTGATACCAATGTAAGTGCACGGCGGCGCCACGACTTTCAATCCGACGCTGGAATGCGGAAACGAAACTTTTTACAAACTTGTAAACCGGCACCACCGCGCACAAAAATCCCGGATCAGGCCATTAATCTAGTCCTAGCTAACAAGAGAAGGGTTAGAGAGATATACCGAGCGATCCGTGTCCTTCGGTCTTCTCGTCGTCGTCCCGATCTCCCCGCGGAATCTCCGGTCTCCACCAAGTCGCCGGAAGGGCACCACGTCGCCGGCTTCTTTTACGGGCTCCCACCTCTGGACCGAGGCAACTCGTGCACGAAGTTGGCGAGCCGACGTGCCCAAGATTTGCTGTAGAATACGTATAGTCTCATTTTGGGGTTTGAGGAAGTTGCCTTTGTTGGAGGAAATGAACGAAGCCTTTTTGGAGATGGAGTCATGGGATTTTTGTGAAGCCAAAAGACCAAAAATCCCACACCAAAAATTGGGGCAGCCCCCCCCCTCTATGTGGCCGGCCATCCCATGGTTAATGGAGTGAGAATCAGGGAGACAAACAATAATGCAAGGGATAGGAATGATATGTGATCATGAGAAGAAAAAACGATCACAAGCCAAAGTCCACACTGAACAACCATCTCACACATCAAGTCAAAAAGTCAAGCAATCATGAAGCACAATCATGAAGCAAGAAGTCAAGGAAGTAAGAACCATCATGATCCAACAATTTGCAAAGACAACCCTCCAAAATGCTTATTTGCACAAATGCAAATAAGCCCTCCTCCACCAATCTTCAGCCAAAGAAAGATACAAAGAAATATGGCCAAAACGGAAAACAAACTGGCAACTCCAAAAAATGATCCCGTAATAAATTACAGGAAAACCCCGCTACTGTATATACATACCCGCATTTGTACTCCGACCGAAATACAAATGCAATGAGACAAAATCTACACTGTACAATACTAGGATCCGGCTTAAACCAAAGCCTGCTAGTATTAACCGTCCGATCCTGATCCGTGCAATGCCGCACGTATCTGATCGAACCCTGCCATATCTCCATACGGCCTCTACAGCGTTTCGCCCGAAACTTAAGAAAAGGGTCTGTGGGGGACTTTAAAGACTCGTCAATACTATGGCTGTGGATTTAACCACTAGCACGTCAGAGGTATTAGCCATGCATGACGGGCTACCAGCTATTGATCAAAAGGGACGTCGATGAGCGAACTCATCCTGACACCCTACTGAGTCTGTCAGTGACAATATCTGTACAGTCCGGTCCGTTCGTCTATGAGCATCGCATAGCGGGCCTAGGGGGTTGGTAAAAATCAGACCCCCAAAAGCGGTAAAAGTCGTGTCGGAGTGTAGCCCAGAACACCCTGAGATACTACTGGAATACCTACCAGTAAATCTCCTGCCTCCGCCGAGGGCTTCGTGTAATGGCTCTCCTAGACACAGCGCGACCTCACCCCCAATACCGGGAGAGACGAACCCCTGAAGATCCGCTCACTGCCTCCATGTGGCTCGGGACTGTACCCAACTAAAACCTGTTTGCACGTCTCCTTTGAGCGTGGTAGGGTAGTAATCAATGTACAGTGGGAACTCACACGAGACAAATGACGATCCTCAGGTCGATGAACTAACCTGTACACATGTCACCAGGGAACTGCTATCTGACGTCAGGTATAAGACCAACTAGCATGTTCCCGGCGAGTCCTGTCCGGTGTACTCATAACCCAATGAGCACCTGTATACATCTTAGGTGAACCAACTGACACCAGTGGCTTGTGAGACCGGCCATCGCCCCTCGTCGGGGTCTCGACTGTATACACTAGTCTACTCTGGAGTATCGATGCCCTGTCTCGAAACTCCCACGACTAGGGACCTTTTATGGATGTGCTTATAGACTACCAGCTCCAACGTATATGATCGCCCTCATACCGCTGGCAATCAAGCAAGAATCCTAGGGGCTCTATCAACGTGCAATAGTGACCTGTAAGGTCACCTAAAGCAGTACACGATGATAAAGGTAAACCAGATAGCATACTATCATCTTGAGTAAGACTGTCCTACCGGGATAAGTCCCCCTCTCAATCATTGCAATCACGTGCCTGTGATCCAATAATTGACTCTGAGGGCACTATCTCCAACAATCTCCCACTAGCACTCAGGGCTAATTATTGCGATGTCGCATACTCACAGCCCGTGTGATACCGAACACCCAACTCCTCTACTAGTCAGTCTCACAAAGCTCGTTTGCGAAACTATTGCGTTTGTGGAATAGCCTTAGCAAGTAGATCCGCTTTGATGTTTCTTTCTATGTCTTTCTATATCTCAAGTTCGCGGAGAAAGCCATCCCCCGAAATGAGCAATACCTGTCTTAGAATGTGTCTGGATGTCTGATGGGACCTTGCACATAAATGAACTCCAAATCCAAACTTCTTAGACTGTATCGTCAACTGAACTTAATCAGTATCCTGCGTCATGCCTCCCTCAGTATCCCCTTGGATCACCTGTCCAAAATACTGCCCCTCGTTAGAAGGAAAACTATAACTCTGACAACCTTCCTATCGTCCAGGTCACCTTGGAAGCCTGGAATGATAACTGTCTCCCGAACGAGGCTGTCGTTATCATATCCCTAGAACATCCACTTATGTTCTAAAACTGCTTCCGATCGTTTCTCTAGGATTGGATCAATATCAACTTATTGCATCCACTGCAAAAACAACATCTGGTGTGGTACTTGACATCTCATGATTGACTCAATTGCCTAAGCAAGTGATCTGCCAATCATGCACATCCCTCTCCCCTTTAGTCTGTAAGACACCTTTAGAGAGGGTGACTCCATCACTTGCAGGTACACCACCATGCCTGGAGTCGTCCACTCTAAATACTCTTAGAATGTTGTCAAAGTACCCATATTGGGAAACCACCCAAATCTAGATCTAAAACCATAGATCTAGTAACCAGAATGTCTGATATAATGTCCAAGTCCTATGTGGATAAACCATTGTGTGACGACCAAAGTATAACCGATCGTAGTAAAGGAATGTCACTTCCTACTCTGTGTATGTCATCCAAATACCAGGACATCACACACTACTACCTTCTTAACATATCCATCCCCTATTCTGATGAAGTCAAACCTATGACTGTCACATCAGAAATAGATGATCTATCTCCGCTATATTTGCTTTAGTCTATAAATAGACATAAGCCACTTGTCCACCAATGCTTCCGCTGCTCCCACTGACTACGACAACCCTCTGGCAGAGTCATATACACATACACTTCTAAAGTTAGTTTAGAACGACGCTATACTCATCCTCCTTCCGGGTCTCGCAGCCTGGAACAACAGCAATGACCAGTATGGGTAAACAAGAACCTCCCTGTCACCGTCCTTGAGGCTACCGGAGTACCCCTCAGGTGCCTGAGGTTACCTACCGTATCTGCGGAGTGGCCAATGGAATGTCAAGCCAGATTGAATCTTTAGGTTCTTATAAAATCTTCAGTAATCGTTTGCGGTTCTGGAATCACTTCCAGTTCTACCATACTCCCACTACTGTTTTCTGAAAAAAAATCCATTTTTATGAAAACTGTGGCGAGTCTAGAACAATATCTCTATTGATCTTCCAGATGGTAGAATGTCAACCCCCGTCATAGCCTGGGTCAACCCACAAACAGCCATTACAGAAACGTGCCTTGGGTTATCCAGAGTCTGGTTTTAAGCATAAGCCGGACAACTCCCCGTACCTTAACATCGTTAAGATATGAACTGTTCTATATCCAATATAGAACCAAAGGCACTGATTTAATTGAACCAGATTCAAATCATGCAACTGTCTCCAGTGCATGTCAACTAAATGGAAAGAGGCCGATCAGCGTTACTCAACTTAGGAATGCTTCCAATTATGAGTAACCTGAAAGAGAGGCAAGTTATCTTAATCATTACTATCAACTGAATACCATACACAAGTATCTACATCTTCGATCACCTTGAAGAATCCCGATACTTGCAATACCTGGTTCTCTACTTTATTCATATACCAATAACTTCTCAAAATTCGGACCCTGGGTTTCCTCGAAACACCTGTCTAAAAACTAGAGAAGTCATAAGTAAACTGAATATAGTACGAGGACCATCCCCTCTGTCCTAATGGACACTGGACAACATACAATACTCTGTATAAGTCCCTTGAGTCTAATAACTCACTCCTTGTGTGTCGCAGGTTGAAAACTGTACTTATGGTTAAGAAGAATTACACCGCTGTTTAATACTCCTTACCTAACCATCCACTGATATAGGTAAATGTCACGGACATAATTTCAAAAAGGTATATCTCACTCTATAAAAATAGACGTACAGATATATCAATTTGAAATTGGTGCATAACAACGGATATTCAAAACCAAATATTTATCGTCCGGCAAACCGCCCAGGTGATTTCCTCAAATATCACCGATTACAACCCTGGTGTAAGTATCTAATCCCGATATAATGAGGATGATCACCTAATTCCCAAAAACTTACTCCCACTCATCATCTGTAAAACCATACAGATGTGAGAATCTTACCTGGTAAATACATACCCTGGAGTAAGTATCTAATCGGGAAATCAGTTTTCCTTTAACAGTACACAGTGAAACTGAAACATTGAAATGTTTCGATGGGGTATCCCGGTATTCCTAGTAATGCCTCTTCCATTATCCAGATTCACAACTGTAATCATGTAATTCTTTGCCACCTTTCCAAATCCCTTTATATGTCTTTAGTCGTTACCTTCTGTACACCCCTTTAGGCCAAATGGTTTTCTTCCTTCCTTACCGTTCGGCACCAGCCTATGGTTTGGAAGAAGACTATCCAATAAGCATAATGGGTGTACTGTCCTAATCCTGGGAGCACTCACAATGCGAGAGAAGGTGAGGATAAAAGAAAACCGAATAAACTTTATTCCTATTTCTCCTGAACCAGAATCTATCCCCGAACTGGAACAAGTTCCTTTCGAGTTCGTATATAACCATACGATGGAGTATCCAATAAACTGTGGATCTTCGTAGTTATATGGAGTGTCCTGAAGAAATACAAAGGTGATTTAGGATTGGCGAAGAAAATACTTGGTCTGGTCGTGAATAGCAGTCGCAATTTACTCTGCCCTCTCACTAATCCCTTGATATGTCTTTACTTAATACCTTCTGTACACCATCAATATGCTAATTGGTTTTCTTCATTCCCCACCGTTCGGCACCAGCATAAGGTTTGGAAGAAGACTATCCAATTTGCGTAATAGGTGTACTATCTCCTAAACCAAGGAGTACTCGCAACCTGAGAGAAGGCAAAAGGTAAAGGCAACTGAATAGTCCTATTCGTTTTCTCCAGAACCGGAAACCATCCTCGAATAAATTCCTTCGAGTTCGTATATAACCATACGATGGTTTTGTCCAATGGAAGTGGACATTCGTAGTAATACGGGGTGTCCTGGAGAAAAGGGTAAAAGTAGGGGTGGCATTGAGGTTTGCAACTCTGACAATCAAAAAGCCAGTGTTTAAGAAGGTTCGGTTAATTTTGGTCACTGAGTCATAGTCTTAGGGTCGGGTCATGGTCGCAGCCAAAGAGAGAGAGAAAAGAAACACTCAGCATGCACTCTAACCTAGATCAGAATGGTTACCAATTTATCTAATCTGGAAACCTCCCACTGTAACCTCAAATTCTCCTCCAAACCTAAAAGAAGAAATAGTCGGGATCACCCGAGGAGTAAACTAACTCATCAGTGGGAATCGGGATCCAACTATCATCGCATGATAACATGATGGAATCCGCTCACGTCATCACACTCCAGAAGGTATGCGCATATCTGGCAAGTTTCAGTTTCTTTAGAAACTCCCGATGTGATTTTTGCCCCATGCTCTTATGACCTTGACGAAGGTCAACAAATCATAAGTCACATGTCAAGTTCTACCCGTCATTGTCCAGGTTAATTTGAACCCACCCGTACAAGCCCTTGACGAAGGTCAACAAGGCTATATGACTGTCCCAAACCAACGCATCTATCTATGCAGCAGAAAGGTAACAAGCAGCTACCATTCACTATGCCTTGATGAAGGTCAACAAACATAGCATGAATACTACGTGCTACCCGTCTGAAATGACGGAGGGCTACGAATGGTTTCTGGCGAAAACCTTTAACGTAATGAACTTGATATCGTTGAAGGAACTTGATAGCTTTATAAAAATATAGTGGCGGAAACCTTTGCTAAAGAGGTCACTCCCGGTGAAGGGATCTCGGCACTTTCCCCGTAGAATGAGGTGCAGGATATTCCAACTGAATACCACGATGCAAAGCAAAAGTAATCGGCTATAGTGAAGTTATTGCCCTGATGCAAACTTCTGTCCAAGGGGTCACTCCCGGTGAAGGGATCTCGGCCCTTGCCTCGTCGACTGAGGAGCAGGATATTCCAACTGAATACAACTGTGCAAAATAAAAGTGAACGTCCTTGCAATAACAGCTTTTTGAAAAGTGTTCCAACAACATCAGAATAGGTTTGTTTAACTTGCATTGATCCGAATCAACGCAGTCTCATCAATTGATCACACCAATAAAGAACGAAAATAATGATGTACGTATATGCCATTCGCATTCGCCACTGGGTCCCGTCATTACCCGTTAGGTTACTTAACTAACGACAGAGCGGGGACTGGACTAGCGCGGATGCAAAACATATACAACATCTACTAGTATATATATCAATATATAATATTTTCGCTCAAGGCGTGATAAAATGCAACATCACAGAAATGTAATAAGCATCACAGAACAATACAGATATCTGGGATCCCTGGGTTTCACAGAGCCGCTGCTGAAACCCGACGTTCCCCTGGTCGTGTGGATAGCCTGTGTAATGAAATCCTAGACCCCTACGGGTGCAGCAAGTTACCCGCCAAAACCTGAAGCGAGGCAGCCCCCTTCAGCAACGTGAATGGACCACCCAGCACTTCACGGAATCCGGTAACTTGGGCACCCCTCCTGGGTCAACCGGTACCCCCTACGAGTGCGACGAATAGCCCGCCAATTCTAGAGTGAAGCCCCCTCCGTCTCAATGCCATGAGATGCGGGACCGTTGCCCTCTAGAACCCGGCTATCCATGCACCCCACCTTGGGGTAATCCTAGTACAGAAAGTGAAATATACGTACAATGGGTACATCGACCTTGACCCGGTCATGCCCCAAAAGAATAATATACAAACAGGCAGTGACGGCAGTCCACATATCGGACGCTCGCCCCGCAATATCAAATGTACATAATACAACCAAAACTGTACTAGCATTGCACCCAGGCTATCCCCTATGACCAATCCGCAACATCACAGCACAACACAGAACATCAACGTGAATGTCACGTTCGCAAATCCGTCTAACCGGGCTATATCAGTTAGACAGGATTTACCGATCGAGTGACATTCACGGTCGCAGATATAATGTAAATACTGTGAACTAAAGTGTATAAAATTCTTGATCGATCAAATTTATCGAAGTGGGCCCCAAGCACTACTGTAGCACTCACAGAAAATTTGGGCCCAAAAAGAATGTTCCAAAACCCCTATTTCCAACACAGAGACACTCTGTTGAAATTTGATACACTGAACAGTAAAGACTGCAGCGGAACCGCGGCCCCAGCATGGGTTTGGCCGCGGTTCCGCGGTCGTATAGTGTGTTCACGTGATCAAATTTCTACAGAAGTCTTAGAATTCCCTGTACATCATTCTTCAACAACCTGAAAAAATTTTGGAGCCAAAAAACATTCGACAGAAACTGATGCACATGAAAACGCGGTTTTTGGAATTTTGTTCGATCGGAAATTTAAACACATTAGACCAAGCTAGACTAGGTTAATGGCGTGGCTCTTATACCAATGTAAGTGCACGACGGCGCCCCGGCCGTCAATCCGACGCCGGAATGCGGAAACGAAACTTTTTACAAACTTATAAACCGGCACCACCGTGCACAAAAATCCCAGATCGGGGCATTAATCTAGTCCTAGCTAACAAGAGAAGGGTTAGAGAGATATACCGAGCGATCCGTGTCCTTCAGTCTTCTCGTCGTCGTCCCGATCTTCCCGCGGAATCTCCGGTATCCACCAAGTCACCGGAAGGGCACCACGTCGCCGGCTTCTTTTACGGGCTCCCACCTCTGGACCGAGGCAAGTCGGGCACGAAGTTGGCGAGCCGACGTGCCCAAGATTTGCTGTAGAATACGTATAGTGCTCTATGTCTCATTTTGGGGTTTGAGGAAGTTGCCTTTGGTGGAGGAAATGAAATAAGCCTTTTTGGAGATGGAGTCATGGGATTTTTGTGAAGCCAAAAGACCAAAAATCCCACACCAAAAATTGGGGCTGCCCCCCCCCTCTATGTAGCCGGCCATCTCATGGTTAAAGGAGTGAGAATCAGGGAGACAAACAATAATGCAAGGGATAGGAATGATATGTGATCATGAGATGAAAAAATGATCACAAGCCAAAGTCCACACTCAACAACCATCTCACAACATCAAGTCAAAAAGTCAACCAATCATGAAGCACAATCATGAAGCAAGAAGTCAAGGAAGTAAGAACCATCGTGATCCAACAATTTGCAAAGACAACTCTCCAAAATACTTATTTGCACAAATGCAAATAAGCCCTCCTCCACCAATCGTCAGCCAATGAAAGATACAAAGAAATATGGCCGAAACGGAAAACAAAATGGCAACTCCAAAAACTTATCCCGTAATAAATTACAGGAAAACCACGCTACTGTATATACATACCCGCATTTGTATTCCGACCGAAATACAAATGCAATGAGACAAAATCTACACTGTACAATACTAGGATCCGGCTTAAACCAAAGCCTGCTAGTATTAACCGTCCGATCCTGATCCGTGCAATGCCGCACGTATCTGATCGAACCCTGCCATATCTCCATACGACCTCTATAGTGTTTCACCCGAAACTTGAGAAAAGGGTCTGTGGGGGACTCTAAAGACTCGTCAATACTATGGCTGTGGATTTAACCAAAAGCACGTCAGAGGTATTAGCCATACGTGACGGGCTACCAGCTATTGACCAAAAGGGACGTCGATGAACGAACTCATCCTGACACCCTACTGAGCCTGTCAGTGACAATATCCATACAGTCCGGTCCGTTCGTCTATGAGCATCGCATGGCGGGCCTAGGGGGGTTGGTAAAAGTCAGACCCCTAAAAGCGGTACAAGTCGTGTCGGAGTGTAGCCCAGAACACCCTGAGATACTACTGGAATACCTACCAGTAAATCTCCTGCCTCCGCCGAGGGCTTCGTGTAATGGCTCTCCTAGACACAGCGCGACCTCACCCCCAATACCGGGAGAGACGAACCCCTGAAGATCCGCTCACTGCCTCCATGTGGCTCGGGACTGTACCCAACTAAAACCTGTTTGCACGTCTCCTTTGAGCGTGGTAGGGTAGTAATCAAAGTACAGTGGGAACTCACAAGAGACAAATGACGATCCTCAGGTCGATGAACTAACCTGTACACATGTCACCAGGGAACTGCTATCTGACGTCAGGTATAAGACCAACTAGCATGTTCCCGGCGAGTCCTGTCCGGTGTACTCATAACCCAATGAGCACCTGTATACATCTTGGGTGAACCAACTGACACCAGTGGCTTGTGAGACCGGCCACCGCCCCTCGTCGGGGTCTCGACTGTATACACTAGTCTACTCTGGAGTATAGATGCCCTGTCTCGAAACTCCCACGACTAGGGACCTTTTAAGGATGTGCTTATAGACTACCAGCTCCAACGTATATGATCGCCCTCATACCGCTGGCAGTCAAGAAAGAATCCTAGGGGCTCTATCAACGTGCAATAGTGACCTGTAAGGTCACCAAAAGCAGTACACGATGATAAAGGTAAACCAGATAGCATACTATCATCTTGAGTAAGACTGTCCTACCGGGATAAGTCCCCCCTCAATCATTGCAATCACGTGCCTGTGATCCAATAATTGACTCTGAGGGCACTATCTCCAACACATCGGGATCCCGAACCCTAGCGTTGGTTTCATCGGAGAAAAGAGCGGGCTAGGTCGTTGACTTCGAGGCCGAAATTATCTACGTCGGGGAGACTCAAACTCAAGCTATTTCTTCACTTGGTTATGAACTTTGTGAAGAGAGCACCCTATACAACATGGCAAGTGGTAGAGGATGAAGAAATAGGAAGTGGGTTCACTTTGGAATTGGATTTCTCACACTTTTTCTCATGGCACCATTAGAGGTAGCAAGCTTTCTTCTTCTTGAAGAAGAAGAAGAAGAAAGAATAATCATAAGAATAAATAGTGAAACTTATCCTTTTAATTATGGCACCATGGTTGAGTTAAGCCCTCATGCTTAACTCATGTAGAGAATTGACTTGGCATTAGGTTAAGGGTTAGGTTAAAGAATTATCAAGAGAAATGACAAAAGAGTGGACTTTGTCAAAGTTTCTCCAAGCTTCTTCAAGCTTGACAACTATGACTAAGTTCAACCCATTTGTTAAATCTCTTGATAAAACAATACCCTAATCTTAAACCTAATCTTGATACAAGTCTCATACACACAACTTGTATGTATCATCAAGCATGATACAAACATGTACACTTGCATATATCACATATAAACAATGTGCACAATCTAGTGAGAAAATCAATCTTAAGTGAACCAATACTAGTTAATGTAAAGTATTATATCAAATATATAATTATACATTAAATCATTAAATCAACACTTGATTTAACGATCCGGTCATATTGCATATAACCGACTAATATCTAGTGTATCAATGTATCGAATCAACACTTGATTCGGTATCCCGGCTATATCTCATATATCCGTCCAATGATACAAATCGCGAGAATAGGATACAGTATCACATACTGGTATTATTCTCGGTCCCGCACATATCTCATATGCGCTCCTATTTCGTTTCGCTTGAGCCAGGAAACCCCTGTGTAGGACTCTAAAGACTCGTCAATACGCCGGCAGTAGGTGATGATCATATCAAACACCCACAAGCGGCAAGCGGTCTGCTAAACGTTACGGCCACCCGGGTATTGAGCGATCAGAAGATCTACGAGCAAGCCTGCTCACACTCCTGTGAATCCAACCAGAAACACTTACCGCACAGTCCGGTCTGTTCGTCTGATATGTCGCATATCTCGTCTAGGGGTGGTAAACGTCAGACCCCAGTAGCTGGATAAGTCATGCCGATGTAAGGTCCATAACAAGCATGAAACTACTGATAACATTTACCAGTAAATCAGTGCAACCCTGGCCAGGGATTTCCAGTTATGGCCAGTCGAGCATAGCGCAACATCAACCCCCAATACCGGGAAAGACGAATCCCCTCCTATCGCTCATTGGCTCCAAATGAATCGGGACTGTACCCAAAAACCACTTGTTTGCACGACTCAGTAGAGCCGTGGTAGGGTGGAAATCAAAGCACAGTGGGAGACACACAAGACTCTATGACGATCTCGGGTCAACAGACTAAGCTGTACCAGTGTCACCAGAGAACTGCCATCTGACGTGAGGTATAATACCATCTAGGAGTTCTCGGCGAGTCCTTTCAGTGTACCCAGTCTCCACTGAGCACCCGCATACCGTCTCTGATGTCAAACACCAATGGATATGGGATCATCCATCGCCCATCACATGGATCGAGAAGATATACGCTAGTCTACTCTGGAATATCGATGCCCCGTCTCGATATTCCCACGACTAGGAACATTGAAGGATGTACTCATTGACTACCCTGGCCCCACTAGTATGATCTGCAACTTAGTCCTGGAAGTCGAGCACACATCCTAAGGGCTTTATCAACATGTAATAGAGAGACTGCAAGTATACATGTTAAGATAAAGAGCAACCAAATAGCGTACTATCATGTAGAGCAAGAAAGTCCTACCTATATATGTCCCAGCATCCACTACAATATACATCTCATGTACAGTAATGGCCTCTAGGGCATACATATAACTAACATATCCATCTAGATCTATCTCTATAAATCTTGATTCCCAAAATGCGGGAGGCATCACCTAGATCTTTCATTGAGAATCTATGTGATAAGAAGAGCTTGACCGAGTGCAGCATAGGAATATCATTTCCTATCAAGAGTATGTCATCCACGTACAATACGAGGAAGACAACCTTACTCTCTGCCACCTTTTTGTATATACAAGGTTCATCTATGTTTTTGAAGAAGTCAAACTCTTTGACTACCACATCAAAACATATGTTCTAACTCCGCGATGCCTGCTTTAACCCATAGATGGATTTAAGCAGCTTGCACACCTTTCCGCTGCTCCCATTGTGTACGAAGCCCTCTGGATGAGTCATGTACACACACTCTTCTAAATCACCATTTAGAAAGGCGGTCTTAACATCCATTTGCCAGATTTCGTAGTCATGGAATGCAGCAATGGAAAGTAGGATCCGAATGGACTTAAGCATAGCCACTGGAGAAAAGGTTTCGTCATAATCCACACATGGTCGTTGGCGAAAACCCTTTGCAACAAGTTTAGCTTTGAAAGTCTCAACTTTTCCATCTACACCAAGTTTCTTCTTAAAGATCCATTTGCTCCCAATGGGTTTTACCCCGTCAGGAGCAACTTCCAAAGTCCATACTTTGTTGGTGTATATGGATTCCATCTCAGATCGCATTGCATCCAGCCATTTCACAGAGTCACCACTCGTGATAGCCTGCTCGAAACTAGCTGGGTCATCATCTTCCATGATGCAATCCTCGCTCCCACCATCGATGAGATCTAGTGGGGTGGAACCCTACTAGATCGGCGGAGCGACTGAGGTTCGTCGGGAATTACTGAATCCTCTGGTTCCAATAAATCATCAGTCGTAGTTTGTGCTGCTGGAACTTCTTCCAGCTCTACCTCTTCGCCACTAATTTCTTTTACAAGAAATTCCTTTTCTAAAAAGGTGGCATGTCGAGAAAAAATCACCTTTTGTTCCTCGCCATGGTAGAAAAGATATCCATGTGAATGTTTAGGATATCCCACAATCTTACAAAGAACTGACCGTGCCTCGAGTTTGTCCGGATTTTGTGTTTTAACATAGGCCAGACAACCCTATATCTTAACACGTTTAAGGCATGGTCTCTTCCCACTCCATATCTCATATGGTATGGTAGGTACAGATTTATATGGAACTTGATTCAATAGGTATGCTGCTGTCTCAAGCGCATGACCCCAAAAGGAAATAGGTAACTCAGCAGTACTCATCATCGAGCGCACCATATCTAATAGGGTGCGATTCCTCCGCTCCGATACACCGTTGTGCTGTGGTGTATAGGGAGGAGTAAGCTGAGAGAGAATCCCATTCTCTTTTAGATAATCCATGAACTCATTGCTCAAGTATTCTCCTCCTCGATCAGATCGAAGGATCTTAATACTTTTACCCGTTTAGTTCTCTGCTTCGTGCTTATATTCCCTGAATTTCTCAAAAGCTTCAGACTTATGTTTCATCAGGAACACATGTCCGTATCTTGAGAGATCGTCAGTGAATGTAATGAAGTAGGAAGAATCGTTTCTGGCATATATAGACATGGGACCACATACATCACTATGTATCAGTCCCAAGAGTTCTGTAACTCTTTCTCCGTGTCCACTAAACGGAGTTTTGGTCATCTTACCTTTGAGACATGACTGGCAAGTGTCATAAGATGAAAATTCGAACGGATTTGAATATCCACCCTTATGTAACTTAGCTAGCCGTGTCACATTGATATGACCTAGTCTACAATGACACAAGAAGGATTCGTTCATTTCTGAACTCTTCCTCTTGTGTGTGTTCTGTATATTAAGAACTGTATTTTGATTTAGAACGTATATGCCATTATGTAACGAGCCTGATCCAATCAACTTTTGATTTAGGAAGATGTTCATAACATTATCCTGTATTACAAAATTATATCCTTCTTTACTTAATCAAGAAACTGATATAATGTTGCATATCATGTTCGGTATATAATAGCATTCGTTCAGAATCAATGTATTACCACTTGGTAATACAAGGTGATATTCGCCAACTGCTTTGGCTGCAACATTTGCACCATTCCATACTCTTACGGAATGATCACCCATTCCCTGTTCTCTACCTTTCTTTAGCCCATGCAATATATTGCATATGTGGGATCCTGATCCGGTATCTAATGCCCAGGACATAGAGTGAACTGAGAAACAGTTCTCGGTAACTAACACACCTGAAGAAGATGCATCATCATGCTTATTCTTCGTTTGGGTGGCGTGAGAATCCAGATATTCTCCTATTCCCTGCTCGTACTTATAACAATTATAAGTGGGAGCGGGACCAACGTTCCCCTGCTCAGTATAACAAGCGGGTTCAGTCAATACATCCATATTATTATCTTGATTAAGGCCTGACATGGTCACTATCTGGAGAGAGAGAGAAGAAAACACTTTAGCGTGTGCTCTTGCAAAATTAGATTGGTTATTATCTAATCTAATCAGGATGGCTCCCACTGTTTTAATCAAATCTTCCATCAAACCTTAAAAGGTAAGATTAGCCGGGATTAATTACACCTTACTAGTTCGTCAATCTTTCAGCCAGATCAGTGTTGGTACATTGAGGGAGTTTCCCCGTGTTTCGCACGGACTTAATTAAAATAAAACTCGTTTTCCCATAGGCATAATTCCGTAAACACCTTTCTAGACACCTACTTGATCGGCTAATTTGTCATGTGTAAAACACTCCCAGGAGTAACTCTTACACGCAGTGGGTATCAGGATCCATCTATCTCATAGAAGGTATGGAATCTCATTGCTGTAGGGTTACTAGGCACTGTCACAAGGGTCTATAAGACATCAACCATGCCCGATTTAAATTTTAGACGTGCCGAACAACCCTAACCAAGATCTTAGACTAGAGATTAGGCGAAACAAAGCAAGTAAACAACTTTACTTCTAAGAGTTAGGGATTACAACCTTTGTGTAAGTCCACGTTACCTCTCCCGGTTCTTTCGGGCTTGCGGAAATGATGAAAAACGATTTTTCTTTTGGTGGTAACATGGACTCAAAATACAGATCTTTGTTAAACAACTATCTAACAACCTAACTAGGAGTTTTACCTACTCAGTTAGGGGTTATACCTTAACTTGAACTCCTTCTCTTGGACTCCTTGTGGTGGTCAGATGGTTGTCTCCTCGTCGTCTCTTTGTGCCAAAGATGGATCCACCTGAAAGCTTCTACCTTTGGCTTCAACCTCAATCTTGAGGAAACTAGAACACTTGGTTTGCTAAACCTTGTATACTAGGATGAGTGGAGGAGTGTGTTGGGCTTTATCTCTATGGTTCTTGCTTCTCAACACATGAGACAATAGAACTATGAACTAGAGAGAGAGCAAGAGGAAGAGGGAGAGCTTGAGGATGAGAGAGAATGAGAATGATAGAATATGCAAGACTTTTCTCACCCTTGCTCTCATAATCCAAAATAATCATAACTCATAATAATAATTGAGTATTATGTGATGGTTGTTATCATATCAAATGGCCATATCATTTCATACATTAAATGCAATTTATGAACAAACAAGCAAGCCAAGGTCAATGCCAAGAAATGATAGCCATTGTCATGATGATTGTCAACAAGTCCAACCTAGTCAACCGGTCAACTAAGTCAACAGGTCAACAAAGTCAACCTTTCAACCCAACCATGGCACAATAATACTTAATTAATATTATCATTAATCATATTTCTTATTCTCATTAGGGTTTAGCAAAAGTCAACAGTCAACAACCCTAATGAGAATCCTCTGCCTCTGTCTCTCTGTCAACCGTGCATACACACCCGCATCCGCGTTCCAAAGAACACGAATACAAACGAGATAAAACCAATCCCAAAACGTACACTAGGATCTGGCTTAAACCAAAGCCCACTAGTGATAACTGCACAGACACTAAACGTGCACAAGTGCACGGATGTGACCGAACCCTGTCGCAAAACCATGCGACCTCTACTCTTTTGCTTAAAGGCGAATAGCTCTCTGTGTGGGACTCTAAAGACTAGACACTACGCTGGCAGTGGGTTTAACCACAGACCGCAAGCGGCACTAGCTGTGCGTAACGGCCCCCAGGTAGATGCTGATAAGAAGACGGACGAGGTGAAACCCATCTGAACTCTTACTGAGCCTGAATGTGACAATCTGCGTACAGTCCGGTCTGTTCGTCTGAGAATATCGCATGGCTGGCCTAGGGGGCGGTAAACGTCAGTCCCCTAATAGCGGTACAAGTCATGTCGGAGTGTAGCCCAAAACACCCTGAGATAACACTGGAAACCTACCAGTATATCTCGCATGCCCTGGCCAGGGACTTTGTGTAATGGCTCTCCTAGACAGGGCACGATATCAACCCCCAATACCGCGAGAGTTGAATCCTGTCTAACCGTCACTGCCTCCAAGTGCTTCGGGACTGCACCCAACTACTACCTGTTTGCACGACTCCTTTGAGCCGTGGTAGGGTAGTAATCTAAGTACAGTGGGAACAAACTCGAGGCGAAGTGACAGTGACAAGTCAGCGGACTAAGCTATACTCATATCACCTGGGAACTGATAACTGACGATAGGTATAGTTCCAACCAACAGTTCCCGACGAGTCCTGTCCAGTGTACTCATAACCTAACGAACAGCCGCATACTATCTCAAGTACGACGTACTGACGGCTGTTGGACAGACCGTCTCCCCTGCTGGGATGAGAAGCGCATACGCTAGTCTGCTCCGGAGTTTCGATGCCCTGTCTCGATAGTCCAACGACTAGGGACCAGCATAAGGATGTGCTTGTGGATTACCCAGCCCACAAGAGTGTGACTGCCATCTCAACGCTGGTAATCAAGCAAAGATCCTAAGGGCTCCACTAATGTGTATTGGTGATATACTAAAATAAACACATGTACACATTAAAGTAGAAAAAAACCAAGTAGCATACTACTATTTTGAGCAAGATTGTCTATACAAGGTGAATATCCCAAGCTTCCATTAAGTAATATACAAACTAGTATGATACAGTAATGGCCTCTAGGGCATATACACTAACACTTTGTAGTCCTTTCCTTCACTTCTAAAGCTTCGTGTTGAGGTCCCTTCGCTGCGATCATCGAGTACCCGAACTCTAGAAAGGCTCCATGAAGAGAAAGATGCAAGCTTGCTTCCGATCTTCGATAACAAAGATGATCTATCTTGAAGAAACTCAAGCCCAAGCTTTTGCTTCACTAATCAAGTATTAGCAAAGCAAACACCGTAATCTAAGTGGCTAGAATAGATGAGGATGATGAAGTAGAAATTTAGCTCTCATTTGTTTTCTCTATCTCACTCATTTTCATCACTTTTGAAAAAGCTAGAAAGCTTTTTATCAAATAGGAAGAAGAAGAAGAAGCAAAACCAATTGTGATGAATAATGAATCAAGTAAGGTTAGAAATGCAACCATGGGTTAAGTATGAAGTCTTAACCCATGTAGAGAATTAACTATGGTTAAAGGGTTGGGTTGGGTTAAAGAAATATCTTTGCAAAATATCACAAAATATCAAGGTCAAAGTCAAACCTTCAAGAAGCTTCTTGAAAGATTCATGAAAGTTTAACCCAAATCCAAACCCTAACTATATTTAAACTCAAAAAATCATGTTGCATTTATAACCATAACATGTTACAATATTATATATCACATATACAATATTTATTGTAAAAAAATAAAATAATACAATTAACATATATCACATATATATCAATGTATTACCCGAGTGAGAAAAAGAATCTTTAAGTGAGCTAATATTAGTTAATGTAATATAATATATCAAATATATAATTATACATTAAATTATCGAATCAACACTTGATCCGATAATCCGGCTATTTCACAAATAACCGACTAATATAATCTGTATCAGTTCATCGAATCAACACTTGATCCGATGACCCGGCTATATCACATATACCCGGCCGATATCACATATCTCGAGAATCTAGTACGGTATCACATACACGTATTGTTCTCGGTCCCGCATATATCACATATGTGCTCCTACTCCGTTTTGCTCGAGCCAGGAAACCTCTGTGTAGGACTCTAAAGAATCGTCAATACGCCGGCAGTAGGTGATGATCATATCAAACACCCATAAGCTGCAAGCGGTCAGCTAAACGTAACAGCCGCCCAGGTATTGAGCGATCAAAAGATCAACAAGCAAGCCTGTACATTCTTCTGCGAATCCAATCAGTAACACTCCCGTACAGTCCGATCTCTTCGTCTGATATGTCGCATATCTCGCCTAGGGGTGGTAAACGTCAGACCCCAGTAGCTTGATAAGTCGTGTCGATATGAGGTCCATAACAATTCGAGAAACTACTGATAACACTTACCAGTAAATCACAGCAACCCTGGCCAAGGATTTCAAGTTATAGCCAATCGAACACAACGCAACATCAACTCCCTATACCGGGAGAGACGAAACCACTCCTATCGCTCATTGCCTTCATGTGATTTGGGACTGTACCCAAAAGCCACCGTTTTGCATGCCCTCTCGGAAGTGGTATGATGGAAATCAAAGCACAGTGGGAATCACACAAGACTCTATGACGATCTCAGGTCTAAAGACTAACCTGTACTAGTGTCACCAGAGAACTGCCATCTGACGTGAGGTATAATACCATCTGGGAGTTCTCGGCGAGTCCGTCCAGTGTACCCAGTCTCCACTGAGCACCCGTATACCTTCTATAATGTCAAAAACCAATGGATATGGGATCATCCATCGCCCATCATATGGGTCAAGAAGCGCATACGCTAGTCTACTCTGGAGTATTGATGCCCTGTCTCGGTACTCCTACGACTAGGAACATTTGAAGGATGTACTTAACGACTACTCTGTCCTCACTAGTATGATCTGCATCATAGTCCTGGTAGTCAAGTACTCATCCGAATGGCTTTATGAACATGTAACATAAAGACAATCAGAGTACATGTTAAGATAAAGTGCAACCAGATAGCATAATATCATGTCGAGCAAGAAAGTCCTACCATATATGTCCAAGCATCCATTACAATATACATCATATATACAGTAATGGTCTCTAGGGTATACATATAACTAACAATCTCCTACTTGCACTAGGTCCATCTGTTGTGGTATCGCATACCCAACAATCAGATGTGGTTGAAGTATCTCATACTCAACCATCCCATAAAAGTCTCTACTGGGAAATAGGCCTTTGTGAGTGGATCCGCGCTGTTGTCCTCTGTGTCTGCTCTCCTAACCTCTATTTCCCTGGAGATCAACCATCTCCATGATTAGGCGATACAGCCTAAGAATATGTCTGGAACTCTGATGGGACGGGTGTTCCTAGGCCTAAGCCACAACTCCATTGTCACACAATGGTAGGAACTAAGTTCATCTTATGAACTAGTGTACATCCAGACTATTTCTTTGGTAGCATCCTTGGTAGTCCTACCTTTATCGTCTAGTGTGTCACAGTATCTAGCTTGGAACTCTTCCAACATACCGTCCCTCTACTGAGGGTAAAGACAATGGCCGCGACTAACATTCAGTCGTTCTTATCACCCTGGAACCTTTCCAGTGATTCTCCCCAGGATCGATTGATACAATCTCATTACACTAGTGAGAATCCTAACATCCAATTAGATCTATCTCATAGATATAAAACCCAGGATTTAGGAGGTATCATTTTGATCCTTATGGAGAATCCTTGTGATAAGAGGAGATTGACCGATCGTAGCATAGGAAACTCCTTCCCTATTAAGAGTATGTCATCCACGTACAATACTGTAAGTCGATGTACTTCACCCCAGTACTTGTGGGGAGGCGGAATTTTCAAAAACGATCATGTTTAAAGAACGAACATCGACTAACCGCTTAAATCGAAGCTAAACGATAACTAACCAAACATATAGTTGTTCTAAACTACTATGCTTAGGGATTATACCTATCGAAACTAGTCCTTCGTCTTTGTGTCCTCCTTTGTTCTCCTCGACCTTTTCTAGGTAGTAGACGATCCACCCGAGAGCAAAACACCAAGCTACACCTCTAACTTGAGGTAACTAATCTACTTTGATTGCTAATCAAAGAAGAAAGGATGATATAGAGTGAAGGTAATGGATGTTTAAGTCTAACTAATCATTTGATCTCAACACATGAGGATTAAGGATTAGTCTCTTGAAGATGAGAGCTTGAGGAGAGAGAATATGATAATGATAATGAGATGAGAAAGTGAGTGTATCATAATATATTATGAAGCATTCTTATTATAGAATAATGAATAATAGAAATGAATAAGCATGCTTCATAAATGAAAAGAGGTGATTCATTAAGCATGTGTCATTATCATTTATGGTGCAATAATGATAATGATGAATCACTCTCATGACTCACAATCTTATCCAAAGTAACCTCCTTAGTCACATCTTCTAGAAGCTTCTCGTACAATTACGAGAACGCCCCTCCAATCCGCAAAAATACGGAAATACTTTAGACTGTAAAAATCCAATAACCGGATACCAGTAACTGGCTTAAACCAAAGTCGACTGGTAAAAACTGTCCGAAAGTCGTACGCGCGTAAACGCACGTATGCGTCCGAACCCTTTGTCGCAAAACCATGCAACCTCTATATCGTTTCGCCTGGAGTAGGAAATTCTCTGTGTGGGACTCTAGAGACTCGACTACTACGCTGGCAGTGGGTTTAACCACAGACCGCAAGCGGCACTAGCTGTACGTAACGGTCCCCAGGTAGTTGTCGATAAGAAGGCCGATGAGAAAACCCATCCGAACTCCTACTGAGTCTGATGTGACAATCTCCATACAGTCCGGTCCGTTCATCCAAGACTATCGCATATCGGGCCTAGGGGGCGGCAAGCGTCAGTCCCCTAATAGCGGTATAAGTCGTGTCGGAGGGAAGCCCATTACACCCTGAGAAACTACTTGAACCTACCAGCAAATCTCGCTTGCCCTGGCCAGGGACTTTGCGTAATGGCTCTCTGACACAGCACGATATCTACTCCCAATACCGGGAGGGACGAATCCTGTCTAACCGCCACTGCCTCCAAGTGCTCGGGACTGCACCCAACTGCTACCTGTTTGCACGACTCCTTTGAGCCGTGGTAGGGTAGCAATCTAAGAACAGTGGGACACACTCGAGGCGAAGTAGCAGTGTCAAGTCTGCGGACTACGCTGTACTCATGTCACCTAGGAACTGTTCACTGACGACTGGTATCAAACCAACCAACAGTTCCCTGTGAGTCCTGTCCGGTGTACCCGTAACCTAACGAGCACCTGCATACTATCTCCAGTATGACGTACTGACGGCTGTGGGACAGACCATCTCCCCAACTGGGATGAGAAGCGTACACACTAGTCTACTCCGGAGTATCGATGCTCTGTCTCGATAATCCAACGACCAGGGACCTGAATAAGGATGTGCTTATAGACTACCCAGCCCCCACTAGTGTGACTGCCATCACAACGCTGGTAGACAAGCAAGATCCTAAGAGCTCTATCAATACGTACACTCACATATTAAGATAGAAAAACCAAGTAGCATACTACCATGTTTAGCAAGACTGTTATATACATGTGAATATCCCAAGCATCCATTAAGTAATATACAAACTAGTATGATACAGTAATGGCCTTCTAGGGCATAAACACTAACAATCTCCCACTTGCACTAGGGCCATGTACTGGCATATCGTAGACCAATGATCTCGAGCAGCCTCTCGAACTGAATCTGAGGAAGGGCCTTCGTGAATGGATCAGCAATGTTCTCTTCTGAAGCAACTCTCCGAACCTCGATCTCCTGACGATCAATGATCTCCCTGATCAGGTGATACCGTCTCAAGATGTGTCTGGACTTCTGATGGGACCTTGGTTCCTTCGCTAAAGCTATAGCTCCGTTGTTGTCGCAATACAGAGGTATTGGATCAACTATGGTAGGAACCACCTGAAGTTCTGTTAGGAACTTCTTCATCCAGACTGCTTCTTTTGCGGCATCGCAAGCAGCTATATACTTCGCTTCCATCGTCGAGTCGGCAACGGTGTCCTGCTTGGAGCTCTTCCAGCACACCGCCCCTCCATTGAGGGTAAAGACATAACCCGACATGGACTTGGAATCGTCCTTATCACTCTGGAAGCCGGAATCAGCAAAGGCCTCCAACCTGAGGTCTTTTCCGCCGTAAACCAAGAACATCTCCTTAGTCCTCCTCAGGTACTTGAGAATGTTCTTTACTGCTATCCAGTGTTTCTTCCCTGGGTCTGACTGATACCGGGTTACCACGCTCAGTGCGTAAACTACATCTGGTCTGGTACACAACATCGCATACATTATAGAGCCTACCACAGAAGCGTAGGATATAATAGACATGCGTTCCCTTTCCAAATCAGTCTTGGGAGACATCTCTTTGGAGAGGGTGATTCCGTGACAAGCCGGTAGATTACCGCGCTTAGAATCTTCCATACTGAATCTTTTCAGTACAGTGTCGATATACCTGGACTGCGAAAGTCCCAACATCCTCTTGGATCTATCACGATAGATCCGGATCCCCAGAATGTAAGAGGCATCACCCAGGTCTTTCATGGAGAACCTGTGTGACAAGAATCCTTTGACAGATTGTAGCGTAGGAATGTCATTTCCTATCAATAGAATGTCATCCACGTACAAGACGAGGAATACGACACTTCTGGCCACAACTTTACTATATATGCACGGTTCATCTGGATTTTTGATAAAGTCATATTCTTTGACTGTCTCATCAAAACAGATGTTCCAACTCCGCGATGCCTGCTTTAGTCCATAAATGGACTTAAGCAGCTTGCAAACTTTCCCGCTGCTCCCACTCTGATTGAAACCCTCTGGCTGATCCATATAGACGCTCTCTTCTAAATTTCCATTCAGAAAAGCCGTCTTTACGTCCATCTGCCAGATTTCATAATCATGGAAGGCAGCAATAGCAAGAAGGACCCGAATGGATTTGAGCATAGCCACTGGAGAAAAAGTTTCGTCATAGTCCAAACCAGGTCTTTGACGAAAACCCTTTGCAACAAGTCTAGCCTTATAGGTTTCTACCTGTCCATCTACACCAATCTTTTTCTTGAAGATCCATTTGCATCCTATGGGTTTTACCCCATCTGGAGCAAAGTCCAAAGTCCATACTTTGTTGGTGTACATGGACTCCATTTCGGTCCGCATTGCATCTAGCCATCGTACCGAGTCGCCGCTCTGGATGGCCTGCTGGAAGTCAGTAGGTTAATCATCTTCTATGATGCAATCCTCTCTATCCCCGTCAATGAGAAAACCGTAGTATCTCTCAGGCGGATGAGACGGCCTACTACTCCTGCGGAGGGGTGCGGAAATGTTTAGTTCTTCTTGAACATCTGGTTCTACCAAACTTTCAGTAGCAGTTTGTGGTTCTGGAATTTCATCCAGTTCTATTTCGCTCCCACTTATTTCCTTTTCTAAAAACTGATATTCTAGAAAATGGGCATTACGAGAAACAAACACCTTTTGTTCCTCTGCGTAATAGAATAGATATCCCTTGGAGTTCTTTGGATATCCTACAAACTGACACTTCACTGATCGTGCCTCGAGCTTGTCCACATGCTGCTTCTTAACAAAAGCTGGACATCCCCAAATCTTTAGATACTGAAGATAGGGTTTCTTCCCACTCCACATTTGATATGGTGTGGTAGGCACAGTCTTGGTAGGAACCATGTTCAAAAGATATGCCGCTGATTCTAGCGCATAACCCCAGAAAGATCGCGGTAACTCAGCATTACTCATCATGGATCGTACCATATCCAATAGGGTTCGATT